>OX359248.1:24089667-24409014 GCA_947179485.1 Allacma fusca | reverse complement strand
TTAATGCAACCGCAATCTCCTTACACTGACTCTATGAGTCTCTTATGAACCCAGGCTTAATTGTACACACGAAGGCTATATGGTTGCCAAGCTTCTTAATATATTCTCTTACATATAAGTTGTTGTTGTGTTTTTTGTTTATTCCTACAAAATTCTTTCCTACGTTGACAGCGTGTATTCATGCACTTACCTCTTTCATTGGAGACATTATACATTTATGATTTAGAACAGAATTTATTAATTTCCAGAAAAGTTCCCTCTATTTCAAACATGATTCGATCGCACGCAATGTTTTCAATGACCTCCAAAAGCCTATCCTAATACGATACGAGGAGCAATTCGCCAGTATTGGTTCGTCAAATTCATAATGGAAAATAAGGAAATAGAAAGGGAAGGCACACATGGGCCAACATACGTACAAAAAATCAATTGCATGGTCGTATGTATTCATTCGTATGTAGATAGTCCTCTCGTCTCCAGTCCTTGCTCTGGTGTTACTGCCCCCTGAGAATAAGCCCTATTTTCTATGTATTTCGACTCGTGCCCACATCAATAACCTCACGTGGTGGCAATTCCTTTTCACCTTCCCCTGCATAAGCTTGTCCTCAAGGAGTTGGAACAACTGGAACCGATTGGGCAGGATTGTAGTAGTTTGAACAAGTTAAATAATTATAGAATAATACGTCCAAATGTAAACACATTGAAAACAGTTTGGTCTGCCAAAATGTAGGGTTGTGTTCTTCTAAACAAAGTAGCTTCTAATGTTGTAGGAGCATTAATTCTCTTGGGGTCTGGGTCTGGAAAGTTGCTTTGGTTGGATGACATTACGTACGTACATATGTAATTACATATATAGCATTGACGTTAGAATACCAATATACTTGAATGGTTAGTTCATTTTTCTGACAATTCTCTTATCCACAGTTTGAACCAAGCCTGGATGCATTGGCCCATTGTAGATTGATGTACAAAGTTGGCAAATTAGCAGACATTATTTGCACATATGTACATATAGATATTTAAATAGCAGATGACACAGGGATAATCACAAGATGATTATGTTAAGGTGTCCAAAATCCATATTTTATTTCCGAACTTGCGCAATTTCTAATGTATGCAAATTCGACATGTACATAAGTACTTTGTGTGATTTGCATGGTTGCATTTTCATCATCTACCAAACGATGTTTAATGAGTTGCCATCAAAAATGAGTCCATCCAGTTAGAAGAACTTCAATCATTTCAGCTTTATGAATTACTCTGTCTATTTCGAGCAATCCCATTTTGATTGGTTAAATGTGGCTAGTTTCTAAAAAGCTTGATTGGATTTAAATTACGAGATTTCAGTGACAATTTTCTCTGAAAGGTATTATTACAACTGTATTCGTACATTGGTTTTAGATTGGAATTAATATAGGTGTACATAGGTCATCGTTCCCGTTTTAATATTTTATTGTTGTGTGTACCTATGTATATGAAAATAATAATATTATAGATGGAAACGGGATAATATCCCCGGTTCGATTGCACAACCGAGCTCAATGCCTATCATGTCTCATATGTCATTTGTAGGATAAATACGTGGAATTATCTGCTCAGTGAATATGAAAAGGAGTAGTAGTAGCTATAGAGCTTCTTTGAATGTCCCTCTATATTTGGGCAACATCTGTGATTATGGTGACTTTCCAAAAAGGGAATTATAATGGATTTCCTTTGTTTTAATTGCTTTGTTATTTAAAACGCGCACTCGTTCCATGGAAAGTAAATAAAGTATTTTACTGTTGAATTACTTTGTTGTGGGATTAATCCCGGGATAAAATATCATGGAGACAGACGTTGACTAACACCTCTAGCTTTCCCCAGTGGGTTGTATTTGCATTGATGTTCAAAGGGAAAGCAGTAAATTCTGGAGGCATGTTCATTTCTGGTAGGAAGTGATGAATTGCTATTAATTACTTCGTATATGGCAAATTACCTTTGAAGTAGCTCATTCCATCTTCAGCTTAAATAATGCCCAGAGTAATTTGCAGATTCTCTGGAGTTCTCTGCGCTTAAAATTAATCGATTTCTGCTATTATGGCACATTTCCCGAACCATTTAAAAAATTTAATTTACTGTAATATTCGAAAATAAATCTATTAGTGGTATGAATGCTAGTCTGCTGCTTACCATTTAAATTATTTTATGACGACAGGGAGGGAATAAGCAAGATGTTTCTTAAAGCTAGACGAATAACTCCCATTCCCAGAAATTCAGACGTACGAGAATGTTTTCAAAATTAAAGATAAATATATTGCGGGTATTAATAAAATAAGTGTAGCTAGTAGTGTGTAGCTACACAAACGCAGATAATTTCCAAATGTAGGTTATGGATTTAAAAAATTGTAGATTTGTTATTCTCAAAAGCTACAGCCCAGGGACGTCAGGGTTGCAGAATCAAGGAGTATAACTAGTCGGTTATTTGTTTTCACACTATGAAGTTGTTGGAGATCCTCCCATGTCATATGAGAGGATATTCCTCCACACGTCCAGTGTGGCGTGGAAACGATAGTTTTTATCTTAATGTCCCGACGAACATTGGTGGGTTATAAAAATAAAAGCAGGATACTATGTGGTGTTGTTGTGATTATTTTAGGCAAGACTTTTTTCTTATTTACTATTTCTATATTTGAAAGGCTTCCCTTTAGCTCAGTCGTTCCTACTATTTTGCAGAGTTTTAGCACAGATACTGTAATACTACAACTCAGTTTGAATGTTTGCTCTGCCACAGCCATATGTGCAAGCGTTGGAAACTGAGAAACAAGGTTGTGGTAAGAAGGTTTCCATGATAAGATTGCATTAACCGAGAGTAACACTACGAATTAAATTACAACTCTCAATTGTACATTTTGAACCCGTTGTGTCTTCCGTTGTAACGTAAAGTGAAGGAAATCTTCAATCCAGAGTTCAATGGAAGGAATGCCTGATATTTTTTTCCCCTTCGAGAAGTTAAACACGTCAACTGGTTTTTGTCAAGGTTTATTCCTCTTTTTCAGGTTAACTATATACACTGCCCTCATGTGTATACATTTGCATTTCGTCCCTACATACATATGTGCACATTTCCTACGCAGTGGTATCATTCTGGGTACTAGTACTTATATAGTTAGTTGGGTTAGGTTAATTCTGTAGTGCAATTTTGAAATGTTCCTTCGAACTATTGTGTTCCGTATCACTTTCATCAAGTGAGTCTGTTGAAAGGGAATGAGCGTATAGTTAAGTGTAAGTAATTAAAAACCACGGAAGTTCCGGATGTGGATTTAATTAAGTTGCTGACGTTTGGCATTAATCTGAAAAATAGTTAATTCTCAGTCAGCCCAGCTCAGTTCTTTGTCAGTCACCCAGATACAGTTGAAGGAGTCTCTACACATATCTAGTACACCGGTGAGAATAAATTACACCCAAGATGAAAATTTATTTTGACGTCTATCCATCTTGGATATCTATATAGAGCCAAGAAATTTTAAGTACCTTGAGACGAGACATTAGCTGTAATTAAATGCATCTTGCAGAAGGTCCCAAGGCTCAAAGGTACATATGTATGTATGTACAACATACATACATGGATGTACAGCAAAGGCTTTTTGACTCTCAAGAAATGTGTGAGCATATGACGCGACGGTTCTAATTCCTAAACATGTGCTGTTTATTATTTCTGGATTTCTTGCTGATTTGAAGGAATATTTATGCTCAGGTAAATTTTACGAACGAGACAATATGCTCCTGCAAGCTTGTTTCCTCCTAGAATAAAATACGCTCGAATATCCCAGGTACTTTGCACTTTAGTCCCTGGGAGTAAAGTGTGTGCACTGAAGTATAATTAATTAAATATAACCGTTATTTTATAAATTGAAATCCGCTCTCCCTGCCCAGTTGGTCCATATAAGGGAAATAATTGTGCGAAATTACTTGGGGTCTCTGTAAGTCAAAACGGACGTTCCAACAATTTGTATTCACACATATCGGCCAATTATGTAATTAATTACATTTGATTTTTATATAGAGTTCCTGTACTCACGAGTACAGTATAGCAGAGTATCTGTATATTTTGAAATTATGTAATTATCTAAATAGTAGTGACAAGTTTCTACTAAAGTAGAGCATTCTAGTAAAACGTGATCAAGTTATTGTGCACTTTGGTGTTTGATTTGCTCCGTTGTTCGAGTAATGGTTACTTATTGGCAGTCAAGATAAGAAAAATAAAAAATTGATCGAGCCTGTTCTCCCAATCTCCACAAGTACACATTGTGTACCTTCAAATAAGAGTTAGGGCCACAGAGATTGATACAAATGTTTTATTGGAGTTCTTTCAATGGAGGAATCATCCAATGCTATGGTTAAATGTTAAATTCAAAAGTGCTAACGACCTGACAACTTTCGTAATAATAACATTATCAAGGGAACTATCCTCACCACACGTCACCAAATACAATAGAGTAAACACATGGAAAGCTGAAACATATGAGGCAAAGGATATATTTATCCTCTCTCAAACTATTATTTACTCATTGCCAGTTTAGATATCGAAGCTCATTTCTCACGAATCTCAAGCATTATCATCATTTTGTAATGCGGTTCAAATCACCGTGTGCAAGCAGCTCTATATCGCTCTAGCAAAATAATTAAATGGAAATACATAATATGTAGATACAGATATAGTATTTGAAGTGAGGAAACTACAGATACATAAAGAACGAGACACACAATCATACACTCCCAGGAATAAGGGTCATTTCAATTGAAATCCCAGCATGGTCTGGAGGCAGTTGAACTATATTGACCATTGCTCCTGTAAATGTATAATAAAATAATTATTATTATAAGAACAATAAAAGTAAATTGCTGACTGGAATAATTACAGAAGTGCGTGTGCCAGCCAGGGTCGTGTTCGTGAGCCGTCCAACACCAGATGAGACAAGAGGATCAGCTGATGGACCTCATTTTTTCTCCATCATGACGGAGTGGTGACGCCCTCGGAATAATTTAACCCAGGATCTGGAGGACGCCGGATTCTAACTACAGTGATTTACCAAGTACGGGATTTTTTTTCAGGGATTTTTAACATGTGTTTACCTTCCAGCCAGGTGTGAAGCGTGCAGACTTTTTCCCCCTTCTTTTTTTTTTGTAGTACAATTACTGTATGTATCTATGTATGTGTGTACACATCTTCGCAAAAATTACAATATTTATCACGTTAACATTACATTGAGTGCAACTGCGACTGCCTTGGAGTGACTATATTTAGTCAATTCCACCCAAAGGTCAGGATTGACTTTCCCCATGTCGAAAATGGATTCATAAAGTCTACTGAGAAATTTATTGATGTGTGATGGGAGAATTCACATGAGCCACCTCCACAATATATACCAGTAAAAGTGTACTGAACTTGTAATTGGAATTTATTTCCGTACTGCCTCAACCGTCTGCGTACGTAAAAACTACTGACACAGTGTGCTCTCTTCAAGGATTTATTTTAGGATTTATGGATTCTCAATTTAGTGTTCATCCATAAGTGCCAAAGATTTCACAGAGATATTCCATGCAATTTAGTGTCTGGATTGAGAAAAATGGATTGAGGATCGAAGTTACATAGTCATCTCGAGAGGACCAAGTTTCCATGTGTCTATGCCTATAAAGTAGTGTGTACGCATATGTGTAATTATTATGCATATCTATGTACTTATATCTCTTTGTGCAAATAATCAAGTTGAAGTTGAACCCTCTTTGGAACTGACTCGTGTCGGCTGTTTGCCCAGGACGCGCCAATCAGAAACATTAGTTTAATTTGGAGTGACAGTACCCAGGAACATCAAGGTTGGACAATGTTCTTTGTAAATGTCAATTTCGTTGTCGTATTCCCCAGGGTTTACATTCCTTAGCCGATCCTTGCTGTTACTACCCGACACTGTCCTGACAGAGATAAAACTCCATGCTTGACTTGGGATGTTGGTGGTGGCGGGGGCTGGGAGCTGATGAGAGTAGCGTGATATGAGCGTGAAAATATATAACCTCTGTGTGATTTACGAAAACATTCTTATAATTTATTATTATAGAGTCAGAGAAATCTTTGCAAAGAATATCCTGTAGTGTATGCAAAGTACCCATATCACTATTAGTGCATAAATATATAGGATGTGACAATACTACGGTTACTAAAACCTTGAATGAGTAAGCTCGTGTGAAGTCAAATATGATCTGTCAGCACTAAAGGAAGATTTACAATCTTCCTTGGGATTGGGACAGCAATGTTAGAATAGTCAGTGGTATAGTGGTACCGTGGTGACATTTTTGCCTTTGTACTCCGAATGCAATTTAAACATGAGTACATTTCCTTTTATACCCGATGATTGTCACAAGAAATCTTGAATAGGACCTTTTCCTGCTAAAGTTTCTTGGCTTTCATGTCTATCAGCAGTATATTAAACATTCATGGGGACTTGCATTCATCATTTGAAACTTCCTGCTTCAATTCCAACAACAACAACTACTGACACAGTTGTGCATTTTATTGGAAGGAGTGCGGACGGTTTCCTCTGACTCTCTGGGACGGAGCGTAATCCTTACAAATAGTTTGGGATGTATACTCGGCTCTTCCTGAGAATTAATTCTCTAACCAAGGTGGGACAGAAAGTGGGGACATTAACGATAACAAAATGTAAAATGAATGCACACAAGTATCCGCGGGATGTTCCAATCTCAGATAATGGAATACAAAAATATGTTGCCCAAACCCATATGGTGTGGTTGTTTGCACAAAATCCAGTGGATTATTGAATGACAAATATCTCACAATGTTTACCATTTGACTTGGTGAAGTTGCGAAGCTATAAATTTAGAACGACCTTTCTGTACTCAAATCCTTTGCGAGCAAGCCCAGTGAATGTGTTCGAATGTGTCACCTTTAAGATTGGCCCGTGGTTTGTAAAATAACCGGAATAATTCTCCTATCCGAACCATTTTTATTCCTAGAAAATAACTATGTACGTACATATGACTCTATGTATCTACTTATTTGAAGGGGAAGAAAAAAAACTATGTTCGTCACTTCATCAGATAAGTTGGAGGCATGACCCCACGTCACTTTATTTGTGGTAGGAGAGGAAAACAAGCATGAATTTTCGGTTTAGAGACTGAGGAGTTGAAATATTTTTGCCTACAGTCTCCAAGCCAATAACGATATATAGGAAGATCAACTGTTTCCCTACCAAAGTCCACGTTTTTATACTGCAATTTCAACCAACATAATAATATGCGAGCTGACTGCATCATCATCATCCCCACCACCACCACCAACAGCCGAAGCACGTCTTGAGCCATCCTCAATTTTGTTGGCTGTGACAGCTAAAAAATTGCATATGAGAACTTACTTCCATTGAGATCGCTCACTCAGCTGAACCGACAAATCTCAGCTTGTTGTGCATATTTACTTCAAGAAATTCTGGTGGTAGTTGCAACAGCCTCCTTTATTCCGAACAAACATGCTTAATTATTCCTAGTCCATTCCTCTTTATAACGAAATCCTCTAAATGTTATGGAGTCTCTTGAGTCATATTCCACATTCTTCGGAGTGATAATCCTTTGAAAATAAAATTTTTTCTCTGACTACAGAAGAGGAACCAGATGTGCTGTAATTATTTCTGAAAGAAACTAAACGAGAGAGGAATCCCCAACAAAGGACTACATTATCTCAATTACAACATATGTACATATGAACTGTACCAGATAACTCTGACTTGGGAAAAGCGACACACAGAACCGTCGTCACATGCATATATGTAGTTCATAGTTCTCACGTTATTAAAGAGAATGATTTTCAATTCAGCCTATAAACAAGCTATAACTTCCAAACCAAAAAGCTGTGCCTCAATTTGCGGATGGAAACACCCCAGTAATTAATTCTTCTCTTGATGGAAATGAGATGTTCACAGAATCGATACAATAATAGTTTCCTTCCGGAAGGACTAATTATGACAGCGCTGTGAAATAATAAAAATCTTCTAGTCAATACAGTTGATACTATTCAGCATTACAAATTGGAGCGAAATTGCCTTCCAACGTTATACTGTACTTATATAGTAAGTTCACTGCGCATTCTTTAGTTGGAGCTGATTTTGCTCAAGAACTAAACTGCGTAAAATTAACCTAAGATTGAAACGCAGTATCTGAGAAGTGTACACGCGTAGACTTGGGGAGTTTAGTACAATCAGAGATATTGTAAACTCTTGGCTTATTATGTAAGTCATACACTGAAGTGTTGCTTAAATACGAAATGGTACGGGAGCAGACGCATGTTCTATAAAAAAAATAATTCATACTTATATTGTGAGGGGAACTTTCGTCGCCAAGCAGTCTATTGTACTGTCGCATTCAAGGAAGTTGTTTGGAGAACGTTTACAACAGACTTCTTGTTCTAAATGTAATTCAGCTTTCGAGTTTTACTCTCACTCCAAGCATCCATCCTTTCCCGGTATTGTGAGTACTGAATACCTTCCCAGTTAAACAGAACGTGCAATTCGAGGTACGTTGTACTGCAGATATCTGAAGTAGTATTTATGTTACCCCGAGTTTTTTTTTTCCTCAGAGTGCATGTAAGATCATGTATTTTTTATTGGACTGTAAGGAGGTACATGCATACATAGGTGCGGGAATGGTAATTATATGGAAGTGCTGGAATAGACATGTAAGTACTTATTGCTATATGTATGTCTGTGTCTGGCTGTGCACACGTAAAGGGGTAAGACCTAAGGAGCTCGTCAAGACACCATGAGAGTAGGCGGGTATAATTACTATTGCTTATAAAATATCAAGTATGGTATATTTGCATAAGTGATATACTCCACGGCAGACACTTCATGTGGCCTTCATGTGTGTTAGAAGGATTCAGTATTTTTAAATAGATATTGCAAAGCTGTGTATAGCTTACAATGTCGGAGTCATATTGTGGAAGTCGGTTTAAGTATTGGATTAGACGGTTTGCTCCGTGTGTGTTCATTCACGAGGAGAATCTTCACCTGAAAACATCCAAGTTCTCGGGTGCTCTCTTGAATGACGTGAACCTTATTATCCGTGAACCAGAATTATCAGTCACAGTTCATCATATGTAGATATCTATATATAGGATCAAAAAGTTTGCGAAAAAAAAAGAGTAAAAGGTTAGACTTTGTTCATCCATTATTAACCAAGAGAGAAGAAGTCGGCTCTTGAGGAAATTCAGTGCACGAATTTAAAGCTTAATGTTCGGGGAAGGCTTGGGCAGATTAATGTCAGTCACGTTGGGAGTCAGAGTTTGAAATGACAGATTTCTTTCAATTCTTTCATTACTAGCTCGTCTGGTGCCTGCCGTTGGAGAGTGGACACATGTGAAGGAGGGGAAGAGAGAGAGAGAGAGAGAGAGGACGGAGAGTGAAATTACTGGAAGAGTCACAAACTCAGGGAATAGTTGTGCACAATAAAGCTTGACAAGGACAGTGATTTATCCAAGTGTTTTGGCTGGAGAGATGTCAGGAACCGGACTTCTGGTAGGAATGGATCGCCGACGTGCTGGTTCAATCGGCATTGAAGAACGTGCATTGTCCACATTGGAGAAGTTTGTCGAGCTTTGTGATACCGGTTATGTGGAGGATGATGAGGTGGAGGAGGTGACCGGGAATGTCCTTGAAGCCCTGGATGATCGTGGAAGGGATATAAAGAAAGCCGGCATATTTAATGGTCATGAGATGAAACCTTTGAAGAAAACTATCCCGGATATTTCCTTATCCCAGAATAAAGCCAAGTTATGTGAGTTGTTCATCGATCGTACGATGATAGAAATGAAAACAAAATCGGAGGCCATTTCAATGCAAATTGATAAAGGGACGATAGGCAATAAGAACTCAACTGCGGGTGCGACTGCATTTCCACAGAAAAAGTCTGAAGAAATTTGGGTCAAGCGAGTAGCGGAAACCGGAAGGAGGTCCTTTCGTGTAAGTTCATATCCTTAATAGTCATTTTTATCTGTAGCCAGTCCTCAAGTCAGAACATTATTCCTCCTTATATTTACTACCAAACATAATAATTATTATGAACTACCACGTTCAACCCAGCACCGGGAAAGTACAGAGCCAAGGACTTTTTTTTCACCCCCATGTATTTAATTCCCTAAGAATTTATAGTCCTTGTCACACCTCCCCATATGATCTAGGATTTTCATGCAATTTAAAAACTCATGAATGAAAAAATTTTCCAGACCTGTGTAAGGATTATCAAAGCGGGAGACAGGTCTTGGGACATGATTCATCGTGAGAATGTGCCAGAGTTCAGGCTAATTAACAATTGCAATGGGTTCGACGAAAAGAGACATTGAATGCGTACATTTGTCCTCCTTTTACTTTTATATTTTTACATTCTCAACGGTTGATATCGTCTCGTTCCTTGCAAGATGCAACCATCATCATCCATATTTCAGTTTTCACTCTCAGTCCTGTCCTCTCTGTCTCACGTACATTCCCCCACCCCCCCCCCTCCCCTCCCCCCTTCAGCATATTATATACGTACTTATCCCAACTCTCACACAACTTACGATGGGAAATTTATGACTCGGTTAAAGTTAGCTTTTAGCATCGACTTACAAACCATGGAAGTGACTGAGACGAGAGTGCAAGTAGTTCTAGAGTGTCTCCGTGACGGAAGTTTTGGATGCCATCAGTGGCGTTGCACAAGAAGTAGCACGTTGGCCAAAAATGTTTTATTCATGCTCCCGTGATATGGTAGGTTGAAGCATGGATTTTTTTTTCCAGTTGCCAAAAGAACAAAGACCTATACTCGGATCTGCTTTTACAGATACGTCCTCTCCGGCTCTTCAGCTGGGGTTATTACAGGCTGTTATTTAAAAACCAAATGGTTGGGAATAACAACAGTCATTATGAAATAAATCCTAAAATATTATCATCCATGATGAAAGTATTTTGTGGAACTTTAACTCTGAGGAAGCAGGAATGCTCTAATAATTATTGTAAAAAACAGAATTATTAGGGTGCCGTGAATATCTATCTATGCATATAAAATTACAGGAGTTCCAGAGCTCAGAGAGTACTCACTCCGTAGGTGCAGTAAATATACGCAAGTTTCCTCAGACATTAAAGACTTGAAGGAATGAAAATGACGGCGACCGACAAAGTTTTTCCCACACAAATCCTTTTATTTACTACAGTAACCCTCTGTACTACTCGAAACTACTATCTTGCTAAAAAATGTATATAGTAAGTTATCTACACTCTCTACATATTTACGTTTTGGCAGTCTGCTCCCCGAAAATCTGCCCTTGGCTGAGACCATATGGTGACTATTACACTTACTGCAGACAGGATATATACATTCCAATAACTTCCATGGTTGTCACCAGTACTTTTCCAATGCAGTTTCATTCCCAAATGTGTCAAAGCAAAGGCGAGATTTGCTGGAATGCTTTTTTATTTTTTATGCTGGTGTTCCTTGCGTACTTCGTAAGAGTACATGTGAGAAAACACCACTGCACATTAATACTTACAGATACTAGATAAAGCGTCGCACTTGTTTTTTTTCAAACTTGTTTACGTTCGTCACCCTTAATTATTATTGTTTGAGTCTACAATTTACTATTCAGTGGTTATGAGTTGTCGGGGGGGGGCAGGTAAATGAGACAAGTACATTTGTAAGTAGGACTTTAAGAGTGCCGATAAGCTGTAGCTTTGAATCCTCACGGTCTCATTGTGAGTCATTACTTTTATATTTTTGATATCTTTTTCTCACCATGGATGTTTTATTGCATGTAATGCATAAAACATTTCCTTGAAACTTCCTTCCTTGTCTCGTCAGCTATCTATCTATATCTTTACTTTTCCCAAGAATTGTGCAATACTTATAGGGGAGGATCTCTCGTATCGGTACATTTTCCCTCTCGGTGTCTTCCTTTTTCTGCAATTTCTGCTCCTGGATTGACTGGATCCACCTGCCTGTGTTTCAAAGTTACAGCTACACTTATTATACATACAGATTTGTTATGTACTGGAGAGTCATACTATCCACCCAGAGTCTGCGTAATGCTCGTTGTACATACGTGCCTACAGGAGATATAAAGCTATTGATTTTGTTGTGATTTATATCCCCATTAAAGAACACTCAATGGGCTTCCCTGCATAATTCATCATTGACGCAAGTGTGAGATTTCGACAGTAACTAAGTGGTTATTAAAATGCGTGAAAAAAGACGGGAAATTGGAAATTTTTGCTGCAGGATGTGTTTCAATTCATTCCATGCCCCGATGGGTATTTTTACATGTAATTACATATCTAATCATGGGAGCAGGGAATGTATGTATATTTACCCCGAAAATACATATTTTCGGATGTGCATAGGTATGTATGTACAATAGGAAGTTTTCCTATTCCATCTTCCTCAGAATCGCACTTTGGGGCAGGAAATGGATTCTTGGAAGTTCTCTACCTTTCTGAAGCTAATTATGCTCATAGTCTCATTGATAGATAGATACTCCGTGGAATTATTCTCGGAAATCATGCTTTCCCTTCCTTTCCAGCCACTGGAGTTCCTGCTGGAGGATAACCTGATTTCGAGATGAGAAACTAATTACTATTGCACGCCTTTTTAGTACCTTGCGAAATATTATTTTCCAGTTGCCACTACAGGCTTCAACCCCATTGCCTAATAATTGGATGCAGAACTGGACGAAAAGTTTCTGGATTGCGTTCATATACATATGTATCTATGTATGTATGTGTATGTTTCCAAACCATCCCAAAGGTTGGGGAGAATACACGGTTATGTCATTAATTATGAAGAGTAACATAAATTAGTAAGAGTACGTCTTCCCACAAGGAAGTTAACACAAACGCTAATAATTATCCAGAATTTGGTGCTATTTTCCATGTAATTCACTTGTTCCGCTCACAATATGACGTCCCAAAGTTAAACATACTCAGTTCGCAAGTGTGCATTTTGGATATATGTATATTTACTTATTTTTCCTTCGCAAACACACAACAGCCAGTCTCCACACTTGGCAGAGGGATTGTGGGCGGCTGAAAAAGTAATGGGTGAAGGAGTGAACAGAAGAGAGATCAAAGTCAAATGAAAATCATGGTTTCACCCTTTGTGAAGTAAGTACCTCACACTTAATTTACAGTACAGCCTGGCTCTTCCTCGAAAATACTTCTGACAATTCCGGTGATATGAAAGCATAAACATTAATTAAACTGTAATTAGCAGAGGATCCCTAGAAATTGATTCTAGTAATTTTACACGTGCTGAAATAAGTGCCGAGATTAAATTTCATAGGAAATAAAGACTTTTGAATAGAAGATTAATTTGAAATAACTTGCTTCCATGAACTGAGGAAGTGAAAGCGGAGGGCTTCCAAGCTCTTATCAGGTGTCCCATACACAGGCTTCAGCATCAATAGTGATTGTCAATGGGTCGTGTAATTGCTCCCAAAAACTTCCTTATTCCATTGATCAGGGGCATGCAGGCGTTTAAAGGGGTTTGTGTGTATTTTTGTGTGGATCTTCTATTTAGAATTGATGTCATAGTCGTAATCATTCTGAGTAAAAGCTCTCAGGACTTATGCATGTATGTGGCAAAACTGGAGTAATATTTGTTTGGAAGCCATTTGGTTTTTCCTTAGTGACTTGAGGTTTTTAAGGAAACTCCCGAGTGCTTCGGGTCCAACTGTTGGGACTTTGTAGAAGGGATGTATCCTTGGGTCTGTAGATTTGGTAGTCAATGGTTATTACGTGCTTGAGCCTTGATGTTACTGTTTATACATATCAAGTAGCTTCATACACTGAAGTAATGCTGATGCAGCCTGAAAAAAAAAACTCAAGGTGAACTTTCCTACCACCAAGTACTTGTTACTAAGGTGGTGAAAGTCAATGGGTTGGGAAATTGGAACATCCACAAGTGTTTACACCAGGGCATGCCCTGCATGGAAACTAGGAACTTACGTATTGTATGTATCCACGTGTCTGTATTTTTTTCTATCTATAGGTACATTCCATGAAAGTTTCTCTCTCTCTCTCTCTCCAGCCCACAAAGGATTTCTTATTTCATTTTCTTCCTTTGTTGTAAATAAATGGGAAACTGCGGTAGTTTCGTCTATTCCTTGTGGAGGAAGAGGCTCCTACTAAAAATCCTTCCTTGTGTACCTTCCATATTTCCATATAACATGAAAGCCCTGCATGCATAAAATCCAAAAAGAGATTCACATTTTGAATAAGCACGGCTATTCGTTTATTTATATTAGTTTTAAAATGTAAATGTTCCAACGACTTTGATTCTATATTTAAAAGTTTCAAATCCGCCTGAGTCAGCTGCTTGTAAAAAACAAGTTGTATTTGTGTTAGTTCAAAATAGTATGTGTACATAGATACTCAAGGTTGGGCAAAACTCAAGTATGGAAATGTCCTCGGAAAGCGTAGGAAATGCAAAGGATCACCCGCAAATCGATGGATGATTTCCTTGAGATTTCCTCTGTAACATAAACATTTCTAAAGCTATTTGAAACATTTTTGGTTGTTACATTAACAAACTTCCACGTGGAGAGAGTCATATCAGTTGCATTTGCTCTTATATTGACTCTTTCATGGGGGGATTTTGTGAATATTACCGAGGATTAGATGGAATGGAGTTGGGAGCTCTGCCGGTGGTGGTGTATAAATGTAAATACTCGTGTTGGGAGTAACTTAAAATAATGATATAATTTGAAAGTTTACATATAAGTTGACTTACTTAGGGGGGAGAGCTGCTCCTGCAGAAAAGTTTCGGCTTGTTTGTAAAATTGAGAGCTTCTGTGTATTTAGCTCTTCGCAGTTGTTCCACTTAATTGGCCCCCTCCATTTATCCAAATTTCTTTCACATAACAAGTCACGGGTTGAACTATTATTTCTTTTTATGGTGGAGGTATCTATTCTGTATGTTTACTTATCATTGTCTGCGTATGTATATGTGTATGAACGTACATACATACATACAAAAACACATTATCATCTCTGCGTGAGTTAATGGCCCTAGAAGGATTTAATGACGTTTTTTTTTATAAGGAAGGAAATGAAGTGAAATTGTCTATGGGCCATTGGAACGTATACCTTATGCACCTGAATTTACACACTACTTTCTCCGAAGGGGGATTGTTAGCAAAGTTTACATTTTATCTGTTGACATTGTATTCCGTCCCTTACATTGTTTCTTCAACTTGTACGTATAGATATATATACATGTATGCTTGAATGTTATATAATTACGACGGCTAATGGAATTTTCTGTTTAGATAGTTTACTGCCCAGGTTTACATTTACGACAGTAAATAAGACTCTCATGGACTTTAAATATTGTATTTAATGTCTTTCTTTGAGTGTAGATACTGGAATACTGGAAATTGTGTGATTTCCTTCCTTGAAAGTATCCATGGTAGCATTGATTCTGTTCCTGCTCGGATTCTAGTCTTGCCCTCGAATTGTTTATTCTTTAAAACGGCTGCTTTCTCTTTGCTTATTGAGCGTCTTCTTGGGTTACTTGAGTTCCGATGGGCTCCTTACACAATATAATAAATGCTCGCAGGAAAGACGCTTGTATAAGTAGATACAGAGCCTGTAGTGTTTACATTGAGTGGGATTTTTATGCAACTCGTTCTTCTTATTTGGTCAGAGACTGCAAATCAAGTAGCTCTCATGTAATATGACAGTCTACAAATCTTTATAACTTAAACAAAAAAAAATACGACTACCATGTAATTACTTGTGTACAAGTGATACAGTCTGCAGTCTCAGCTTTACTTTCGCTTTCCCCTTTTTGTGCATAATATTTGGATGCAGTGTTGTAAATTTTTAAGACTCTCCTCGGATGTGTGTGTTTGCCTTGAGGATTCTGACTGCGACTGGAAAAGCAATTTTAAGGTAGAATTAACCCGATTGCATGGGAAATTCGTGAAGGGAAACCACTATTACACTCCCCATGTTTGGTTGTTTGCCCAAGACGTGAGGGATTTGCATTTTATTAGCAGAGAGGCAAAAATGACGGTGTCAGAAAATCCCTTGGAGGGAAAACATCTGGTGGAATACTCTAGATATCTCACTTTTAACGCTGACAATGTCTGAGATCTACTTTTTTTTTTCCTGAGAGTTCGATTCCCTTTTGATGGCCAAAGCATCATCTCCAGCATCTCACCGTTGCTTCTTAGCAGTCCTCCCATTTCCTATCATGGATGGGGCCCTGAGATAGCGGATGGAATATGAATTTCCCCGTGATGAAATGTATTTATATGTATATATTGTACTTGCGGATTAAATTATGTAGGTCATTCTAGTGATTTTGCTTTGGAGGGAAATATGCTGACCTAAGTATTATACCCTGTGAGCATGAATACAAATAGTAAACTGAGCGTATGTGTAGGAGTGCCTTTACTGAGCATATGTAATCACACAATGTGTTCTCCCACCGACCCACATACTACATTTACATGGTGTAGATGACGTCTCTGTCGGCCATTATGCAGTGTATGAATTCCCTCTGATTCACAGTGCTATAGATATGGAGGGAGTCTCTCTCCTAGAGACTTGCCAAATATGTAGTATAAGAAAAAAAAAGAATTAAAATCCAATATCTCTGGGTTGCTCTTCTCCGTTGGAAAAAAAAATATGTGTGGGGCTGAAGGGGGAGCACTTTTTTGTATTCAGAAGTCGTCAAGAAAGAATTTCGTGACTGACGTAAAACAGGAAGGACAACATCTATATGACTCTTTGTGTGTCTGAATTAAATAGCTGGATCCTTTTTCATTTCTGGGGCATTTTGGTAGTGTAGTGGTGCCCTGCCCCAATTTATGAATTATCTTATGGAGGACATAGGGCGGACCTATCAAGTAATATTAGCAACTCTAGACACATTGAGCTCAAGTAAGGGGTTAATAGGAAGAGGTAATGCCTTGCGTTCGTTACCACACACGCTTTACAGTAGCGAGTCTCTCTCCTATGTCTAGTTACTACAGTAGGGACCATTTAAGTGAAAATACTAGGAGAGAGGAAAGTGAAAGTGGGGCAAGTAGGATCTCTCCAGCCAGCTGCTCATACTCCCTCAGGTTGTCACGGGGTTGTCGACAATAAAATGGTTTACGTCCTATCCAAGAGTTTATCATTCTCAGGTTTGAGGATTCGAGAGTACCAAGGCTTCCGTGTTTTTTTTCCCCTGTGAAGGTTTAGTCTGCGTGTCATTCCCCCTGCTGGGACTTCATACAGGCCTGCATACGGAAATGTGGATACATAAATCGGAATAAGTTTTTTGAAACGTGAAAATCTTCTGGTCTTATCACTTCTTATACTTTAGTGTCTCCGTTTCAGCTCATAAATTTCATGGAGTTGGGTAGGAAGGAATGAGAGTCAACTGGAATTTTTTCCCGGGGATTAGCGTAATAGGATCAATTTCTTGGGCGGATATCCCTTTTAAAGCTGTTTGTCCAAGGTTGTCTTTTTTATTGCACTTAGTAATAAATATGGTACTATTGTCGGGCAAGAACTCAAACTACAGTAAAGGAAGGGATACAAAGTTCCCAACAATTATTTCCCAGACAAATTTTTTCCCGGAAAGTAATTTTTTCCCCTTTGTAGTAAAACTCTCAGGGGAGCACATTCTTGCCAAATTCGAACATCTGAAGGGTATTTCCATTGTAATATTTATTACTGTTCTATATGTAACATTTTGTTTCATTAGGTTTGAATTTCACATGAGAGGGAAACATTTCTTTGAAAGTTGTACGCGGATAAAATAAACTTTATTAGAGGTATATAAGTACATAAAATAGGAAGAATTTCAGATTATGTTCCAAAATAATTCCCAGCGTGCCATGCAAAGCATACCTGGCTCTTCCGAAATCCTTAATAAAAGAGTGTAGCATTTTAGCATTATGTATGTCCAATGGTAAAAATTTAGTTATCTAGTGTCATTGGTTTGGCATTATTTTCCTGCTTACGGAAAAGCAGACTGTCAGACAAGAGCATCTCTAAGTACATACGTCTACTTCCCTTAGACCCTAAAACCAGTACAATGCATATGTACATGATTGTGTAGCGGTAAGATTGAGGAAGTGAAAGGCTTGTGGATGAGGATGTGATCAACCCATACCTACCATTGCCCCTGGGATATTTTAGCCTGTTTACAAAAAAATACAATATTGGCAGAGGTTGCACATACTTAAGTACATATATAAATGTTTCGTAAATATAATTTGTCATACTTTCTGCTCCGTCTAATGCAGTGAATGTATGTACATGCGCTGTTGTAGTAACGTAATGGAGAATATTTTGTTCACACTTGTAAGACACATACCTCAAAGCTCCTCTACCTTAGCTTAGCCCTGTTATACTTATGTGCTCTCAAAAAGAACAATCATCCTAATGGATTGTGTCCTATGTGCTGTATGTATTACGTAGGGAGTTTTAGAGTCCCTCAGTAGCTACTAGCTACGTACATATCTCGTTGTTTACACTTAATTCTCTAAAGTTTCTTGAAGCTCTTGCTTTTTATCCCGCAATTCATCCTATTTTCTTGTCTTCATTGTTCTCATCAAACTCCCCACACTCCTGTCTCAAATAATAATGGATTACTTTCACACAGTAAACAATGAAAGGCTGTAGCCGAAACTTGCTCCAATTCTTTTCATATTGGTTTATAAAAGGGGTTTCTCACGAAAGAACCTGCCAATCGTTTGTTTACTTTTCAAAATCTGGAGGAAACAATAAAACTAGCACTTTATAAATTTTCGAAGGCTAAGCCTCCCTTAATATGCTATTTTGTAACGGAGCACGTGGCTAATGTTTTTGTGTCAAATCCACACCGAACAGTATTATTATATGTATATGATTACGCCCACGATATGGATGTCAATGGTGGGAAGGATCATGCTAAAAACTCATTGCTATCTTGTAACAGGACTTTTAAGTACTTTTAGGGGGAGGGTGTAGCGGAAGCTGATACACACGCAAGTTGTAATTTCTTCCTAAAGGGGCGCGTGTGTGCGTCAAAGGTTAAAAACATTCTCTCCATATGTACAGCATGGGGAGCACTTTGGCAGGTATTGCTTATGTAATACCCCCCGGGTGCCGGGTGAAATTTAATTTTGTGTAAGCTCCCGTGCTCGAAAATTGCCAGTTGTCAAAAAGAAGTTCTAATTACAAAATGTGTACTCATCTGAGCACGAAGGAGGTTATCGATAAAGGATTGACCCAGAAACCCTGTCAGGCGAAAACCACCACCACCACCACCAATTCCTGTTAAAGGAAAGTATTATAATTTCAGTGAAAGTTGATTTTTCCTATGACTTTTGCTCAACTCCTGCTACCCATTCATGTGCGTAGATGTCGTAGCATTTATCTCTTTTGAGCTCCTAGTAGTTGAAGTGGGGCTTAAGGTTCAGGCTGTGTTACTCAATATTCAACACTTTTGTTAATGCGTCGGGAGGACTTTTGGTAATGGAGGGCTTAACTCTTTTCTCCTGAATCCCTTTTGCGCAGTGATTGTCCCTAAAATCTTTTCTCTCAAGGAGACATTTATTCAGATTATTTAAGGCCATTGATTATGTCCCTCTCTACCCTCTACTAAAGTGTTATATTAAACTTGAATCCCATTCTTTTTACAAGAGTGGGACGGGAACCGAAAATAAAACTTTTCTCCTATTTTAAAGAGGGAAATTCTCCGGAAGCTGTCAACTAGTATTCAAGTACCTATAGTGTAAGAATTCCTTTAAATGTCAAATCTCTGGAGTAAATAATGTTTGGCATGCGGGTGTGAACCGCTGATAGAAACTCTTTTCGGAAATGAGGAAAAGACATCAAAGCTAAAGAGTTTGTAATTGAAAATGATTGACTGGAACTTTCTCCGCCTTTTCCTAATTTAAGGTAGCTATGTATGTCTACACATATGTACATATGTATTCGAGATCCTGGAAAAGTTACGTTGGAAGTTGAAGAAAGGCAACTTTTGATTTCCCAGTTTGGATGTGTGAGTGTATAGAAGCTGATTTCCTTCGAGGGTAAAGAATTGTAACTGTAAGTATCTAGATATAGACCAAAAGGTACTGGGAACTGAAAATGAGGGTAATTTACTCTAGTCGTCTTCCTTCCATCAAATTTAGTATTTTACCGGGGGCAATCTCAAACAATGTCATACTGTCAGCCAGATTTAATTTAGTTTGTAATATAGAGCTGTTGTCTATCCTTGCACTGCTATAGCTTCTCTCAGCTCTGAGCATTATCTACGATCTACGTATGTATCTGCTGGAGCAATGTCCTACCAGAAGGATTATTTTTACTGAACAATAACTTCCCAAGCTGATTTATTTACTTTCACGGTGTGAAATGTCTCGAAGGCTGGAGAAGAACTGATTACTAGTTTCCTCACAATCAGTGGTCTGCTCGGCTTTCTGTACATTGAGACATTTTTTTCCCTTCTGTTTTTATTCTACATACATATACATACATACATACATCACTGTGACTAATCATATTAACTCCCTGGGTAAAATTAAATACATACGTACCATTACTATTGGGAAGGTTTCATGGGTACAAAGGGACTTTTGTTTATTTTGATTATCGACTCTGATTATCTTGTTTTATACTACGCTGACCTTGTGAGAGTAGTGTTTCAATTGTACCTAACAGTTGGAAGTACGGGAGCAAGTGGATAGGCCTCTTGTAATTCTCTTAATCAATTACAGTTTATGAAGCATGCTGAGTGCTTTCGCTTTAGGTCAAATTCATCAAGGCGTTTGTATAAAATTGTTTCTAAAATAGCTACTTGGCTTGGTCTTGGGCTCACGGAGTGAGTCAGTCTTTCGCGTGGGTAAATTCTGCGGTTGAATTCTCGTATTATGCATAGTAGTTAGTGTAGGAGTCAGTTGGAAGTATCAACTGGAATTGAGTTATTTCTTACAGAGGTCGTAACATTGAACGTGTTTTATTTATCTACTGGTTCTTTGGTTCTAAAGTTACTACTTGAATTGAATTTCAACTCAAGCACCCTTAATATTTATCTTAAAAATTAAATTTGTGAGATATTTATTTTATCGTATTGAACTTAAAGCCTTGAATATAAAGAGACATTTTTTTAAAATATGTATTTACAACTGAACTGGTTTATACTATGTATTGCTAGTCATTGTAATTTCACTCCGTGTTCAGTGATAGATTCGGTGGTTCTTCTCAATTGTATTTTATTAGTTTAAATAATTTGTATTGTATACTTATTTTACAAATTATGAAGTGATCTTCATCAGTACAAGAGCAGGGACACTTGTAATTGAAATTAAATTGACTGTGGGATGAGAGAGTGGCAAATCAAGAGTGACGGTGATATTTTATCAGGATTTTTATTACAGCTCCTGGGTCGAGGGTTAAGTGGAAAATTACATTTGATTTTCTATTAGACTTGCAAAGTTATGAAACTTGGAGTAATCAGGTTGATGTTCATTGGCCTGACTGTCGTATTCCTTATTTTGAAATGAAACTCACCAGAGCGTAGACTTATTTTCCTGAGCTATAACAATAATAATTACATTTCCTTACTGACTTCCTCGACTGCGGTGGGGCTTAAGTCATGCTTGTGAGGATCTGATATGCGTGTTTCCCATGGGACAGGGAACTGTGAACTGTTATTAGTATATATGTATGGCTTCTTCTCATCCATATTTTGCTCGCTGGATTTTTTTCCGGTTGAGTAGGCTTGAGATATAATGAAAAATGACTTTTTGCAGGCTTTCGTGGTTGAATATTAAAGTTTCCATTAAATTCTGGACAAACTTTGATCTCAAATATCTACTTCTGCTCACTCAGTCGTGAATCTTCCCGTAATTATTTAGATCGATGTCATCATATCCCTTACCCATTGGTTCAAGTTTATTGGAAATTATTAAAATGCCTGAATAAATAAGGAATAAATTACGAGCATGTCAGTTGAGAGGGATATTACGCAGAGCTACAGAAATAATTACGTGTTTATGGGGCACGGCACATGTACATATGCATATGAGCTATGCGGAGTATGTACTTTTAGTACATCTTGGAAAGTTTACCCCAGCAATCTCAGGGATTTAGCTACCGAGCCGAGAGCCGTCTTGGTAATCTTGTGCATTCTTTTCGGAGGTGAAAATGAATTAGTGGAAGTTGATATGAAGGAAAGTAATTTATGGCTGAGTCTAATTATAGGATTTGGTGGAGCAGAAAGGGAACGGCAGTGTAACCTCTCCCCTTTGTAGATATGGATTGAGTATTGAATAAGAGGGAATAGAAACGTTAGCTGTCAGCTTAGAGTTTTGAACTTTGGGAATCCTCCTTATAAAACTAAGGCTTGTGGGAAGTCTGAAGGCTAGTGATTAATTAACAGTGTAAATAAGTAAAATATTACTTTATATTTAGTTCTGCGGGGAACTCAGCTCCTATTGTATGTATCGTTGCATATATAGAAATTATATGTGCAGGGAATTATACGTTTGGTAGTTTCACATTGAATGATACTATGACAGATAGTACAGTTCTAATAAAAGACAGTACTTTAGAATAATTTATATTTTTGGGTAGATTACTCCTCCAGTATGTTACCATGCAAAGGTTTCATTTTCACGAGATCCCGTTGACTTTGGTATTACGGCAGGGTTACGGCTATATTGGGAAGGATGAGCTCAAATCGCCCTGACAGTCATTCTACCAAGGCGTGTTTTTATGCATGTCATACAGAGAGAGTTCTGTAGTATGTAGCATCATCCCAATGGTTTTATTGCAATGTCAAATGGTCTTTAGAAATAAAGCAGATTATTTACGCCTTTTCACTCCATGCTGCATATACTTGTATAATTATATCCAGATCAACATGTACTCTCTATGTATGAATGCACGTATGTATGTATGTCCTTTGGAATTGATACAACATGTGGTGGGCCTTTTTTGTAGTATATAAGTATATCCTTGTATTGGGATGTATTATTACATTGTAGTTTAGATATATCAGACATTTTCACTGCAAATTAAATTTGTGCTCCTTTTGAATACCCCAGTGATGAGATTATAGATTCTGTGGGAAATATCAAAGAGTCCGTTGAAATGTTCCAGTGGACTTGACATTGTTGCTGGGAAATGGTGATTGTGTCATTACATAAATCCTCTCGTGTTTTATCTTTTCCGTGTACGTTTCAGTCCTTTTGAGTGAATTTCTCAATGGTGTTTGTCAAGCCTGAAGTTTGCTTACCACATACGAAGTTATGGCTGGCTATCATCCTTCACAAAATGGCAATCGTAATGAAGTGCCTGTATCCAAGCATGCTACAACTATGTACATAGTTTGTTGACCGACGTCTATAGGTATAAGCATACAAAGGACAAAGTCAACGCGTGCTTACATTACATATGTGCAGCCTTCGAGATTTCCCTATCATTCGCTAATATTTGGCTGAGTATGTATGTACAACCACAATAATTAATGTGGCTCATTGGATCTGTGAGTATTTGAGTTTCCACGCTAGTTGAATATTGCTCTCGTAGATATTAGATATTACTGCCTCCCTGTCTTTATTGAACTTTTGGCCCATAAGCTCGTCTAGGATCATTCTAGTAGAATGACTAGTACTAGTTGGAGTGTGAAATGGTATACACTTTGGGGGTGAAGAGTCCTAGGTCCCAGCAAGCGAGCAAGTCATAAGATTGGAGGATTCAAGTGATTATATGTATATCTATTCATAAAGTGTATGTGAGTTGAGTATCTATAGAAAAATAAAAATAAACTGGTTATATGTTGGAAATTGGGATGTCCAGCATGGGATGTATGCTCAGTTAGTACAGTTTATTGATAAAAAGTCTGCTTGACTCCACGGACTATGTCGTTGAGATGAGTATAGTTTTTGGAGAACGGGGAAGAGAATAGTGAAGTTGTGCAGTAATACTTTAGTTCTTGAATTTGCCTTGAGTCAGGGAGCAAGTCAAGCTGAAGAGAAGAGAATTCAGAAGAGAGAGAGAGAGAGAGAGAGATTCTGAAATTGCTGGCTCCTTTCTTTTTGCAGCAGCAGAGTCGGATAGGTTGACTGTATGTTTTGAGCATTATAACGAAGTAAGTCGGCTGAAGAACACACGACACGAGGAGCAAACACATAAACAGGCTGTGTGAAACTAGTTCAGTAGAAGTGGGAGTGGAAACTACTACGAATATCCCAAGATAGCGGAATGTACGAATCACAAGAACAAAACATCAAGATCCTATTTCTGTTCAAACGACAAACACGGGCTTGAACGATCCGACCCCGAACGACCAAATTCTGCAAATCTCTCGTTGCTCCAAGGAATAAGGAGTTACATATTAACCGTAGATTGGTTTTATACACGGAGTCAGATTTAATTAACCGACTCTTTCACTTTTTCTTGGGCTCACTCTCTCTCTCTCTCCCCCTCACTCCGTATCCAATACCATACTAAAAAGTACACAGTAATGTGTATTTGACTTCCTTTCATCTTGTGAACATTCACTCTAATCTGTCTTCCCTTGATTATTTGTCCAGCCTTTGAGTGTCTGGTGAGTGAGTTTGCAATTTCCAATAGCTAGTTCGGTTACCCCTTGTACGTCTATTTCAAATACCGTTGTGAAATTTCGTGGTTTTTTTTTCTACTAGTGAGTCACGACATTTTTTTTTCCTTTTACTGCAACTACGTGTATTGACTTGACTGCTTCTCTGCTGCTGCTGCTGCTGCTCCTGCTGCACAATTACATGCATGTAATGTTGTAGCTCCTGGCACGAGCAATATATATAGATCCGTTCCAACAAGTTACCCGGCAGTAGTCCCGTGCTTTATGGAGAGTCAGTGAACTGTGTGGTCCAAATTTTGTTTGCTTTACTTGAAAAGTTGGAAATTTAATTTGAAACCGCCAACTTTTATGAAGTGATTATTTTTTTAAGAGATAAGTAACCAAAACTGAGCTAATATTTCACCTGTTTATATAATATCAAAAGCTAACTTTTTTCAAGACGGACGTTTGAGACTGGAGCTTGAGAGAGACTGTACCTGTCAGCTTTTTTTTACTCTTTTGTGTACGTTGTAGGGGAGTGGAGTGCTCAGGGGAAAGTTCTAGTATTTTTTTGAAGGCAGAATTTATTCCGGTGCGGATGGAAACCTACAATGTTTGACCTCCTGTGATAGCATTTTCACGATATTACTTCTCTCTTAAAATATATTTCCCTATATTTTTGTCTGAATGTAAATAAGTGAGAGCTGGCGTAATTTAATTTTCTGTGAAAAAAAAGAAGAAATAATCAAGCCAGTCGTGTTTGTGTCTGCGGTGAGGTAGTACTCGACTTTTCTGAGTGCATTTCGGAGACTTATTGAAGTAACTACCATTTTATATTGTAGTTGCGGAAGGCAAGCTACGAGTATACCCACATAAAGTGTGCTTTATATAATAGTACAGAAAGGGAAGAAGGGGGAAAACTGCTAAACTTGTGATAATAAAACGTTACATCTCTCACGGAAAACATGGTAGGTGGATATTATTATCTATTGAAGTATAAACTTCCACTATAGAGGGACATAATGTTTGTTTGAATTACGCGTTGAAAACATGTTTATTTGTGCGAAGGAGCTCCGTGCTATATAACATCTATGCAAGAAGTATGAATTTACCAGTTGGTAAGCCACTTATTTACGGACGATGTGCTTACTTTTGTAGTATTACAGGAGGAGAGGAAACAACCCAGGGAGACGTCACTTTTCAAATACTCTGTGAATTTTGCTATTATTGAGTGTATGTAAACTTCTTCTGGGTTGTTTACAGTCTCTTGAGGAATGAGATGATGTTAGTGGGGAGAGTTGGTTGGGATGGGATGCGGGATGGACAAAGTTTGATAACTTTGCAATATCTCCCCATAAATTAAATTGATACTGATACTAGTATAGCTGCAGTTTCTAACAGTTTTCTTCAGTGCTCATAGAATTTAATGGGGGATACTGTCGTAACCTACTATATCTCCCATAAATACGCTGCCCTGCAGTAATGATACTTACACATGTTCAGTTTTCTTCTGCAAGGATAATGAGGACTACTGGATAAGTTCATATATAACCGTTATTTTATGGTATGGATAGGAATTAATACGTAAGATACGGAGGAGCTTATTAGCCCACTGTGATAAAGTTGTTGTATATAGGATGTAGGGAAATTATTAAATATAGTTTTTCTGGAGCTTTTTTTTATTGATAGTACGAGTTAATGAGTGCTTCTTTCGTAAACAACTCAAGGGCTTAATATGAAACACGTTTAGTTGGATCTAACTTTCAAGGTTTGGCTCGTGTCATGTACGTGCTACAGCGTACATATTTATTGTGATGTTGGAAAGAGGAGATGGTAACTTGTGTATTATGTGGCTTCAGTCTGATAGTACCATTATACTACAGAGGTAACCGTGAGAGCTGAGAGCTGATTTCACACAACACGGGTAGATTCTTCTGCCAGAGCAATTTTAACTGTAACTTGTATAGCTTCATAAGAGTTTAGCATAACACTTTGTCCTTACTATTCTGATCGTATTGTATGTAGAAAAAAAAATGAACCTCGAAACAAATATCGACCTGGGTGAGACTCGTGGTCTCAGGAAATCTCTTGAGGGACATTGATGTAATTGATGATGAATTTCCTGGATTATGTAGCATTGGACTAAATTCAATTGTAGAAACTTTAGCTTTGGCCGTGTAAACGGGAACATTTAGGGATATATTTTAGGGGGCTTTTTCTGGATTTATAGGTAGAGCTTTATTGTGGGCCATCAGTTTGTTCTGGGATTTATTTCCTGTAATAACCGCATGTGTTCTTGATCAGTAATTACTAGTTCCCGAATGTTATCTCATGATTATTTTTGTTCTCACATATACTGAGCTGAAGCAATGGAACTGTATTGATCTAGGTTATTTATTGTTTGCTTAGAATTTAATTAACTAGATGTGTAATAAGCATAAGAAGCAATGAAGCAAATCATGGAAAGTCAGCAGTATTAATTTTAGTACCGTATCTATTATAGTAAAATAGAATGGTCTCAAGGTGTATTTTCGGAGGTATTGTTTATTTTTCACGTGTAACCGAACAGACGTGACGTTGAACGATAGGGAGGTGATACAACAGGTAGATGGTTCGTATCAATATTTTGAAGATAAACTCTGGTGGAGGTTTACGTCGAAAATAGTGGAAGTAGGAAGTCATCCATTTGCATTTCATAAAGAGGATGTATGTACATATATTTTTGGATGTTTATACGAATACGTGATGATATTACATTTGTACGGACGTGCAGTCATTGGACCGCGGTTCAGTTTTATTGGAGCTTGCTCGATTGATATGATAACGACTCCAACACCATCCAGGCCTCTTATTAAACTTGGATTTATTATGTTCAAAACCTGTCTGCATGGGTCTATGATGTCAGTGGAAATCGTACAAATTGTTTGCTATGCACTCATCTAGTCAGTGAAAGCAGTTTGGAGGATTTAAGGGTTTAATTTGCCTTAATTGACTTGAGTCTATCGAACTTATTATGTGATATTTGACTGATATAATTTGACATCACACAATTTCAGGTTGATTAGTTGAGGCTTTGTGATTCCCAAGGTAGGACCCATAGTTCTTTCCGTTGCTTTTACTCTACGTGTAATTAGTGGCTGGAGCTGTATTCAAACCCAAAGAATAATTAAATTGTAAATAACGTTAGGAAGGAGTAAATTTAAAAAATATACTTTCTGCGTAGACATGAATGGTCTTGGATCATATCCCGCTGCACTTGTTGTTCTTCCACAGCGAAAAAAGGGACGACAAGTAATAATATTTGAAGTTACATATATCCATATTAGCAATTAGTTATATCCAAGTATTCTACAATAAGTATTTGTATGTACTGTGTAGACACGACATCATCAGATTATTCCACTTCCAGGAGTTGTTGGGATCCTTGATTTAAAATCTGATAAAATAAATGTTTTTTGCTCGTTTGCCGCAACGGAACGGAGGGAGTAATCAAATCTTTAATTGGGGTAGTGAAAGCCGTGAAAGCTCGCCTGGTGTAAATTTTACTGGTTGTGCACGTGTCAGCTCATTTTATCCCAGGGCTCAGTTTAATGATCTAACCACCTTGTGTGAGTTCGGTGAAGCAAGTCAATTCAAAGTATTTTCTCTGCTGGATGCCCCCTAGTTACCTCCAGGTGTTCCTTTCTACAACATGAGATAACCAGAATGAATGTATGTTGTATGGAGGGAAAAGTCAATGTGAAAGCGTAGTAATGGGGAATTTCTCGTTGTTATTCGGCCTTTCTTCTGTTTGTTGAAATCACATAGATTTATTATTTAAGCCCAACTCGAAGATAATATGCACATGTACACGGGCGTTTCTATTTGTTCGTTGACTTTATGTATATGTAGAGTTGTAATTTCTGCAGTTGCATATCGTTTTACATGTCCTTCAACAATTTGGTAAGGATGAGTACCCTGCGGCTGTTTCTACTACATGAATACATTCACACGCTCTGGATGTATAAATGCCATTGGAGCTCTCTGTTTGTATTAAAAGGGACCGTTTATAGCTAATTACTGAATAATAGGGTACTCGGAAAATTAATTTAGTCGCAGAGGGGTTTACGAGAATGGGTTCCAACGACAGATAATTTGAGAGCCGGTTACATACATACGTATGTGTTTAATTGCTGGACGAGAATTAACCAAGTCGAAAATCCTTAGATGAATTAAACTGTGTAGTTTAATTTGAGCTTGAGTGTCATTTGCTGTAACCCACAGACATCGCAATGGCTTTGTATGTAAAATGTAATTGCTGGAGATTACGTTATGTAACACAGAGGGCATCAATAGGTATGTATGGTATGTATAATTATATCCAGGGACTTGGTCACACTGGTAGGTGTTATAGTTGGTTAGATTCAGCCTGGCATAATTTTCTGGGACAAAAGGGTTAATTGAGCCTTGCTGCTGTATAGTTAGGTTTCTGTACTTTGAAATTACAGTAGAATTCGTATGCATAGAAATGTTTCTTCAAGTGTAAATTTTGATCTTGTCAAAGTTCGTAGTTGTGTTTTTCTTCAAGTGTGAAATAAAGGCTTAAATGTACGTGACACACTCGTGGCGTTTGGACAAAGTTTGAAGGGAGGGAATATATGTATGTATGACAAATAAAATGATGAAGATGTCGTGGGGCGTGTAGTCTGAGGCGGAAAAAGTTAATATGGAATGTGTATATTTTATGAAATTACAGAGTTTTCGTGGACAGCAGCTACCTTCTATTCTGACAGAAGATGTTGACGAGGCAACGGAAGTTACATCTTCGACTGTTGTTCAGATTCATCCCCTTGCTCATGAAGATGACTCTCGGACGCGACATCGTTCCGGAGATGAAATTGCTGGTCGGACAGCTACAACTAAAACTAATGTTATTCTTGATGCCTTTCGACCACGATCGAAGTCTGATGTGGCCCGACTTAAAAAACCTACTTTTATGTCCACAATGAAAACTGCTGTACAAGTACGTCACATAGAATATATGTATCTATAGACACTTTCACATAACCATATATTTTCGGAGGTACTCATATACTATGTACTTGTATGAAGTGGAATCAAATTTCTGTATTTTCTGTTCCCAAAAAAATTTCTTCCGGATCTGGATGACGGATTCGTGGGAAAGGGCAATATGCCAACCAAGTCTGACAATGGAAAAGAGCCTCGAGATCAATTTTATTCTAAAGCGTTTCGGGTTTCGCGCCTACGTTTTCGGTTAACGGCTTCTTTTCTTTAACACAATTTCCGGGAAGTAAATTGACCCTTAGTGGGACTCTTTCCTGATCTTATTAAATTTTCCTGTTGTAAACGAATTCGCTATGGTAACTTTGATCCCTTCCCACTCCTGTGTTGGCAAGAATTCTTTGAAGTTAATTCAATTGGCTGAGGCCCTTTTTGTGATTCTTGGGAACAGAAATTGTAGGGATCTGAAATCGACTCGAAGAAAGCAATAAATTTTGATTATACATATAACTTAAGTGAAGGAACTAATTGAATCATACCTGATTTTAGAATTCCTTGCTGAGTGCTTCCTCGTCTAATAATGCACCGGAATCTCAAAAGAATCAGAATTCATCTGCCAACTCATCTGGGCATAGACCTCGATCCGGATCCGAAAGTCTTCGAAGTCCAGTTTCGAAAGTGATGGATATGTTCCGTAATCGATCTCATTCTGTTAATGCTTCTGATGATAAAAGGCACAAACACGTAAGTTGTCAGGAATATGATACCATTTATGTATACGTCCAAACTTTCAAATATATATGTCTAGAGCATATCTGACAGATAAATTTATGTATAGTTGAAGCGTTATGAATTCAGTTCACATTTAATATAATTAGATATACATGTATAAATAATTTTTGTAGTAAAGTGTGCGCGTAAGAATGTGCACACTCATTTTTTTTTGTGATAAGAGATTGGTATCAGTAATTTAATTTATAGTGTGTAATATTTGAGTATGTATACATCCATGCTACTAGATCTGTAAGAACTATCCCTAGGTTGGTTCGTCTGTAAATTACTACGTCCTACCCTTTAACGATTTACTGTTTGTTCTCAAGCTTATAACACTATTGAGTCTCAAATGTCATGTTACAACGTTTTCGGACTAATTTGCAGTGATGTGGTGATAATGTTTTGCAAATAATTGCAAGCAAACCGGCTGGATTCCTATTGAATCTACCTCCGCAACTTGTATTAGTTTTTATTTGGTAAATTATACGGAACCTGATACCCCCAATAGGGATTAGTCCTTAACTGAACCTTCAAAGGATAAAGATTGCAGGAACAATCATGTTTCTGAGTCAGACAATTGGCTCGTGGTTCCTGGTGCCATAGGCTTTATCTGCTGTTCTTAATCCTAGGCTGAATGATAAAATGATAAACAAATTAGCGTAGTGCAGAATAATTACATAACTTTAAATCAATAATGACACTAAAAAAATTAATTCACGTGTTTTAATTATATAGTTTTATTTTCTTTAGGCACTCTTTAAAGTAATAAGGAAAAGAGTCAAGCCAGTACTAAAAGTCAGCCGTGCTCTAAAGAAGAAAGGAAAGAATTATTGGAACTTGGCTTTTAACACATCTTGAAACGACACTTAAATTTTTAATTTAAAGAATTCAAGTGCGATGATACCTCTTGAAGATTACGTCGAGTGCACATACTATAATCCTGGTCATTATGCATGCAAGCATTGGCCTCGCTAAAATCTGAATAATAAAAGAAGTGAGTATAATATGTACGTCACTTAATGTAGGCACAGATTGAAGCTTGCAAAGTTACTGTAAATTCGCAACTGACGCTCCCACTACTACTTGTTTGTGATGTACACATCCAAGTCATATAATATTCCCTCAAAGATTCGATACCGAGGTGAAAAATCAACTCTTTGGGGACTTTGCAGTACAGTATACTTGATGAATAGAGATTCGCACAAGCCAAATGAGGTTAGACCTAACCAGATGCAAATTGAAATTCGAAGAGCCAAAAGGCAAGGTCTTTTAGTTTTTCAATGTAATCCTAATGTAACCTTAGGAGTCCAAGCCACACGAGGAAAATTTGTGATGCAATTGTAGTTGGCGGAACAACGGAGGAAAAAATGAAAAGGTTGCAAATTGAACATTTTTTATCAGCAAGATTTTATGGATTTACTTCCTAATCTCTCTGGATACTACCACAAATATGAATAGATTTGCAAGCCTCTGCGGACTTTTCTCATTGTCCTCTAAATCTAAAGTCAAATCTAGGATTTTACTATGATACTTAAAAAGCTTGGGTTCAAACGTCCGTGTATCCCACCAGTCCCGGCATTAATACTGGATTAGCTACCAAATCCTTTTTTAAACAGATTTGAAATAATCATATAAGCTTCGCTGTACGTTACATCTAACACTAAGCATTGGTTAGTTATATCTGCAAGGGCACTTTTTCAAATAATTTGGATACGATACAATAGACAAGCCTTGAGTGTGTCCATAGATTCATGCATATATTTTTTTTCTCCATGTTTGCAATTGCTATTGCATTATGTGTGCTTTGTTACAGGTTATGAAAGAAAATCACTCAAGATTATATTTTATATACTTGCATAATGGGTGGAGGAGATATTTAACACTAGATGATAGTTGAACATTCTGGAAATAGACAAGAGTTGAATTTAATTATCACAATGATGAAAGGGGCAGCAGATGTTGTTGTTTATTGGCCCTCCCAGCTACTTTTTTTAAAGTTTACATTAAAGTCAATAAGAAAGAGCATTTAATTCATAGTTTTATAAAAACTTGGTTTAGCGGAAGCATGGGAATTCCTCTTCTTCTGTGACTAATGATTTATGAAGCAAATTATGTTTACACAATGCTTTGATCCTGTTTTCAATCATTTGAATTTGATTTTTCTAATGTTGTTTACCATGGGGTCGTGCGAATTAGAATTTTTCTATGCAATGGGAATACTGGATACTTGTAATTATTTTGTAAGTCTTAAATCACTCGAGTTGAAAATTTTTCCAGAGGACGTTGAAGGTATTCTAAAATGGCAAAACAAACCCAAGTTAGTAGATACAGTATTTAGTGGAAGGTTCAGCTTGATGAAATCCAAAATGAATTGCATGTTTCCCTCGGGTTAAATATTTTTGCTAAACATTACGGCACCACTACGACTCTCTTTAGAATCAGTATATCGAGTTGAAGGCAGTTCGTTAATGAGAATGGTAATTGTAGCATTACAATGCTCCAAGTGTTAATCTTATTGCGAGTTGAAGTTGAAGTATGTTTGATGATTATGGTATGTACAGCCTGTGGGTGTTTTTTTTCAGTAGTTTTTCAGTAGGAGGAAAATAACATTTAAAATAACAATATACAACTCTATAAAAATATTGAGTTTTCTGTGTATACTTGAGGTATGTATGCATCTACTTGTGTGGATCTGCTCATACATGGAAACACCTACAAATATCTACTTCATCTAAATACCAGAGAATAGACGAAGGGATGATGAAAGTATTGAATGCAAAAATAAAATCTGCAAAATTTTCACGCAATGCTACAGGTTAACAGTGAAATGAATTGATATGGTTTATCAGGTAGCATCGTCCCACTCTATTGTTAATAAGCCTTTAGAATATTATTTAACCACGGTGATCCGGTACACTTTAAAAGACTCTACTATAGCATCTTTTCCCTTCCTCCTACACATAATTACATATAATATTGACAATAAGCCTGGATATAGAGAAACAACCCTACATGTTCTCTGATGTCATATGCGTGTATAGTTTTATTTAAATATCTATGAGGGATGGTAGCTGTGGTTTAGTACTAATAGCTTGTAGTTTTACAATGAGGATTTATCATTAGCTTATCCATGCCTCGTCATAACCTCAGGAAGGTTTTAATGGATGTTGCGTACCCATATGTACAGTCACATTTATGTGTAGTCAGTCTCTCTTCCCAAATAACGATAAATGAATCCCTGACATACAGAGATGAAGTTATATGTACAGTATCCCCGTAAAGTATAGTTTAGTTACCATTTGTTATTACGTCGGAAACGGAGCAGTAGTAGTGGTTAAGTTTGCCATTTAGACCCTAATGTACACTCTCAGTCCTACTCCCAGGTGGGTTTCAATATCTGCTCACTCTTCACTCCTGTAGTAGTGTTTACTATAAAAAATAAAAGAGGTGCATACAAACTTGGAGTGAATTCATGGGTATTTTCATGCTTCCACTTCAATCGTTCTGTGGATAGCAATCGGCATAGACTTTTGTCTCCTCGGTAACCTCCCCCATTGCACGTTAAGGGAAGTTGTTATCAACCGTGGGATCTTCCTCTAATCTGTGTTGGAACATTCTTGAGGAAAATTTCATAAAATATATCAGTCCTCAGCAATGCCTCTCTCCAGACTTTTGTTTTTCTCCCCTTGTCTGTCAGCGTCGTCTGGGGATGACAGTTTAATACAATTTTTATCATAGTTTTACTAGCAATTATTCAGCTACAGAAAGCCTCAAGTTACTTACATAGTCTCAAGTGTGGGGTAAGCAACAAAGTGAGTGAAAATTTGTGAGAGTGGACTTTTTCCAGAGTTACCTGAATTTTCATGCCCTTAATTTTTACGTAATTACTCTGAGGTTCGTTAATCATGTCGAAAGTGGGTTCGTATTTTAAATGGAAGAAAAGTAAGAGTAAGGAAAACATTCAGATCAGTGCGGGGCAAGCTAAGCAAGGACGGAGTAGATCCCTGGATCCGGAGGCTTTGCATAAATCAGGAATCAAAGAATTTATTCTTACCCGGGTAAAATAAAAAACAGCATTTCTATTGTATTTTTGAAAGTGAGATGATGATGATGCTTTCATTTGACATTGTAATAATAATTTGTTTTTGAGTATACCTATCTATATTTTTTTTCTCCTTTTCTCAAGTGTTGAAAGCCAAGTTGATTCTGTATCATTAGCCTTATCAGTGTATGCGTAAGAGTTAGGAAAAGTACAGAAAATATTGAGGAAAGTTATCCACGTCCAGAAAGGCCAGTCCGATGTACATATGTACATATGGGCAGATAAAAATTTTTTTTTGATGAATAATGTTAACATGGAGTATGGTCCCTGTGTATAAGTGTAGCTTTTTCAAGATTGTGTGTGGCTATCGGAAAGCTTACCAAGATAATACAGGCTCTTAAGTTTCCGAGAGGTTTAGATATGTACACCATGGTTAAAATGAATCTCCATGGGTGCGAGTGTTTCAATAAGTCAGGGTAATAAATTAGATAAGGAAAATAATATAGTATTCTTATGACTACACAAAATCTATTCTTTCTAGCATTTGGATTTTTTGAGGGAAGCAATATGAGGTCTAAGTGTGGAGTATGTACTGCCGAGGGATTTTCTATTGTTTACAAAGATTTGGAGGAAAAAAATATAAATGCCGACGAAGGGAAATTACAATTTCAATTTCTACAGTCTTTGCAAGGTTTTATTTGTTTTCGTATGGTTATTGCTGACATTATCTCATCACAGCAGGTAGAAAACAATTTAATTCATGGAACTGTTTTGACATGACTGTCCTGCTCGGTGTCCTGTGAAATTGCGAAAGAGCTACTGTGCATGTAATTTGAATGAAATAGTGAATTCCCATAAAATAGAGTATTACTTCCTAATGCAGTTGGCGACGAATAGTCTCCTAACTATATGCATTCCTTCCCCAGAGTGTCTTCCAGTTCTGGGACTCTATGTACATACATAGATATACACAGTCTCTGCATTACTTCAGCAAGAGTAATAATTACTTTTAAGTTAATGATGCATGGTTTACAGTCTGTTGTGTCTAGATATATTTTTGTAACTACATAGCTAGAGTCTAGGGTTCATTCCGTCTGACAAAGGACTAGGGCACCTGTATAAATCCTGTCCAATGTGTTGAAATATAGTCTTTGAAACAATTATTATGAAAATTTATTCACTACTTTATTACAAAATAGTTTCATTTAAGTACTCCATAAGAGTAAATTCCCATTTAACTCCGGCCTGCCATGACATTTTTGCAGTTTCGACACTCTCTAAACATACAAGGAGTTGTGTTTGCTTACACTATTAAAAATGTTACTGCGTCGGTGTCATCATTTTTATTTAGGATTTATATGGGGATAGCGTAGACGCGAGTTCATCATTTGAAGTGACAACTTCATCACTTCACTTCTCTGGTACAGTATAGTAGTTGCTACTGTTAATAAATCAGCAGCGTGTCGATTGGGATGGGAAGTAAGTGCTAAGTATTAGAAAGTATATTTAATATGTTTCGGGGTCACAAAAATTATTTCTCTTATGGTAAATTCCGTAATAATGAAATGACCTTAAAACGGGCTAAAGCTTAAGGACGGATGTGTTGTTGGTCTTAGCTTTAGAAGCCGATAAGCCTAATGATATTTATGCTGATTGTGCGTGCCGGTGTTTCACACATACTACTGTTCTCAAAATAATGGGTGTGTGTGTAAATTGTACGTACATATAATTACATATGTATCTTTCTTTTGACTTGACTTGTGAACTGAGTCTGATTGTCTACTTAGAAATATGAATGCATATAAGTACGTATGTATGTATGTATCTGAGCATGGAACTGAATATGAATTTGAGAGTGAGGAACATTAGCCACAGGAACGTTTACGCAGCGGGGTAATAATGTTGTGCTAACGATATACTCACGCCGCCAGCAACAATTTTATTACTGATAAATTGGAGTAAAAAACAGCTTTGACTTGAACTTTATACATGTAGCTTCATGCTATCTACGTAAAGGGAAACTAAATCTTGATAAATGTACATCTTTTTATATTAAATATAGTTTATATGCAGTGTATGCTTCCACTATACATAAACGTCAGATTCGGAGATAAATTCTCAAGAGATGCAACGGTCTTGATGTGTTAATAGGAACTAATAATAAGAACTTGTTTTTCTTTCACAGAAACACGGATCATCTAACTCTTGGACTCCAGCAGGTAAAATTCAAATTTATTTTATTGTTTTTTCCAAGTTTCTATTTCAAGCTGTAACTCAGAGTTACTAACTTTGACACTCGCTTTGATGGGAAACGTGACAAATGAGTTGATGCTCATGTGGGAGAAAATTTTCCATTGGTATGGAAATTAAAGTCTCAAGGGTTTTTGAATTCAAAAGTTGGATCTATACTGTCAAAGGATTCACTTTACAATGCTTGTCAGTCGGTATAATTTTTTAATCTGTGAATTACACAAGGTCATCTAAAGTTTTTGCATGATTTAACACTTTTTTTATACAATATCTGAACTTGACTGTTAAATTGAAAAGGCTATTGTTTAGAGAAGCAACTTAAATTGTTCAACCCTGCCTGTGTACATATCTGTGTGATTGGTAGAGTGTGTTGATATAAAATTTCATTAATTCTATGAGTGTCTGACTTGCATGTAAAGTCAGGGCAGAAAAGGAACAAATGTGGGGCTAATTATATGAAAAGTAAATTTAGCAGAGAAGTAAAATGAGATTTATGCATGGGAGAAACGATGGAAACGGTCTTGGCAAAAGGACGCCAACCAGTGCAGACTCGAGTGGGTTTCCAGAAGTTTGTCCGTAAATAACGTGTGTCTTGGATGTGATGTGCGGTAGAGAGCGTTCCCAGTGCAAGGAACAAACGAGGGATTTAAAACTCGAAGGTTTTTTGCCATTTTCCAGATTACTATTTTTCCATTTAATTTCGAGGTTTAAGTATCATCACAAATTTCATTGAAATTACTTCTAATAATTGTAAGGCACAGGCAATATACTAAGACTACAGTCGTATTATGTTTTTATGTATGTACATACAAGAATTGCGTCGCACAATGAACATAAATTCCGGCATTCAAGTTTTACTAGAGTTTTGGCCCATTAATTTAGTATTCGCTGGGGAGTAAATAGGAGTCCAGAACTTTTCATAACAGCGCCCTGTCTCGTAAGTATACGACGTGCTTGTTAAGAGTAATTTGAAAGCAGGCATTCGCGAGATATAACGTAATGTTATGACGGATATTGCCTTTCAAGGGAGTGCATTAATAGTCACTTTTAGAGGGCCACACAGCAAGGATATTTGAACTAGTATGCATCCCTGTATTTGCTATAGGCCAAGGTTATCCTTTTGGTGTGTTTTGTGCGTAGTGGTGTATGGTGATCCGTATCTTTTGAAGGTTATTTCTATTTTTCCAGCTTTCAGTTGTAGATGGACTGATTCGATGGGTGGAAGTCGTTTCCGTTTAGAATTTTAGCTGTTACTTTCAGTGAAATTAATTTTCCTAGGGATGTGGGTAGGGTAGGATTCATGTTGGGTCGTCTAGAGTCTATAATGGTAAGCACATTATGTTTATGACCGCCGATAGCAAAGGAGAAGTAAAGATATATATGAGTACAGCTCCATTCCCAATCCCCACATTTGATGTAAATTTATCACGGTAAAAACTCCGTCTGAAAGGGAATATCTCTTGCAGAAGTGTCGGTTTTTATAAGAGCAACATCTTATAATATGACCTTGAGTGTACTGTACATACGTAAGGATGTTGCTTACCCAAGGGAACTATTTTTCTTCCAGATGTACCAGATTGAATAAATCCATGCACGTTTCCTATTTGTTCTTTCTATGCAGTAGAATTTGTTTTTTCTTTGAAAATTTAATAAAACTTGACAACAGGATATATTGTCGAGATTAATTTCCAAAAGTACCACTGGGTTGGGCGATCCCATTTAAAAAAACATTGTGTTAGTCCCGTTAGTCCGTAAAATATTCAAGTGGCACTTTTTCAAATTTAGCTGACGATATATGCGCCGTATTCTTAAAGTTGTAACTATCAAGTGGTAGTATTGAGAATTAATGTCAAATATTACACTGACGGGTCTATATAGGCGTTATCACATCCTCCCGGTGTTTTGCATTCACGCACGATTTCACTGTCTGTAATGTACCTTCTGTTTCTGACTTTCCTGAAATAAAAATATAATGCAAAATTCCCTGTAATGTTCTAGTATAGAGATTATTGGTATAGTATTCGACAGTCATGAGTCGGCTCGTCATGGTAACTATCTACTACTGAACTGATATTGCAAATTGTATTTCATAGATTGGCTGAGTCTCAGTTCAGCTTGTTTATTGTAAATTTCCACATCGTATTTTTTATACTTAGACTAAAGGATGAAAAGAAAAAAATCAGTGATAGTACATATATACAAAACATGCAAGAAAAACAGATTCATGAAGGAGCATATGTAGTTAATGTTCAATACGAAGCAGCTACTAGGTTTAATCCAATGGATGGAAATAAAAACCAAATGCAATTGCTGCAAGCACTTGTAACATATTTTACTGCTTCTGTATATTTATACGTTTGTACATATGTACGTAGACGTGTATCCGTTTTTGCATGCAGGCGTTTCTCGCCAGCGAGCAGGTTTGTAAACAAAATGTGTCAATACATTTCAGGGCTAAATAGCTTTTTAAGTTTGCACATGTGGCTGCTGACAGAATGGTGTGTAATTACATAAATAGTAGTATGTACATACGTCGGGCTACATAGCAGAATTAAAAATCTGTTGTGTTCTGTCTGCCCGTATTAATTCAGTGAGTGGCACACATATGTACATATGTAGGGATTATTTATCCGGCAAATAAAATATTTACTCATGGAAAAGATTCTACTGCTCGGATTCGTCCGTACCGATAGTTTTGGCAGGAACTTGTAAATCATAAAGAGGATTTTAAAATCGTCTAAAAAGATTTAGATAACTGATGATAAAAAAAACATTCTGGGAATGAAAAATCGGTGCTTGATAGTTGACATGAAATTTCATGTGAAATAAATATTTCAACTTTATATTTCCTGGGCTCAGACTGGAGCTGAAAGCTTCCATAATCCTTTCACTCGCATGTCTTTTTTATCTAATTGCTTTTGCCGTTGTCATACTGTCCTAATAATACCCTTCATTACCACAACGCATTTTGCGATAGGTTTTTGCGGTGTCGTCTTTTATCTTGTGTATACGACATTCAAGTGCCATTCGGTCTGCACTTTCATGACTTGAGTAGCACAAACATATTTGACTGTGAAGTTCCCTTTCACGTACTGATTTGGCTTCTCAGACGTATATGTTCCCTGCTCCAAGTTCTCCTCACTACTGATTAGTGTTTGCAGACTTTTGCAAAGTTTGCAAAACAACTTTTATTTAACGGCGTAGAAAATTGGCTCTGGTTATATATATTTAGTTATTTGTTCATATACCAAAAGGCCAAACGTCCTCGGTATCAGTAATAATTCAAATAACCATATCTAAACTATATATAGAGCACCCCCCTGTAAGTTTACTGGATGAGGAGAATCCTTGGAGATGTAACAGAACCAATTTTCCCTTAGAGAAGCGAATATTTCCCATTTCCCTTAACAAATCAAGTAATTGTTTACACTTTCCGTACGGTAGTGATATTCTGTTGCTACCAAATAGAGCCTTGATGGGATCTTGATATCTTGACAAACTTTTCACGCCGTTGTTCCTCCGAAGTGTTTTTGTGTAAGCCGTAGGCTAATTTAATTTAAACTGAGAAAGTTTCCAGCTCAATTTCGTGCCGTCATCAAATCATAGATATTTGAGAGGAAGTTTCATCCTTTCACCCAAAGTAATTACACATCGTGAGCTTAGGTGAAGGCTCCGTTTCCAGGCTGTGTACATCTAGTTAGTATGTATACACACACAAAGCTATACATATTTTATAATTCGTACTGTACAGGTACATATCTGTCCTAGGCTTTCCTGAGTCTTGAGCTCTTTGTTTTTGTGAAACGAGTATATAAACAAGCTAGAACTTATAGTCATCATTGTGTTCAGTGTTTGTCTACAAGCCTTGTGTACTTCACTATTGGAAAATGTAGGAAAACGCCTATTCGGGCATCCTATTTTAGACATAGAGTCACAATAGAGACGGATGGTATTTTCGTACCATTGCAATGCCTTGACGCTGTGTAAGTATACCAGAAAGCTACCCGCTTCGACTTTTTCACATAAAGTCACATATCTGGAGTTTCCGAGTTTCTTTACGTTTGCTCTCCTCGTGGTCTCTGACATCAATCGATGCAGCCCTTGTGCTTTTCTGTTCCCTCGCACTCACTAGGCTCATTTAGGTACAGTTCCCCGTTCAGTGGAGTTCTCCTCAAATCCAAAGGCAGAGAAAGTTACCCTTAGAATCTGAGCGACTGGGTGAGCGCTGACGCTCTTGACTCTATTTCAAACTGCAATATCAAAAGAGTGATAATTCATACTTCGGAATTGTAGAACCAAAGGTTAATATTCAGTTAGTGCCTTCTGTCTCTCTAATTCGTGACTACCTGAAAATTCGGTTGGGTTATTTTTAAGCCCGTCTAAAAAAAACGGATTGTGCTTGCAGTACCTCTGTTATCCATATTTCAAGCGGAGCTTCTTATTCTGTAGCTGTAAGTATAAATTCTGGCAAAAACCGAGAAAGTTGTGACTGACAGATAAGAAAATTGTATGAGACATTTCACTGTGACCTGTGACAAAGTTAATATCTGTGTAAACTGTTTCCCCGTGCTATTTTTAACTCCGCGTGTTTCCAGACATGCTACGTGCTTCCCTGAACGTAATCCGGTCGTAAATAGATACTTATTTGTAAGTACTCCATTCGGGGCTCGGGTGGTTTATTGGGAAGAAGCCTTGTTATGAGCATAAAATATCCCAAGTTATTATTATATTAGATGCGAAAAGAAACCTCAGCCGTACTAAATTGTGAGTGTGATAATTCAACGCCACAGTTCTTCCTCGAGGTAGAGTATCAAGAGTCTGATGCCAGAATTCCACTTCCTACTCTCTCTCTCTCTCTAGGTTTTTGGGATACAGGTCGTCTACAATAAATGTACATTTTGCACTCCTTCCCCTGCCCTTTTCAAGTTTGAACAGAGCTCCAGGCACTTTTCGCACAACTGCGTAATGCGTAGTAAATAAAAGAGTTGCTAAAGTTCCACGAGAGGAGTGCGTGTGTAAAGTATGATCACAAAAAAAGTGCATACATACAGTACAGTTCATACATATGGATATATATCCATGCATTGAGAATTCCCATGAGGACTTTTCTCCTTCATATCTCCTTCCTCTTCTCACAAAACTCTCCCCATATGATCCTCCTCCAGTACTTATATACACAACTTCCTCCATATCCCCTCTCTCAACATCTACCCCTCCTGCAGTAAATTCTGACTGAGTGCGTACGTGCAATCTGCACTTTTATCACTGGACTCCGTCAGTGTGGTTTAGGAACGTGAATCCTGTAAAGTGCATCTGAACTCAAGATACTGTATTTTCATTCCTGCCCTCTCTCTCTCTCTCTCTCTCCCCCTCCCTCATTTGTGTTTATTTCCGTCAGGACGGTCCACGTCCACCAAAAAAGTACCATTATTTAACTACACATACCAAGTATATGTCCCGCAGGCAGAGTCAAAACCCTTTATAAACCATCAAAAATTCCCTTAATATCTCACGATTTCTTAAAATCTTAAAAATCTTCAGACTTCCTCTAGACTACCAAAAGATTCAGACTTTTATTCAGATTTCAAGAACATCCCTTATCTTCCTCAGGATCTTACTCTGAAAAGCCCACACCCAGCTTTTCTTGCAAATTGTGCAATAATAAGATCTGCCCAAAATTTGCAAGTGGATCACCTTCGGAGTCCTCACTACAGAACTCTCTCTCCGAAGATTCTCACAGTTGCTATCCCCCTCTGTACCCTCTCATTTAATAAATCTATTTCAAAGGACGATCCTACTGAACTATACGTCCATATAAGCAGTATACTGTCCTTTTGAGACATCCAGACTCAACAGCTGGAATATATTTACCTTGCAAAAATTTAAATTTATTCATACAATTTTGAAGTTAGGCGAACTTTATTCCCCGGTGGTACAATAATAATAAAAAATATTTTTTATCGTGACATTCATATTTAACAGAAATCTTCGTTCGTGTACAGAGACTTATTGTATAACAGAGTATAAAAAAATACTGTATATGTACTTTTAGTAGGAGTGAAGTGAGAGTGGAGGTGGCATTAAAAAGACAAGAGGAAATGCGTCTATCTCTGGATGGACATACAGAGTGGTGGAGCTAATGTTTATTATTAGTGGATGGAACGCTCCTACTCTTGGAATGAGTCGCAGAGAGCCTCAACCATAGTGTTATAAAGTTGAGCGTGGAAGGTTCCCCTGTCCTTCCTGCATTGCATGGTCTTCGTTTGTATCGTTGTCTCTTAGGTCTCCAGAGCTCCACAGACAGACTCACATACACACACAACGTAGAGACTATCTCTCTCTCTCTCTCTTTCCAGAGGAGCATTTATTAAAGTGGAGGACTTTTGTTGTTGTGCGTTCGTCCGCATGAAGGCCATTAGTAGTGTTTTGCCGCTTCCTTACGAAACCTTGAGAATAATATATTTTTTCGGCATTATCTCTCTAACTATCCGTGAATCATTAGAGGATTCTTCTGGCACATCAATAATAATAAGTGTTTCAAAATTATAATTGTGACGGATTGTGTGAGGAGAGACAAGAAGAGTCATATCTGTCACATGTGTTTATTTTGGAGGAACATCCGTGCGCTTGGAATAATAATTTATGAATAATAAATTACAGAAAATTAAATAAATAATAAAATTATTATTTTTAGAAAGACTGTACTGTTAAGCTCAATTGAATTCCGGAGGGGATTGTATTATTTTTAGAAATTATACAGCTTGGTCCCTGTGATAGATCATAGATAGCTTTAAATGTTAGAGTGACTGGTGATGACTTCGAAACGGGAGGACTGAGGTAGGAATAATTAATTGTGGGGATAATAATTTTTGGGAGGAATATATTGTAAGAAATAATATTGGGAATAGATGGAATATTTTTAGTTGCTGGAGGGATTTTGATTTGGTGGTGTTGGAAGATTTGGAGGAATAATTGTGACCTGTGTGACGACTGTGGAGTAATTATATTGTGGACGAATTAAGAAGAACTAAAACTGATTGTTTTTGTTTATTGGTGGATAGATGTGTATGGGTAGTGTACGTTGGGAGTGTAGGATTTAGAGATTAATGTTACTTGGAATTTTGTAGTTTCACAAGTGGTGGTGGTTGATTTTATGGGGAGAGATAATAACGAGAGGATGGGATGTAAGTAAGCTTTGGGGAATTGTCGAAGCGGAAAGATCAGATAGACAAGGCACTATACGGTGTTGATGTAGGAGAGATCCTGGGAGATTTTGCGATATTGATTAAGTCCGGAAATTTTGGGTACTTTGATGGTTGTGGCTTTGGGAGCGTTCCGGCTCCGGGGTTTCTGAGTATTGACAGAAGCTCAGTTGAACTGTATGCTTGATACTGGGTTTGAATTGAATAATTAAGAATTAGTTAATATAATAAGTAAATATAATAGTGGCTTAGAAAGGACTTGTATAAGTACTTGAATTGGGATTGTAAGGGGATATTTGTTTTGACTAGTGTCTCGGAGATTGAAGTGGGTTGGGGGTTGTGGATTAGTCGGGTGAGTTAGAAGGAGATTGGTTTGGAGGAATTACCTGTTTTTACGGTACTATTATGGCTAGTGGGGGTCATTCGATAGCCAGTGACTCCAGAGGAGTTTCGTCGAAATTGAGATCGGCTCCTATACCCGTCAATGGGAGTGGGAGTTCTAATTCACATCATCATCAGCATCACCATAGTCATCATCACTCGGAGGGACATCGTAAATTCGAAGATATTTTTCGGAGTTTAATTAAATGGGGAAGTCCTAGCAAGCACTCAAGTCATCATGGCTCAAATAGTAATTCGTCCAGTGCTTCCGCTCAAGTCTCGGGCAAGGGTAGTCCTCAGCCAAATCAAGCCAATAACAGTACCCCGGAAGACGACGACATTCCGTGGAGAGGAAGGAGTCGTTCGTTGGATATTTACACGAGTCGAGTACTCAGACGGAGAAGACATTCAGGGGACGGTCCGGAGAAACCCAAAGACTTGTCTCAGACACATCAAACTTATACCATATATGAGTCCATCATCCAAGAGGGTGCATATCTAAACTAAACTTGTTTTTTTTTGCATCTCGAAGTCGTAATATTTATAGAATTATTATGAATGAGGAGGATTTAAAGCTTTCTGCGGGATGAATCCTGAGGATTTAGATTTTTGGCAGTTGTTGCCAATTTTTTAGTGTAATTTGTAACATTTGCAACTTATTGTTGGCAGAATATTGACGGTAAGTATTGAGCACTAGGGTACATTTGGTAGACTGAAAGACTGTCAAGGACAAATATCCATGTATTTTTAATATATACAGTTGATGTCACGATTTCCACAAAATGAGTGTCGAGTCTGTAGCTACTAGTTACTACAGTATTTGTCTTTGTGAATTTTGATTATATGGGCAGATTTTGTGGCTCTGTATAGACTATGGTTTTCTGAGAATAATAGCCTCAATTCAGGTTAATGGGCTTCCAGTGAAGCCAGCAAAATGAATGATTCTATTATTATTCAATCAGCCAGATCTGTCTTGAAGGCCGAAGTGTTTGGGGATGATTCTGCTGAGGATAGTTTCTAATCAATTCTTTTATTACTTTTGTACAGGAGCTAGAAGATCTTCCTTGCATTCTCATCGACCGTCCGATGTTTCCTTAGATCCAGCTCATGCGGCCATCCTCTTCCGGGATTCTCGTGGTGTAAGCTAACTTTTGGAGTTCTGGATCGATTTTTTCTTTGATTATCAATTTAGTTACTGTCGAGGAGATACATATATGTATATACGTATGTATATATCTGTTTCTGTTTTCCATTTCCATTTCCCTACTTTACAATGCAGTCCATTTTAATTTGCATCCCCTTTCTCTTTTGGAGTTGCTACTCTACATTTTTTCTATAATATTATACGGATCACTACCCTAATCTTCGCCTTTAAAGAATTTAAGCCCGAGATTCGGGGAAATACTTTAGCGTGCTTATACATTTTCCTTTGAATCTTTGAGTGTATAAACAAGACTAATGCGAACGGGCCTTTAATTTTCAGCTTCCAGTTGCGGATCCTTTCTTGGAGCGTATTCTAAATTTATCGGGTAAGATTCTCTTGAATATTACTGTTGGAGGGATTTTAATATTTTTCATTCATTCTTGATTCCTTTTGACGCCGAAACTAAACACTCCATCGTGTCATCTACATATAAAGGGTTCCCTTTGAAATTAGAAATAATTCAGGTCGTGCGCGGGTATTTCCTAGTATCCATTTAGGGTATTAAAATTGAATAGATCTTACATGCACCGGAATGTAGACTGACATAGAGCATAGAGCTCACATCCGACTACCCGACTATATCGTAAAGCATTGCATAATTTTTAGGTCTGTGTTGTTCCGCCCATATGATCCGTGACACACGTCCTACTTTGATATTAGATGCTGACCCTGGATAACCATTATTTAAATGTTGGCAGTTTGAGTAGACTCATGAAAAGGATTTGACCTGTCTGACAGGTAGTGAATTGTACTGGAATTTGAACGATTTTTCATCAGTTGTTGTATTGTCCATGCATGATGAAATTTCCTTGATGTTGCAAAAATCGACCATTTTGATTTTTTTTTTGTGCTGAATTGAAAAGTCAGAAAATAACCTTTGAATGGAGTGCACCAAACCCTTCTATAAATTATGGGGAAAATTGACAGAAACAGTATATTAAAGTTTCAGACAGTTGAGTAACTTCTGTAGAAATGGGTTGATTGGTGCTGTGAGCTGCTGAATTTAGATTACAGGGTTGGTGCTTAGCACGGTCTACTTTTCGGTTATATTGGATAAGAATTTTTTATAATAGGATATATTTAAGGGTGTGCTTAATTGGTGGAAAAGTGACATTAATAATTGTAATAATTATTATAAATATTGGCGATCTGAAATTCCAAACTTCAAACTATAAATTACAGACTTTTTATTGATAGTAATTATCTTTAATATTTTTTTTACACATGTATAGATTTAGCCTGAGATACTATCTATAGAAAGGCCTTGTCTAGTTCCATCAGGTAAATTTTCCGTAAAGTGGCTACTCGTGTTGGCAGAGTATGGAGAGTCAAATTATTCGATAATTTAATTAAGCGAACAGTATGTGAACAGTGGAGAACAAGGTAGTATGCATATGTGCGACATGAGAGCATGTGCTAGTACAGTAGTAACGACAGGATTCGGTTTCGTACCGAATGAGCTAATAATTGTCGTTCCTCCAAGCAATTTCGACCTCTGTGATCTTTCCAGTCTATCCTGGTTCTGAATATTGCAATGGATAGAAGTTCTTAGAACTTATTTAGAACCCCTGCAATAAAAACGTACATAGGTACTGTATTATGTACTTGTTTTGAATACAAGTACAATTGCTATTTCCACCAGGGTGGAAGCATCCTGTAATTGGGGAAACTCCCACGAGGAAAAATCCGAGATTTTTTCGGTTGAATAAATTCATGTCAATTGAACTGACATTTGAGAATAGATGGGAGCAGGGAATTGAACGAGTTTATGAAGCTTCCATCTTCCATCCAGTGAAGAAAAGGAGTTAACGAAATTCAGTTATCCGACGGCAGGCTACGCACAACTTCATTTCCTCCTAGTAATAGATTGGACGAAAATCAGGATATTTTTGTTATTATGGGAATCCGTGGGTATGCTTACAGTACAGTGCTATGGTAGATTATTGCTACTGTTGGCATTACCATAACGAATAGTGGAAACCGAAGTGAATTACCAACGGTTACTATGAGCTGACTGAAATAAATCACTTCACATATGTTCCGTTCATACATAGTTCCATACTCAAATTGGCTAACTCAGAGCACATCCTACCTTACCATCTGTTTCTTCCTTGAGTGAGAAAGTAGCGTTAGAAGTAAATGTTTACTTGTTAAGTTTACGGAATTACAATCTATAAGGGGATTTATGGTCCTACAGAATTCCTTCATATTTTGTATTCCTTTAAAATAGTGAGTCGAGAGCGGTGTCAACAAAAATGGTTATTTTTGCTTTTGTAAAAAGCTCCCTCCCTGAAGTTTATTTATACCGAGCATTGGAAACGGCGTAGATTTTTTTCACCGTGTGTTACGATAGAAAAATACGGGACAGTTGCATTGGGTGGTGCTCAAAACTAAGACCTGACTATAACTTACAGTATTGGCTATGGTCGTTTAAAATCTGATTATTACATTTAGCCTTGTGGAAATACACCCATGGCATGAAGCATTTGGAACGAATTAAAAATATTCCTGCCTCTGTGAAGAACAAAGCTATGGGAACATAAAATCGTCTATTATGCAGCAAGGGGAAGTAGCGAATGATGATGATGATGGTAATAGGAAAAATAAACATATTATATTATGCCAAGAATTTATAGCTTTTGTCTATGTAGGCAAAAGTACATTAACTGCTAGTCAGTTTGAGCTCGTTGAATATGCTTGAATCGCATTGAGAGATGTTATAAAGAAACTTGATGTTGCAGACGGTGGTGGTTCGAATTCCCTACACGAACTATTCTGTTCCTCCATAGCACATGGGTTGAGAGTTGTGAAGGGTGGTAAGGTTAGGTAGGTGTTGTTATTGTACTCACTCATGTATGTACATATGTGCATACAAGTACCGGTGGAGGAGAGAAGAAAAGTAAGCACATGAATTTTGCCAGGGAAAAAGATTCCGCGCACGAAAAGCTTTGGGTGTGTGTACTATATTAAAGTGTAATAGTATGGGGAGAGAGAAGAGAGAACTGCTGTTTCTCCTAGAAAATGTGAACGGAACCTCTGTCGCGAATCTCCTACTTATTACACTGTGAAACTTCAGTGTAGAAAGCCAGTTAAAGTACTATGACTGAGTAGGATATTTTTTGGCTGTGTTCGGAAAATTTACCTCATGTTCTGCACCTGCAGTATATTAGTGCATAAAACTAAATCTTTGTGGTCCAACTTAAATATATCTATCTTGCACAATGGTGTCTACTGTATAGAACTTATCTTTCAATTCCGATCAATCAGTACAACTGGACTGACTGTGCTCTCCTCTGGTGTAATATAAAAGCTACATATTGATATATAGTCCTTTTGGATAATGTGCAACTATTCCCCTGCTGTAATATTCTAGTTTCTCTGGTACAGGCTCAAACTAGTTCACATACATACTTACACTATTCTTTCCGTGCTGCTGTGTAGCAGTACGGACTTCTCCACGGTGCAATTGTTTCCCAACGCAGAAGTCTGGTATTATACTAAGAGGAGAAAAAGGCTTGAGGAAAATTTCTTTCAACTCATCAGTCAGTCTTGTAGAGCCAATACTTGCCTTCATTTGATATTCAGCAGTTTCTCTGAAGTCAGATTCTAGCCATCATACGTGTGCATTAATAAGGTCACAAAGCTCATTAGTTTTAGTAGTCAGGCATACTTCCTCCTTTTCTATAGTTACCGTAGTGTACACTGAACTGACATTTTTGTCAGTTTACCCTAGTCAGCTATATTTAAGTATAGAGTAGAAGTTGTTGTGTGAAAAGCCTAATGGATTTGCTATAATTCTATTACTGTGGCTTAGATATATGTCGTACTTAACCGTTATTAAATTCATTACTACAGAGACTTTTTTTGAACTATTGTACTATAACTTTTAAGTAAGTACCTATTCATGTGGAACTCTACAGATACATACATATATGTTCATATGTATTATTGCCGTATTTTAAATAGTACTTATTTTCATGGTACAAATATATTTTATAATCAACTATGAGAGTCTCAAGGACTTGGGTTTTATAATAGTAGATAGGTGTTAGCTACCCGACTCTGAGGATTTTTCTAGAGGCCTTTTGGATTTGTGTATTAAAAAGTAAGCTAAGGCTTGAGTCGCAAGTATTTAGTGAGCGAGATTGGAGTAGAGATGAAGTTTATTTCGAGAGATGAGGAGGGTACTTATTGCAAAGACATGAACAAGGAATGGAACTCAAGCAAGATTGCGTCCCCAAAGTTTTCTCTGCATTCTGACCTATAGTTGGTTAGTTTAGCGACATGTTGTACTTGTCATACTACGATACACAGTTCAACTTCGCCATTGAGAACTCCAACGTATACAGTTTGGATCAGATCCGAGACTTTGAAGACTCCCTGGAAATTCAAGAGACAAACCGACTTCTATGTTTAGGCATGACATGCTTTTATTTACTCTCTGTCATGAAAACGTTCCTAGTGTACTCTTGCTTCTCTTCTGTGACATTGTGACCCATTTTATTTTTCTTCAAGGTTGAAATTTCATTTGTAGTAACAATAGTATTTAAGGAGCACCGCGGTTGCAGTTTCAGTTGCAGCATTTCTAACTCAGTGCGCTACTGTTTTTTCGTGTTTCACTCGTATTCTTTTTTCGAAAAAGCATTATTGTTATAGCTTAATTGTATGGATTTTTCTTATTGGTTCTTTTCCTGAGGAATAGTATCTTAAACTTTATTATCTGATTTAAACGGCAGGTACTTTTATCTAATTTGACTAATCTAATGTACTGAAATTCCGTTAGACATAATCGTGCAATTAATGTTGATTTTTTTGTACAGTAAACTTGCACTACATGAGAGACTCTCAGGGACAAAATAAATTCTGAAAAATCGAGAGTGATGTGCTGCTTGTGAGCACATAAGTTTTTTTGACATGCCACAGAAACACAACTCGTGTGGTTAAATTTCATAAATGATAGCTTTGTATCATAGGTTTCTGCGCCGTTGGGCTCTTGGGCGCAAGAAACATTCACACTTGAGCAGAGTAAGTAAAATATGTGGTGTGGTCTAAAAATTTCTGTGGTATTGATGGGTATCAGCATACAGCTTGAAGATTTTTAAACTGGAGGACAAATGCTTACTTACGTTGTCTGTTTACCTCTTCGGTTTGACGGTGCTCTATGTTTTTCATGTATCGGGCAGAGTGTGCAGTGTAGTTGGAGAAAATATTTCAGCGCCGGAAGCTGTCTGCCTGCGCTGATGATGCTCTCTTTCTCTCTTTCCCACACTAGCCTGATAAAGTAGAAGTATATTATCGATTTTGCAAGGCTGCCTGTTTTCACTTTCTTTGAAGAGACCTTTCTTTAACACAGGAAGATAGAACGCATCTAATATTAGTTTCGGTAGCCCTGTAGTAGTAAGGTTTTAATTTTCTACCAGAGTGACTGACAGTGGAATGTTAATTTTAATGAAGGGAGGATATTTTTCTAAATGAGATTTTAAGAAAAGGTTGATAAGCAGCGACAGGGAGTCTATCTTTTACTTAAATATCTATCCTCAACTATTTACCAAGGCTAAACGTCTCTAGTACCTGAATCACGAGATTGATATTTTTGCTGTAAATTGGAGAGTAGATATCTTCATCAAATTGGAAATTATTGTATTTTAATCGTCAAATTCGCAGGGTAGAAAGTGTAACGAAATAGATATTTAAATGTATACATTAAGAGGTGAACGTAGAGTGTTTAGTGTTCGACGAACATATTTTTCGGATTTTCTCTGGAATCATGCATTATCTATTGATAGACGATCCGCTAATGTTTGCTTTGAACTTGCAGAAGAGGAAGAAAACGAAATTCTAGTGAAGTTTTTTAAGTTCCACAAGTGCTACGATCTTATTCCTACTTCAGCCAAACTAGTTGTCTTCGATACGCAATTATTGGTCAAAAAAGCTTTCTTTGCTTTAGTCTACAATGGTGAGTTTTTTCATTGTTTACGTAGATGTACATGACTGATTTATCTGTGTAATTTAATTCTTGTAATAATTATGTGTGTAATTTTTACTATTCCATTTATGCATGTAAGTACCGTAGTTATATTGATAGTTTGGAATAATGTTTCTAAAAGAACGTAATATAATTCGATAGGCGTAGTCGTCTTTCGTATCTTTGAAAATTAGAAAAATTGATTATATAAACTATTAGATATGGAAATCGTACTTTTTAAAGTGAAACACTGGAATAAATTTAATTAGATGAATTGAAGGTATAATTGGATTATTGGATGGGTGTTGTCGTTGACAATCTATTACAAACTTTTAAGTAAAAGCAGATATTGTAAAATTAGTGCAGAGTCGTTGAGCATGTTTGTGAGTACAAGTGAATAGGCGGGTGATAATAATTAATGGGGCGTCCCATCACGAACGGTTAGTGTTAGCATACTTATATTTGAGAGTGTTAGTAGTTTTATGTTTGCTTGTGATTTTTAGGAGTTCGAGCTGCACCATTGTGGGACAGTACTGAAAGGCAATTTGTTGGTATGCTTACCATCACGGATTTCATTCGGGTTTTACACGCAATGTACAACGATTCTGCAGGTGAGTTTTTTGAAATTTCAGCTTGTGTTTTATAAGTTATTTATATAAATGCGTACACAATTTTTGGTAAGCTGTTCTCAAAGCTTTCTTCAAAAGGTGTTTGTTTCGTCTTTTGATTTGAATATTAGAAGTTTTGTTTTTAATGGAATATGTCCTAATGTTAGATGTTTTGTGCGTTAACACAATTAGGTTGAAAGGGATGGTGCTCACGTATGGTGAGAGTGTAAGCAAATTACAGCTGTCATTTTAATGTTTTGTGAAAAGCAGCTATGCAGATAACTTTACGAAGGCTACTTTGATGGAACAGCCAAGGATAGAGTCAAAAACCTAATTTTAGATGAATGAATTTATTTTTATCCATGTGATGTTTGTTTTGTGTAGGACGAATGTCAGAGTTGGAAGAGCACCGTGTGGAAACCTGGAGGAGAAGATTTCTTCAAGATAAACAACCTTTAATTTCAATAGATCCTGATGCTTCACTTTATGATGCAATTTGCTCATTGGTCAATAACCGAATACATCGATTGCCAGTGATTGATAAACATACAGGGAATGTGCTTCATATTTTGACTCACAAGAGAATTCTCAAGTTTCTCTTCCTTTATGTAAGCCAGTTTTGCTGAACTGATTTTATTATTAATTGCATAACACCAGAGTTATATACCTGAACTTAGAAGCATTTGAGATTCCCTTTGAAATTGTTATATAATAAGTAATTCGTGAATATTATTAGTCAGGTTGTCATCGAGACGAGTGTAATTTAATATGTAACGGTTCGCTGTACTGAGGACAAGAATGATGGGATTTTTTGTTAATATAATTATTTCCTTCCCTGATGTGGTGATGATATATACCTTGCACAGACTAGCTTGCCTTGCCGGCACACATTAAAATTCACAATTCTGTAACTAGTTAGCAATTAAGAACAGTTGAACGCACGGTTGCTCAGGAATCTGGTCTCATAGCCTTGAATTAAATTAGAGTCGGGGTTCTTTATCCACTGCTATATCACAGAATTTTTAGTGGCGGATGCTTACTTGGATCATTCTTGAGATGACTTGCCTTTTTAGATTTAGAATGAAGCCAAATGTTTTTTTAGTATACAGCAAAGTTAAATGAAAACCAATATAATATTTTATATTCTCAATCATGTGCACAGTATTGTAAGCATTAGCATGTGTTTTATTATTGTTTTTAGATAAATGAGATTCCCAGACCGTCTTTCCTAAACAAGCGCTTACGTGAAGTACGAATTGGAACGTTTGATAACGTGGAGACTGCAAGAGAAGATACACCAATTATTCAAGCTCTTCAAAAGTTCCTGGAACGAAGAGTGTCCGCTCTTCCTATTGTCGACGTTGAGAATAGACTTCTGGATATTTACGCTCGTTTTGATGTGATTAATTTGGCTGCGGAGAAAACGTATAATAATCTTGATATTACCCTGAAACAAGTAAGTTTAAATCATTTTATTTCTTATGGTTTCTTAAGGTTTTTTGCTATGCCTGTGCAGCATAAGTAAACACTTGCAATATTGAACGACTTTTGAGAAGTAGCCTGTTAGAGTAAATTTTATTTTATAAAAAATGTATTCACGTCGTGTGATGATTTATTTTTATGTTTTCACAGGCCAATGAGCATCGTAATGAATGGTTTGAAGGAGTTCACAAATGTACATTGGATGATACTTTGTTCGTAATCATGGAGAAGATTGTCAAAGCAGAAGTACACAGATTGGTGGTTGTTGATGAGCAAGATCGTGTTGTTGGAGTAATCAGTCTTTCAGACATTCTGCAGGTGAAAAAAAAGATCTTTTATGTGAAATATTTATACAAATTCCGGTTTGTACGGGTTATTTTAAATCTCGGTGCTACAAGTGTGCATGTTGCATTTATATATGTGATCCAGTAATTATTTATCGGATTTTAAATCCTTAGGTTCTCGTAAGATTCTGTATTAGCATTTGGTTCACAGAAAATTTAGATACGAAAACCAAAACAAACGTGTTGTGTATCCATTTAATTTTCAATGGAACAAAGTGTTTCCTGGGGCGGAATGCTCTGATAATTATTCTGACATTGAGGCTAAAATTAGAATATTGAAAGTCACTTGCACTGTTATGCTTCGAGAATGCTCTTAGTATGTTCGAGTGAGCAGTAAGTAGCCTGGAAGCTAGCAAGATACGTCCTTATTACTTCCAGCGAATTTATAGCTGCGCCAAAATTACATATAAATTAGAAGTGCATTTTTGTAAGTGAATTAATATAAATTTGATGCGAGCGTTAAAACAAAACCGAAAATATAAATCTGGAATACTAGTATTTACACTTTCTAAAATTGGATTGCTTTATTTGAAAGGAAAAAAAAGCTGTAAAGCCATAACAGTTTCATAGTACAAAAAGCCGTACAGTTAGTATAAGGATTTCATTGATATATGATATTTGATGCGGAGATGCTTAAAATAGTTTTTTTTACATTATCATAGGTATTCACTTGCACAAATCTTTTGTAACCAATACTTTTGAGAACAACTTAAACTATAAGAGCTCCTTGTGTGCACATGCACGAATCATGGGTTGAACATACAATGCGTATGTCGTGAGGTATCTAAAATGTTTTGTTTAATTTCCATTGTGAAATTAGTACTTGGTGATGCGGCCGGAGCTAAAAGAAGTCAACGATAAGGAAGTAGCGGAGATCCAGGAAACTATTAGGAAGGAGCAGGTGGAAGCTGAAGCAGCGGGTGCCAATAAAGACAAGCTGGACCATATTATTTTACGCCATGACTCAGAAGAGACAGAGCGTGAAAATCCCACCATTAATGAAGAAGAAGAAGATGAAAAAACATGATGCGTTATGGAGTGGAGCCTGCTTGCTAACCTCATTTCTTTCTTGCTTCTTTCAGTTTTGGTGAACGATGCACTAGTAGAGTTTATAATTTACATTAATTTTAAAGTACAATCTCGGAAAGATTATATTTATCTCTGTGTCTTGAGTCGAAGTCAGTAGTCAAGTTGGATAACGTTGTCATTTATTACAGTGGTAAGAAACAAAGGCTGTTTTATCCCTTAGAGAAAGATTCCATTTTCATAGTCGTGCAACACACTATTTACGATCCATTTTCAAAATGGAAATATGTAAAGCAAGTGAAAAAGCTACCATGTCTTGTCGATAATTTCTCTAATGGGAAGAGTACAGCTTTTAATGGGCTAAGAACTTCCTAAACTCAACCATTCTTGTTCTTATTTGTTGCGCAATATATTCATTTAATAGTGCTAATTTTTTTTTTATTATAGACACTTCTTTTGATGTGTCCTTAAATAGTGACATCCATGTTGGGAAATTATGTTTTCCTTCAATAACTTCCTGATCTGAATTTCAGCAAATTGTTTTTCGTAAATGATTTTGACTTTTGACATTTCATTTAACTTTTACAGTTAGTTTTCGAATCAATGAGACATGAAACGTCATTAGTGTTTTAGCTAGTTGTTCAAATAACAAAACCTGCCGCCGTCGTTAGAAGTGCGATGCAAGATGCAATTGATTATTTTATTGCAGTGGGTATAGAATGAACTCTAATGCAATACAAATATTATTTGTAATGAACCGGCATTGAGTCCAAAATTTCAGTTACTTCTGTTAAAATCCTCAAATAGTTGAAAGTTTATGAGTGTGCATAGTCACCAGCAACACATGTACTTATTTCTGCCAGTAAACGTGGTTCCAAACTGATGGTGTCACTACTCACCACACCATCACTGTTCTTTCGAATGTTAGATATTGATACATTTCGAAAGGAATAATAATCCCAGTTTTTAACTTGCTTCATCATCATCTTTCGTTTTTATATCATTACTAGAATCCAGTATAGTTATATAGATTCGTGCAAAAACGTGGTTAATAATTGCTGCGCTTTGAATTAATATTATTTGACTCGCCCCTGAGAAGATGTATCACAACTTTCAAAGTAGTTATTGCAATCAACATCATCATTCTTTAGGGTCAGTTTTGGTAGAGTTATTCTAAAGGTACTTTCAGGGAAAATCATAAAGTGGACCTGATGATGACAATGGGAGACTGTACATTGCAACGTACATTGTCTGTACGTATAGGGAAAATAAAACGCGGTTTGAACCGTGCGCAATATTAGACTAACGGTGGAAATACATAGTCGCAATCAATCCTAAATACACGAGACCCAATTTTCTTACACCGTTATACTGAAATGCAACTGTCTTCGCTGCGCTATACATAAGTCTCGTTTGCTTGTATTCGCGAAGTGAACTTGAAGCACATGAAAATGTGGAAAAAGTGATATAAAAATAATATTGTTTTATGTGCTGAAGATAGAATCTAACAAGATTACTGATAGTTACGGCAGTTTTGTTTGGTGTAGTTCTTACATTTACATAGAAACATGTTGTTATGTAACTTCTTTTTATGTTTAAATTCACATTATGTTGATACTCGGGCAGTAAATGATTCATTGTAATCACCTTCTGTATGAAACCAAACAATGTTCATCTTTTTTTGTATTTACATGAAAGAAAAAATGCTAGGAAGTATGCGCTGCGAAGAAATTAAACCTGAAAGGACAAACATAAATAAATAACTCAATACTAAGATTTGTGGCGGTTACTACAAGCGATAACACGTGAATTATTCTCAATAGAATACACCTAACACAATATGAAGCGTTATTATTTTATATTGCATTTATTTACACACTGTATTTATTGATATTTTTGCATCAAGTACCTCACCGTATTGTTAGTTAACTTATATTTTCTTAAACATTTAATCGCTAAAACACGAGGAAGTAATGCCACTTGAATTTGCTAGTTTCACTATTTCTTCTTCGAATCCAGTAAGTAACGTTGTCAGGTCTCCTGGTTCTGGTAATGCTACATTGTCCGCAACAACAGCTGCCCTAATTTTTCCTCCGTAGCTAAAAAGTACCATTCCCAGTGCTGTGATAATTTCAGAAAACAATAAATTGAATGAGTTCAAAAAATAAAGCAAATAAATTCATTCTTAACTGATAATTCAAAGGGCATTATGAAATAAACAACTTTTACTCAGCAAAGCATTTATGTATATGTATGTATATATGAAAAACTGTTGTGGTTTCTGAAGAGGAAATCTCACCCGTAACTCCTTTGAACGGTCCCCAGGCTACAGCGTCCTTGAGCTTATCTCCTCCAAACAGGTAAACATCCTCTGCCGGTCCGGGTACATTTGATAAAAGCATAGTCGAATTTAGATTTTTCATAGCCTCGTTAACAATGATGGCTGGGAACGATCCGGTAAGTTGCATCATGTGGTAGTTCATCAAAATATCCGGTGACCTTGCCATGTTGTTTGCGTGCTGAAAAGCAGACTTGAGTCTCTCTCCTGGAGTTTGCAATCCAATTTCCATTGGAACATGTGCAGAGGTAAAACGATTTTGTAAGAAAGCATTTGGATACGGCAGCATAGCCACTGTGGCTGCAGCATGAATAGAATTGGGAACCGGTAGTTTCTTCTTTATAGCCAAAGACCTCAGGGAGCCTCCAAAGGATGACACTAAAATTGCGGTTGTGGAAGTCCTTGTGGCGATTTTTAACTGCTTTAGTACCTTCAAGTCAATCGGTCGTGACCAACCCACATGCTTTGGACCCGTCATTTTCTTACCATGGAAACAATTTTCCTCCTTCAAAAGTAACGACTGTATGACACTTCTCGCCCCAACTACCAGTAACAATGCGTACGGCAAAATTCGCATCAAAGGAGAGACATTTAATGGCTTGAGGGGGTCAACCGTGACTTTAACAGGGTAATCGGCCAACCCATACTGAAGCAACATTCCAGCTGAGACCCCGTCCAGGATTGAATGATGCATTCGAAATAAAATTGCATAGTGAGATTTCCCACTTTCCTTCGAGCTATTGTACCTGTAGTTAGGTATAACTAAAATTTCCCACTGAGGGTTGTCTCCTGGGAAAAAGTCATCATACACGTACTGAATCTTGTCAAAAATTTCCGATTCGCTGTACGTACGTTGAAAGTCCTCACAGCCCGACATAATCTTCACATGGTTCTTCACATCAAATTTGTCAGAAGTATCTTCCCAACAATAGTAACCATACTTACGAGTAACCCGATAATTGAACCTCACATAGTTGGGATGTCTAGTAACCAATTGTATCTTCTTCCGAATTTTATTTAGATCACATTGCCCCTCCAAAACGTAAAGGGACGTGAAGTTAGGGACGGTTGCGGGATACACGGGGGCCCAAACTGCATCAATGCCGTCAATTAATTTGTAGCGACTGCCCAATAGGAAAGTGCTAAGGAAGAATCGTACGGTCAGATTTAAAGCAATTACAGAAAATATTACGGGGGACAAAATCACCAGAGTAAAATTACAAACTAAAATTTCTATCACGGCCTTGATTGGAGGTATCTTTATTGTGAATTGAAGACCTAGCCAGGACACTATTAAGGCAAAATATGTGGTAAATAATAGCTGAAAGAAGGACCCCAGCTTAAACAATCCTCCTCGATTTTCTGTGTCCATTGTGGTCCGTGGTTAATGTAAAACTAATAAAAGCGGTTAGCTATTTAGTGTACATAAACGTTGTAATGCAGCATTAAAGTGCACTCAAGCAGGATTCAATAATAAAATTCTTGTCTTTCTCTTGGCGTTGATAATTCCATGTGCATATAATTCCAAGGTACGTTCATGTGAAGGATTTATTTCGTAAGACCAATAATTTAAAACTGATTCGTTAGTTGATACGCTGGGGTAAAGTACAATTATTTGCAGAACGCGGTATTACGTAGTACTATTAATATGCGCCTCACTACATTCGACTCAAGTACCATGCTCAAAGTAACTACAGGTATTTATAATTGGTGTTACCTAATATTGCGTGAAGAATTTAGTGTGGCTCGCGTGTTTTGCCATTTGTCAACGCACTCCAAAACATGAATGCTATGTATTCCCTGATTATCAGTTCCGTACTGACCGTTTTCTCACCAGTAATATTTCATGCGCTTAAAGGATTTACAATAGATAAAGCTCTCATACTTTAAAAAACACTTGCATTGTGACATTTATGAAGTGCGGTAGCGTGCATGAAAGTATGAATGTACGTAAGTAATAAGTTATATGTTGAATTGTAGAAACTCGGGGAGGAGGGAGGATGATTTTATTTTGGTCAGTAGAATAGGTAATAATTGTGACTTAATTGGCACTTCATTAAATTAATTATGATTGTCACACCTATTGAAATTCCGACAGAGAACAACACTGTATATAAGTAGTAATTTGGGCGCACTATAACAGTTCGATTTTCGTGATTGGTAACACTCCAACTTTCCGGTATTCGTGAAGTTTTTAATTTCGCAAAATTAAGCAACAGCTGCTTCCTCCTTTTAAATACACCCTGAGAATTTTTCCCAAAGACGATTTTCTCGTAGGTGAATCTGTGTGATATATGTATGTACATAGCATGTGCCAAAACGTGTATGAGTGCTTCATTACTATATACATATATAATTCATAAGTTAGTAACGGAAATGTTGCATTCGTATTGTCTAAGTCTTCTAACAAAACTTACACGGTATTTATTTAAAGCAGAATTTTTAGGGTGGCGTCAGCCCCCTAGTAAAATAGCCTTTTCCGTACGTCCGTGTGTCTTTCCGCAAGATATCTCAAAACCTACTGGTCCGATTTCAATGAAATGTTTTACAGACATTACTATTGTCAAAAGTAAGGCTGATTTCGTATTTCGTTGAAATCGACCGGATATTTTTCGAGAAAACAATTCTTGAAATTTTGGACTTCAAGTTAAATGACAGTTGTCTCCAAAACTACTGAATCGATTTTAATGAAATTTTTTGTGAATGTTACTCATGTAAAGGTATATAATGGCTCATGTGGTTGAAGTCGGCCCGATAGTTTTTTCAAAAAAAAATCTGAAATTTCAAACTTCAAGTCAAATGACAGTTACCTCTAGAACTACTGATTGTGAATCGATTTCAATCAAATTTTTTGTGAATATTGCTTATGTAAATCGTAATGGCTATTGCTTATATGGTTGAAATCGACCCAATAGTTTTTTTGAAAAAAAATCTGAAATTTTGAAAAAACTTAAAATTAGCCCTACTTTAACGGCGGTAGCTGACGCCACCCTACGCGAAGCCTGAAATTATTGAGTAGCGATGATTTTTAACTTGTTCAATGATGGAGATACCAAAGCTGGTTACGGATTGTTCTTTGTGAGCCAAAAACGATTTCATTGTTACAAGGTGATCAACTGGTCCAGATAAGGGAGTATCTCATAAAAATATTTGATTCCTCCAGTTTGTAACAGATTCAGTCATAAATTTAAAAAAAAATTACTTCAAGAAACGTCAATTCGGTTTTTAATTTAGGATGTCAATTTCTACATTTTTTGTTTTGCAGAGAAATGTTTTCCTGAAAATGTTTTGACGCTAACTTGCAGGAAATTTTATGATCTGTCCAGAAAGCTATTTGATAGGTATCTACATTGAGAACGATATGACCCGAAAAGCCCCTGAGCAAGGTTCGAGAAATTGAGCTTAAAGAGAAAAAGTGAGAAAGGTGCGGAAAAGACGAATCCTATAATAGTAGGGTATTTCTGAAAAATGTGTATCTTTGTATCAGTATTAAATGGAAATCATACAAAGGATATGCATTTATTTTTAGCAACATTTAGCTTATTGTTAGCTCTTCCTCAGACATGTTACATATGTAAGTTATTATTTCCAACGTTGTTCAATTCTTTGCATTTCATTGTGCAACTGCAAAACAAACAAAATTATAAATAAATCAATAAATTGCTTACTGAAAATACTAAAAGTGTATTCGCATATCCGGGACTTATTTTACTGATACCATTAGAATTTTTGTCATATTGAGCGTTGCAGAGAAAGTTGGCCAACGGGATGTTGGTGCTAGCACAGGTTCGATTTGAAGGCATGTTTTGCAAATAAGCTACACCTGTCTTTCCTTTCAGACTCAAAATGTTTCGAATTTCTGTCCAAGTTTGTATTTAGTGACAAAACATGAAGAAGTGTATGGTGAAGGCCAAAAGGGGTTGTTACTTTGCGTGTGTTCAACTGAATTGCTTCAACTTATCTGGATAGGCCTCTTTCATCTAATCGGGTAAACGAATTTGGAAGAATGGGAGACCTCTTTCGAAATAACTTTCAATCGATTTGGAATTGAAGAAGCTCATTCTATTCCATATTCCTCCTGAGTATTCTTAACCATAGTTGCAACCTTTTTTAACTTGTGTGAATGATTTTTCAACAACATTGTTGCAACTTTACTAAAGGAATGGATAATTTTTCAAAAATTTAAATCGGACCAAAATACAAATATGATGGAAATTAAAGCTAGAGAATTCTAATCGCAGGCTAAGACGTAGACTAAGGGCCATTACAGTATGCAATGAGTGTAGGGAATTAAAGTCTTCAGCCAGATTGCAGGACCTTTTTTGTGCACCGACAAGATAGTACTGCTCCTGAATGGTGTAAACCAAAGGTGTCCGCCTATCCTACATATAGGCCTATTTGTAGGCTATTTATAGGGTGCGAGAATTTTATTAAAGAGGCTTGTAGGCAAAATAGGGTGCAAGAATATACACTTAAAGCCTAGCCTACAAACTAGGTAGGCTCAGCCGTCGTAGAATTATAGGCATATATGTATGTAGGCTATTGAAGCATGTCATCTTCATTTAATGGCATGTGGAATGGACAAAATGAAAATTAAAGAATCATCCGCGTATGATACTTGCAAATTGTTTTATCGGGCGGTTCAAGCGTGAAAAGTCCCTTGGTATGCGCTGAATCCTCACCGAAATTAAAACTTCTAAATATTCGGTAAAGTGGGAACTTAAGGAAATCTTAAGTGTGACATCCCTTTTGACCGATGTAGTAAAATTTGCGCACTATTTCCAGCGTAAATCAAATCAAGATCCATACTATTTTGCTCTTAGGGCTTTGGCCAAGGTGACTAAACTAATCTATTTTATCTCAACTAGTGTTTCTGATCGAGTTCGGGAAACTCGAGGTTTCGAGTTCGAGTCGGGTTCGAGTCGAGTTCGAGCCTAATATTTTTGATACCGTTTGCCGAGTCGGTTTCGGGTATCAAGTTTTCGACCCGAAAAAATAGGGTCGAGTTTGCAAAATCTACCGGTCCCTGCCAAAACTCGAAAGTAAAAACGTATTTTGGAATTATTGATTCATGTTACCTTAACAATAAAAATTGGCCTTCCTGCCACCTCTGATTTTAAAAAATATGCAGTTTTTGTGGAAAACATCAAAGAAAACAAAACAGTCTACATAACAAGTATTTGTACATGACCTTATAACACTCCTCACACCTAAGTTTTATTAGCGTACGAAGCTAAGTACCCTAATATGGCAAGGATGGCGCGTGAATTCTTGGGTATTCCTGGCATTCCTATCGAGCGTGCGTTTACATTGGCTCCGACATTTTAACACTGAAATGTTTGGCTACTGAAGGAGATATGATTTGGAAGTTACCGCTTTTAATATCGTGGTTAAAGTTGGCATATAACAAGTTTATCGAAGTTACAATGAAGAGCATTACGGAGGGATGGCCGGTTGTACCAAATTATAATGAAAATTTGAAATTATATTGAAAAAAATGAAAACGACACAGTGATAGCTGCATTATTTTGCTTTTACAAAAAAAAAATTTGTTTGATGCTCATTTTTCGGGACTGTGTGATGTTGTATTTTACGTAAATTTTGTGTCTGGTTTCGGTTCGAGTTCGAGTCGGTTTCGGGTATAACATTTCTTAACGGTCTCGGTTTCGGGTACAAAGAATTTTCCCGACTCGAATGTCCCGAGTTCGAGTTCGAGCCCAAAAGTGGAATTTACACCGGGTTTTTGTTTCGAGTCGAGTCGAGACCAACTGTTTGTTACCGATAGAAACACTACTCAACCCCATTTACTTGACACAGGATTTTTAATTTATTAGAGTAGAATGCTCTTAAATAGTCTGTCATTTACGAAAAGCACATAAGATTTAGGAAGGGTGTAGAATTCGTTGAGCTAACTTTTCAGTGAAATGTAGGCTAACATGTAGGCTTGCTGGTCCCTACATAGGAAGGATGTAGAATAGGTTGATCTATTCCGCGGTTAAAATGTAGGCATATATGTAGGCTCGGTTCAAATTTTATAAATATGAAGGATATAGGATAGGCTGAGTCATTTGGACACCTTTGGTGTAAACGTTGGTTAGATTTAAAGTTTCATTGAGACTTTTAACTCCGTAAACAGCAAAATTCTGGGCTGAGTTCTACTTTCCCGGCCACAAAATTACCTTCCACCATGATTTCCACCTTCCACTAGGCCTTCCACTTGACCTTCCACTTTACATTCCACCAAAAATGTTTTACCTTCAGATCTTTTCCTGTGTTAATTAACATAACCCTCTGTGTTCTCGTGGGTGAAAAACAAAGTGCGAGCTGGAGGTAGTTAATGCGTTGCAACCTGTATGCGACTATTCAAACCGTAAATCAGCGTTTTAATTTATTGGGAAAATTAAGTCGCAGCGCTAAGTTTTGGTCTTACCATTAATCGTTAGTTGTTACGGAATTTACTAAAAACGTTTTAAAAATTTTGTTAAAAATCTGTTCACCGGATAGTACGGCAACTGAGCTCTTTCGAATCACGTGGTTTTCCAGTGGTTGATTTTTATCAGGCTTTTGACATAATTCTACACAACACCATCGAAATCTGACAATCATACTTGTACATATCAGTATAATGATTTTGTAACAGTAGCTTGTTTCCTCAAAGGTAAGCTGCATTTTTATAGAAAACAATCAAATGTTTTAACCTCCGTGTTAATTTTACGAATAAAAAATTCGAAGCATAAGTAAACACACCGAAATTGATCCAAGACTGTCATTTTCAGATGAATAGGCACAAAAGAAATGATCTTCGGCCATGCAGTAACTCATATAGGGGGCAATATCGTATGTTTTTAGTTAGCTCTTTGTAAATATTGTCAAAGCCAGACTACAGAGTGGTCTGTATGGGTAATGTGGGTAGTCACGTGGAAGGTCAGGTGGAAGGTTAGATGGAAAGTCTGGTGGAAGGTCAAGTGAAAGTTTGGTGGGAGGTCAAGAGGAAGTTTGGTGGGAGGTGGAAGTCTGGTGGAAGTTACTTATGTATTATAGTGTTAATATATGAGTGAGTGGAAGGTGCAAGGCAATTTTGTGGCCGGGAAAGTAGAACTCAGCCAAATTCTGCAGTGTTTGTAGTAGTTGTAGAAGATATAGTATCAGTTTGTTAGAATAGACAGCAGTAAGTTAAAATTGAATACTGAATAGACAATGCTAGCCATATGTAGCTAAATAAATGGGACATGCAGGACAATGGTATGAGTGTAAATGATTTGAAAGGGGGTGCGCATACTGCAGGGTACAGTAGTAAAGTAGTAACCTTTGCTCCCAACCTTTGCTCCCTAGGTTCTCCAAGATGTAGTCAAGCTACGCAGCTTGACAGGAAATAATTCTATCATTTTGGATAATTCAAAGTAATCGGTCAACTATAAGAATTTATGACCATGAAATTAAAAAATTGCAAAAATCATTTTTGTACCTCGTTTAGCCTTCTTCAACATTCCAGACTTCGGTCAATCTTCGCGGGTATGACCGTAGGAGCTTCTCGAATCCAACAGAGTAATGTTTCATATTTTATCCCCTGTACTACCTTTTCGTGCAATTCATTCAATTTGAAGTCGTTTTTCAGAAATACCTGGATCGGAAGATCCTCAACTAGTTCCAGTCACAATCACATATTGCGTAAACAGCTTTGGGGAGGGGGCTAGGAGTATACACAAGAGTGAAGTTATTTCTCTGAGCGTTTCAATTTTGAGAGCTGCTTTTAAATACTATCGGCCTCCGCCGGATGTACCGGCTCGGACTATAAAAATTTATCAGTTTTCACTCCCTCTAGCGTAGTTGTAGTGACAGCTATACATTTTCAGCAAAATACATTTTAGGAAGTGATTAATACTATTTTCACACTTACGAAGTTCATCGCTGCTAACTGCTCTCGCAATAGGCAGGCCATAGTTAATCTGCGAGAATACCAACGACTTAAGTACAATATTCATAATGTTTGGAGTCTTTTATATCTAATTAAATGTGAGAAAGAGAGATTCATTTTTTTAAATGAGATTTTCGGTTTACACTACTACATGCACTCTACTGCATGTCAGCATTGTAGAGGTACACGATAGTTTCGGTTTTTTCCTGACAAACAATATCGTGGTCGGATAGTCCAGTTACTAATACCCTAGATGATATAACATATTCCGGATTTTTTTAAAATTTGGTCTATCAGTTTTTGAGTTTTCAGAGTAGTTCTAGCTGTTTCAACAATAAGTTGGGTTAGATTTAGCCTATTCATGCAGTGCTTTATGTATATTGAAGAGTTGCATGATAACAGGAAGTCAAAATTCATATAAGATTATATGCATAGTTCAGCGTTTTTTGAGTCTGTTATACAGGTGTATGCCTTAGTTGTACGTATAATCAAACATTCAGAAGTGTGTCGTACGGATTTACAAAAATGTGAACAACCATTTTGTATTATGCTTTTTTTTACCAACCTCAGGCCATTGAAACCTTTCTGGCTCACTTCGAATGCATCTTGGATAAAAAATATATAATGCCTCTATAGAACCACCGGTACGACTTTTGCCGATTTTGCAAAATATCGATCAAAATTGACCAAAGAGGTTTGGCAACCTGGAATCAATCAAAATTGGCCACAAGATGTTAGCAACCTGGAATCGGCAGTTAATAACCAGCCAATAATTTCTTGCTACTGGATTGACATTTATTAATAAAAGCCGATTTTTAACCTGTCTGTGGAGAATGTGCTAGATTAAGTTTTGTAGTTTTCAGGAGCATCTTAATAACTTATCATTGTCAGCTAAAATACAAACTTCAAAATACGTTGAAGCCTTGCAAAACATAGAAAATACAAATATACATTCGACCTGTGCAAATACAAACTACAAAATACAATACAAATCTTAATTGATGTAATTTGAAACAACAAAATATAATACAAATCATAATTGATGTAACTTAAACACAAACTACAAAATGTATTTAAATACGTATTTAAATGCACGTATTTTGAACATATCTGACAGTTATTCGAAGTATTCAAATAACGTATTGCCCATTAAGTGCAACAAAGTGTTCGGTTTTAATTTCTGTTAAAAAACATTAGATACTACTGCCTTTGATTACTTATATTATATCTTCTGCTCCCGTATGTCCTTGATTACTTATGCCTTTGGTTCTTATACCTTTAACCATTATGCGTTTTTTATTTTAATAATTTTTGTTATTCCTCCGCCGAACATTTAAATGGAGGACTACATTTACTCCGGTATCAAAATTAAGAATTTTTTAAATACTGTTAAAAACCATGAAGAGTTAAACATGGGAGGAATATACCAGATAAACTGATTTATGCAATAGTGCATACTTTGGAGGAACAGGACGTCCTCTAGCAGTTAGAATTAATGAACACAAAACACATGTAGAAAAAAACAAGAAATCTGCTGTAGCTAACCATATACACAAGGCAAAATTAAAACATCGGATTAAATGGTCAAATCCAAATTTATTTGAAAAGAATCTATGCCATTTTTAAGAGAAGCGAAAGAAGGATTAATAATTCAACAAAAGTAAACATCCCTTGATGAACGTCCGTAAGGATTAAATACTATAACCGATACTTGGAAATCAATTATTTCAAAAATGAATTAAATTTGTTAAAAATAATGCAATTTTAACATTTTTTGTAAAAACATTAATAATTTATATTAATGTTTTAGTTTTTTGTAAACAACTATTACTACTATGTAAAAGAAAATTAGTGTGATAGTTTCAGAAGTTTGGTGTAGATAACCCGAAGAAGAACACAAGTTGTTGTTCGAAAGCTTGCTCTTCATAATAAAGAATGGATTCCACTGAAACCAATTTAAATGTGAAAAAATTATGCCTGTACCATTTACGTCTGAGCTGACGAACAAGCTCAGCTTGGGACAATTATTATGGTCCATCCATAGGGCAGTTCTACTCTCAAGCACCATTTAACAGTTGACGAAAAATGGCAAGAGTTCGTAACGTAATATACAAAAACATGTACCATATGGTACATGTTTTAAATATTTATAGCTGGGCAAGCTTACAATCACCTGTTTTCTTGTATGCGAATATTTACTCACAATCAGGAATGGGTATGTCTACCACAGATGGAGTCTTTAATGTTACGGTAAGTTCTGAAGAATGAAACAGTTTTGTAGAAAAGCAAGTACTGTATCTACCTCTTAAAGCTGTCAAATTAATCATTGACGTCTGTTCAAACTAATGCAACGTTATTAACATATATAATGGTATACAATATGTATGTATGTAACAGTCAAAAACTGTGGAAACGTTTGTTAATAAATTGTGAACTCATTAAAACTTACATACGTATCCCACACGTTTCTGGATGTAGATCCAAAAGTGTAACTCTGAGAGTGCTGAGAATGTATACCAAACGGCAAGATTCGCGGTATGTAGGCATGCCTCGATGAGTTATATTCACGATGTCTCTGCTTTCACACATGTACTTCCTAAACGCACGATGTAATGTACCGCAACATAACTCCTGAATTCATACCTAGATATGTTTCTAAGATGTACATTGGAGAGCATATTCGACTGCGGTATACGCAATTATACGTTCCAACGGTATATATGAATGCACTTTTAGAGACTCACTGGCAATAATAAGATAGCTTACGAAAACCACTTATTCAATTTGTTCATTAGTCAGAATTTTATTACACGTACAAAAGTAAATTGTATACAATTGTTACACATATACAATAATGGAACTTGTAACCACCTCGCACGTCAGGTAGCTGATTATTCCACAAGGTTTTCTGCCAAAGTATTATCTACATAAACCTCCAATGGGGAAGTAATCCGCACTCTGTTGGAGTCGTAGTCATTCCTAAATGCTTGCAGGATACTGCGGATGGCCCGATGGATTGTCCCTTAAGTTGATCAAGGTATGGATTGTACCCTTTAGCATCGACTTCGTCTTCGTATTTTCTACGAAGACTTTTATTCGTGACTTTTTCTACAACCGCTAGAAAATATATACCTTAAATGAGTTGAGATCAGGAAAGAGATTGGTCAGAATGATTTAAAAGTGGAAGGCGAAGTAATTTAATTTAACAGTGGATTATCACAATATTTTTACCCAGTGCAATTTCAACCGATTCTGGGGGAATTGCTTTCCTAGGGTTGATCTCACAACAAACATTGTCGGAACCAGCAGTGTCGTTTTCTTTTAACCTGCGTAGGAAAGAATGTTAAATCCTGAGCATGCCTGTTATTATACACATAATATTAACTGGCTGACCTTTTCATTAATCTCTTTCCACTAAGAGTGAACCCTCGATTCCTCAATTCAGTCCAAAGACCCTCCGTTACAACTATCATTTACAACAACATTTATTAACACAACAATAATTTAGGAACAATTTTCATTTTAAATGTCAACTTAAAAGAGTAATGTGTACATTATTTTCATACACTGCTCATGTCAGGTGCCATCTAGTATAATAGGTCGCTCCGCTGGGAGTTGATAAGATGATACTGTATTGATTCTAAATTATTTTACTTTACCTCCCGGGATTGTTGCGAAATGGTAACAGAATTGGATGGCATGACTAGGGAAGGATCATCCAGATGGTTATTTTGCTTGAGAGGATCAAGTATTGAGTCCATCTTTTCCTCAATTAGTTGAAGGGAAGATGATTGTTGTATACCGTGATGAGGGTAAGACAAAAGTTAGTACTGAGCTACACAACCAAAGCGTGCGTCGAATAAATGGCCATTTTGAGAAGTATTCGTGAGGCTGAGACCGTTAAAATGTTGCGTATGCATTGAGTAGCTGATCAATGTATATTCTGCAGAAGCACTATGTGATACATTTGGAAGTATAGCGCCGCGAAGTATGTTCCGCAGATAGTCACAATAAAGCATGATCAAGCATACTTGCAATTCAGGTATGCTTGCTGAGGGTATGATGATGTACACTTTAATAGGCATCTGGCATTGTGTGGGATGCCTTCTAGCAATTTTGATCTCTATTTATCCCTAATTGGTCTAATCATTTGACCTACGTTAGCAATAAGCATGTACTAGTCACAAATATGAGAACTAGCAAGGGAATATTTTATTTATTCTCATTCCATCAAGAATCGTAGATTATTGTCAGTTTTTACTTGGGCAGGTAACTACTGGACTCACAAACAACAAAAACTACAATTTTTACTGCAGGAGTCAGATTCTATACATAATATTGTATACAATTGCACATCATAAGTTAAACTCTTTGAATCTTACACAAACAAAGCTCTTTCATTTCCTTGTCCTCGTCAGTTTCCATTGGAATGCACCAACTTTGGTCTCCAAATTTATTAATGCGTGAAAACCCTACTACTTCAGTGAATTTTTTAATGATAAAAGCCCCAGCACTTTTTGTGATTTTCAACCTAGCCTCAAACTTGGCCTCGCCAGGGTTTGCTGTGAAAGCTATGAGTATTTCACTGAAGGCTTTCGTTTGACTAATGTATCTTGTGTAAATGATATCATCAGAACTGGAACTCCACTTCGAACAAAGTTGACTATACTTAGATTTCAGAACTTTCATATTTAAATTGCTTACTGAAAATGCTAAAAGTTTATTCGCAAATCCTGGACTTATTTTACTTGTACCCTTAGCATTTTTGTCATATTGGGCGTTGCAGAGACAGTTTGTCAATGGAATGTTGGTACTAGCACAGGTTCGATTTGAAGGCATGTCAACAAATAAACTACACCTGTCTTTCCTTTCAGGCTCAAAATTTTTCGAGACCAGATCCAAGTTTGTATTTAATGACAGAACATGAAGAAGTGTATGGTGAACGTCAAAAGGGGTTGTGAGTTTCCTTGAGTTTGACTGAATTGCTTCAACGATATCTGGATAGTTCTCTTTCATCTGATCGGGTAATCGAATTTGGAAAAATGGAAGACCTCTTTCAAAATAACTTTCAATCGATTTGGAATTGAAGAAGCTCATTCTATCACCGTGATCACTCACAAAAATCACCACTGATTTTCGAAGAAGACTCGCTTCCGATTTTAAGAATTCAAAGAAACTTGCAATATATTCATCGAAGTTTGCCAAAGAATAGATGTCTTCATGGAAAGGATATGCAAACCAGGACAAGAAAAAGTGGGGGGTATTGGCGAACTTTTTCAACCACCGGATACTGTACCGGAGGAGGAATTCGGGAACCCGCTCTTGAGAAGTACACTCTGCAGAATAATATTTCGGATTTTTCCCCAATTTCTGAAAATAGAAAGCCCATAATGACAATATTAACTCAAATTGCGCTTAGCCTATGTTACTGCTAAAAGTTTTAGTTTACTTCGGTAATATTTCCACTAGTAGCAAGTGGAAAAAAGAGATTCTGCAAATTGTAATAATTTTTGAGATTCCAGAATTTCTGAAAATAATAAAAAATCAAAGCCGAGAATATTACACAAATTACTTTGCTAGAAATTGAATACTATGTTACAATAAATTGCTTTTGCTTACTTCGGTAACATTTCCACGAGTGTCAGCAAGCGATAGGAAGAGATGGTGCAAGTAGTAATCTGTTGGTTGATTCACAAACCCTGACTGACCACCCCAATTAAATGACTGTGGACCATCTTCAACGTAACCAGTCACGTAATTGTTCTCACTGAAATTCTTCCAAATGAGTGGACAATTGTCGAATGGCGCGACCCAGTCCTTGGCACAAGTGCCCCGAACTTTGGCTCTTTGCAAACCCATAAGCATTGCCATAAAATTAGTTAATGTAGATGGCGCCACGGAATGATATGCTTGAAAGTCAATGAAACCCAGCTCCTCCATTGTTTTGATGGATTTTGTGAGACTTCTGTAAGCATGGGAACGGGAAACAGTGTCAATTCCTAGGATGAAGACATTGAACGGCCTTTCTTCATCCGAAATGCCTTCCCAATAATTTATTTTTTCTTGAACTGCCGGCTTAATTGGGATATTTGTATGAAAGTTGGTGAAGTTATTGCATTTTACTAACAGGACTTCCCGGTCGCCAACGTCTTCAATATCATTGATTAGTGGAGTACACTCGGTCAAACTGAAATGTATTATTGACTATAGATTACCTTCATATCCTGATGTGATTAATAAAATAGATTCAAGGTTTATTTTTACTTGTAAATAGAGTCATTCGATCCTCGAATTACTTCATGCAAACAGCATGTATTATTCTCTTTCGGACGAGTTTTCACAATCTAAAGAACCCAGGAAAGTTGATTGGGTATAAAACACTACATATTCAATTTCCTCAAATTGGAATGGATACGATGTTGGAAAATCTGAAGTGCATTTACCTTATTATCTTTGAGTTCCGTCAAATTTTCTACATAACTGCAATCGTAAACGGAACTTTGTGGATTCCATTTCGAGAAATATTCGGGCCAAATTGGTGTTAACGGAATTGAACACCCCTGTTCTTCCTGAGTAATCTCAACAACCTTGGTTACGTTTTTTTGTGTCTTTTTGACGTGATATTTTAAAAGTATTGTGGTCGTATCCCGGTTAGATTGTTTCATTTTTTGGCCCGAAAAATCTGGCCAAAATACTAATAAAATGCAGATTATAACTAGAGAAATTACAAGTTGTAATTTTAATCGGGAACAGGAGCTTCTTCTATAAGCCATGGTTACTGCCGGATATGATCCTAAGAAAAGTAAGCAACGAAGACGTCTGCATGGCTTTTATCTACGTCCGGTCTTAAGAGATATTGTAGTACTTACACACGTTTATAATATATGTAAGTAGGTACATATGTCTGTGTGAACTCTGAAAGTACAGACGTAAGTAATCGGAGAGTTTTCGACTATCGTGTGGTCATATTTTTACACTGACATTAAATTTTCCCTTCTAATTACATTGTATGAAAAGGGTGTATTTGAACTTTATTGTATGTAGTATGTTTGAAAATTTGTTGACGTTCAGAATAATTTTTCGATATGCATGCCAGCGTTTTGTTAATGGGAAGGAGGCAAAATTGGGGAATGTCAAATGAACATTTTGTTTTAGTATATATGCATATTAATATAAATCGAGTTTTAAGAAGTATAAATATAACAGAATTATTGGACTCTATTGGTAGAGATTATTTGAGCTTGGGTTCCTTTTATTTATTGACTAAGGCTTGGGGAATGGATTAGTGGAAACATCCCCACGGTAATAACCGAATGCGTTCAACAAAAGTTGCTTCGACACATTTGCAGTTCTCTTTACATCTTCTTGTGTGCCAATCCAAGGGTTAACTTCGACTAAGTCTATACTCACGAGATTTCCCACCTATCTGACTTTCTCGACCACAGTCAAAGCTTCCCCAACTGTTAATCCACCTTGAACTATTACATGATAATTACATTTATTAATAATTATGGTCTAATCAGGTATAACTGCAAGAAGCAATGGTCACTTCCCACCTGGAAAGATCAATTCCAAAGCAATCTCTAACAATTTATATATTCCAAAATTACTCACTTCTTGTGTACTGAATGCATGGATTCCGGTCATTTCTATAGCTCTCCTGCTGAATCAAAATTCGGATTAACACCTGAATAATTAGCCTTTATTAAATCAATGGAGAATTTTATAAATGAATGTGTTATAAATAGTATCCGGTAATCCGGTTTATATACAGGGCGTTTCATGTTCTTTTCCTATCCTCTAGGCAACATAAGGGGGTAACTCATAAAATATTTGATTTCCCAGTTTGTGGTCAGTTCTTTTCCAGATTTTTGAAAATATGTTTAATTGACCTTGCTCAGTTTTTGCGGTCACAGGATTCATAGACGTTCATTTGCAGGAAAATTTATTGGCTTTCAAAGGAGCCAAGGCACATATGTATCTCTACATTCAGAATGAGAACAATAATTGCTACAAACTGGCGGAATCAAATATTTTATGAGTTACATATTCCCTTATGTACGCCATAGGGGAGAAACCCCCTGTGTGATTTTACAGAAGTTCGGACCAGAGCTTCTGCCGGGGACGGGGACGGGACGTCGGGACACTGGACGGACCGGGACGGGACGTCCCCGGGGACAAAATAATTGTCCCCATGTCGTAATCGGGACGGGACGGGGACAAAAAAATTGTCCCAATTATATTCGGGACGGGACGGGGACAAAACAAAATTGTCCCCATTATATCAGGGACGGGACGGGGACAAAACAAATTGTCCCCACTATATTCGGGACGGGACGGGGACAAAAGCAATTGTTCCCATTATATTCGCGACATGCTTTTTGGTCGTGTATATAACGTGACGGGACGAGCAAGCATAGCAGAACAAGGATAACGTTTCAGCTTTAATGCTCATGAGTAAACTATTCTGTGAACACTATTTCACCGAATGTAAGACATTCGATTTTAGTTTGTAGAAAATGAGGCTTGTTGCTCAAAAAATTCAGGAAGAATCTTGAAGCCACGATTCTATAAATGTGTTTTTATGTGTTTAGTATAAATATTGTTTGTACGAAATTTTCCTCATGTTCGGATTTTCGGTATGAGAATGTCGACAACTGTTTTCAGTAATTATCGGGACGGTACAGGAATTTTGTTCACATGCCACGATTTTCAGGACCGGGGACAATATTTTTTTTTAATTTTGGGGACGGGACGGGGACAACGTTTTTTAAAAATTTTGGGGACGGGACGGGGACAAGATTTTTGTCCCCATGTCCCGACTTTCGGGACGGGACCGGGGACAAGGTTTTTAAAAATTTTTGGGGACGGGACGGGGACATGGTTTTTGTACCCGTGTCCCGATTGACGGGACGGGACTGGGGACAAACGTTTTTAAAAAATATCGGGACGGGACGGGACGGGGACGGGACAATAATTTTGTCCCCAATAGAAGCTCTGCTGCTAATTATATTTAGCCTGTTGTTTGTATTTGGTTTTACTACATGATTAAAGTTATACTTTGTAAAGGATATATTGAGCCCAGATAAAAGTCCTTTACAGTACATAGGCACATAATATGTTGAAAATAATTTAAATTTCGTGGTATTACTTTCTTGAAGTTGGGTGATGAAGCCATTATTTTTTTATTAATTCTGGGCCATGTCTACTCCAGGTTTTGGCTGCGGAAAAATAATTAAATAATTTTAGTACATAATGATTTCATTTGTGTACACTGTAAGGATTACGCAATTGTTTAGAGGGATGTTCACTGATTCACAGTCCCGGTCACGAGAAATTTCTTCAAATATACTTGACCTGTCAGAAAGGGATGGGGAGAAGCTATCAAAGACTGACTCCTCTGGGGATGTGAATACATTCAATGCATGCAAAAGTGTATGATGAATATCATAGGGAGTCATAAGCTGCTTTGTGTTTTTCATTGCATTAATGTGAATCATTGGGAGTGATTGACGGAACTTGGGAGGAATCCTTACGAACAATGGTGGGAGACTTCTTTCAATGAATCCTTCAATAGAGGCACTTTGAAAGAAACTGGTTCGATCTCCATGGTCACTGATGAATATTATTACAGTATTATCAAGCAGGTAGGTATTTTCTTGTAGATACTGGAAAAACTCCTTAAGTGGGTCATCAATACTCGCTAATGTGAAGACATTTTCATGGAAAGGATAGGCAAGCCAGGTGAAAGAGAAAAATGGAGCGTTAAAAAACTTTTCTGTGAATTGTCTTGTGTAGCGGAGAAGAAACTCTGGGACAGACTCTGAAGACATGCAATTCGTGTACAATTCTCTGGTCCACCAGGTTGTTCTTGGCTGAAAATGACAAGTTTTATTAATTAGATTTTGAGGGTAATTCTATAAGAGAGCGATTGTTAAGAAAGCAAAAACATTTGGGTGTAAACTAGTGCTCCGTGATTATATCAATAACTTTTATTTCCCCAGAATAAAGTAAAAATCTTACACTGAAAGATGCAAGCCTCATGTCTCGTAAAGCCTTGACCATCGGCTGAAAGTAATAATCCGTTGGTGGCGCTGTAAATCCCCCTTGCCCTCCCCAATTGCAGGAACCTTCCCCATCTTCCAGAAAAGTTGTTACGAAGTTCTGATCATGGAAGAACTTCCTTATTAATGGACAATCGTCGAACTCTGATGCTCAGTTTGCTGAGCAAGTGCTTCTGATTTCTGCAATACAATTAAAAGTGTTACGACTTTTGTACGTTACATGCTACTGCTGGAAATGCATACGTGGTTACAAGTTTCTCTGTTTGGACCTCTCAACAGTACAGGGAGACAATTTTTGAGTGTAAAAGCTCCAGTGGAATGATAGCCTTTGAATTCCAGATAGTTCATTGCTTTTAATAGGGATAAAGTTTTAGGTAAACTTAGATGAGCATGCAATCTGGATATGGAGTCAATGTCGAGAATCAAAATATTCGCAGGGTTTTCTTGATCCTTCCAAAAATCTAAATTTCTCTGTATATTTGGTATCTTTGGTTCAAAATTAATGGACGAACTGCAAACTACGGCGAACATTTCCGTGTTTTACACAACAGCAAAATCGTGTGTACTCACATTTTGATAAACTTTTGCAAAATATAATCAAGAAACAAAATTCAAGATTATTGTAGCAAACTTGAATTTTCATTGGTCTAATTATTTTTATTGACAGTTTTTACTGTAAATATATTTATATATAAATGTATACATACATAACAACAATACATACAAATGATGCATTTCCTTTGAAAACAAATAATAAAACTGTTCTTATTTCCGTATTCTATAATGTAATAATAATATTACTATTCAGCATAATTGCCATTCAGTTCTGTCGAGCTAAATAGCAGAAACGTTCCCAAGCATATTCATGTTATAATATTGTGGACTATCTGTATTTTGCAAGTACACCGTTAAACATATACTCCAATGATAATATTTGTGAACCAGGCAAAAATAATCCACGGTTTTATTGAACATACATACATACAACATGTGCTGATTCCTATTTGAATACAATGTATATTCATTAATTAGTATTCGTCGTTGGTCTGCTCTTGTATCTACATAGGTAATCAAGAGGTATGTTGCTTTCATTCGTTGTCGTAAAATGGTTGTTAAAACTTTAGTCTGAAAATAATAACTAGTAAAAGCCCTGTGCTTCGCACAGGGGCAATTACTTGAGATTTCTGAGAGTATTTACAAAATCTTAAATGGCTATAGATCCCGTATCAAGGCCTGTCGAGAAGGCTTAATATTAATGTCCCGCTTCGCCGGGTAAAGTAATTTTATATAAGACATGTGAACTATTAACTGTAAGACTAATTTAATCAAAATTAGATGATTTATGTCTATTGTTTACAATAATTACGATTAGCGCTTTTAAGTGATAATCTAAAATTGTGTAATATTGCGAGCTTCCAGTAGGCTGCAAGGAGTTGGTATATAGCCGAGAAGCACAGCGAGCTGAGCGAGCTGAAAAAGCTCTCCTCTGCGACAGAGTTTCAGCCCGCTGTGGTTCTCGGCTTGCTGTATATACCACCGACTTGCTTGGCTATATAGTGAAATAATATAGTACACAGCGGTTTGATATATAGTGAAATGAGCATGCCAAACTTTAAATTAACACAACAGTAGAAAAGTGTAGAGGCTAAACGGCTTTCGAATCAAGCCCAGTCTTGGGCTTACAGTATGCCTAAATCTTGCGAGCTGATCTTAAGAGTAGAGCGCGAATTTTAATAGCCACAAACTCCATGCCTAGGCCATTAATTTATAAGGATTATCTATTACTATAATAATTATATATGTATATGACTATAATTATTACAGACACTGGAACATATATTGGTTGCATCAGTTGATACTTAAGACAACGTTTGATTAGAGCAACTGAAGTTGTAATGTTTGAAGTTAAAATGCACATATATTTGCTCTTGCGTTGAAATCAGAAAACGCCATTATCTACAGATACTACGTATGTATATTTAAAAAGTATTAAAATTAAATGTGTGCTATTGCGGAGTACAAAAACAATAGAAGTGTTAAAATTACGCGTTAAAGACTTCTTTTTCACACATTTCCCAGAGATCCCGATGTTAGGAGCACATGGGTTGGCAAGTGTAAAAACGAAGTTATCAAGCAAATCTAAACACTGCAGCTATTTGTTCAGATCATTTTTCAGCATCAGTTTATGAAAGGGGCTTAAATTTGATTTGCTCGGACTTACTCCAAGACGAAAATTAAAACCATGTCAGCATGGGCAAACAAATTTATATGCGAGAGTGGGTTACTTCAAGACGACTTGCAAGCTATCAGCTTTACCTCTGACATTCTGAATTCCGTCAAACATTTTTCAATTATATCTTTTGATGAGATGTCTTTGGACTCAACAAGTGTGCTTGACCCAACGTACTTAAAAATCACCTCACAATCGAAGGTTCTTGAGGCAAAGATACGCGGACTTCATCTTAGAATGAACCTATTTATTACAATTTTGACACAAAACCGACTGGGGACTTATAGCAAACAAATTATCACGTGAACTTGGTTGATAATTGCGTAATTTTAGAATATGGGACAATCATAGACAGGATTATGTTATAAAAGATAAGAACTTCAGTGGCACTTAATTGTTATTCCCAACTAACATGTACTATATTGGAGCTCAGTGGAGCTGAAAGGATGAGAGCGAAACTATAGTATACTTCCAACTACTTCATTAATTATTTCATTCGGACTAACACAAATACGAGATTTTAAGTCAGATTTGATAAAAAATTCGGTTCATAAACTTGATATTTAGTTACAATAAAGTGATATGAAATATCTTGAATTTGCATTGTTTGCAGACCTGGCATTCAAGTTCAAGTAAAACTTGACAAGTTCGGGTCAACATGAAATTTGAACTTGATTTTAAGGCTCGAATCAAGTTCACGGTCATGTCTTCATCCAGACTTGACATCAATACCATGATGAAGTTCGGATCAAATAACTGCGAAACCATGAATATGACCTTGACTTTTCTTGGTCCAGTTCCAAGCAATAGCTTCCATGGTGTTTTTTCTTCTTTGTTTAATTTTTGCTTAATCTTTGCTTGGAATAATCATAATATTTTTAAAAAAACAACTGGAAAATGAGCATAACTAAAGTATCTCAACATTGCGAAAAAGGTTCAAAAACATACAGCTGCAACCGCTTATTTTTATCATTCATTACATAAATATTCTAAATTTTGTATTGTAGCAAATAAGTCAAAATAAAATCTCAGATAATTGTCTAGCCATTCTATTCACAAATATATATATATACAATGCTATAACTTGACATTCATTTTCATGGCCAGGTTCATGGTTTCTGGTCATGGTTTATGTTGAAATTCATGGTCAAGTTTTATTCATGGTCAATTTCGTCGAAATTAACTTGATTGTGTGAATTTGATTACTCCGGTTCGTACCTTCCATTAAATAAGTCAAGTTCATGTTCGGGTCTCAAATTTCATAAACCAATCAAGTTCGTGTCAAGTTCAAGTGCGAATCGCTAGTTGAACCGAACTTGAGGCCAGGTCTGATTGTTTACATAGTACGCATACTTGGGGGTTCTCTTGTGTATTACTTGATTGACGTCACAGTTATGAGCACCCGATCCCAGCACTCATCGAGACAACCTTCTGTATTAAAGGAGGCTTTGCTTTTCTAGAAATTTAAAAATAAATCCCCTCCAAACCCTTAGTTCAGACACTCTTGACACAACGTTCAAAGATTTGGAGCCAAGATAGAGTTTTTTTGGTAAAACTGAAGTTTTGTAAACTTATGGTTTTTTATTCAAATTTTCACTATTGTTGTCGAACCTCTGTAGGTCCGTCCTAAAAGCTTTATTCATCTCTTTATTTTTGTTGGATGGTGTCCTTTGAGATAAATATTAGTGCGTGCCCCATCATTATTTGGGCGCCCAGTTGCAGTCCCAATGTAAAGGCGTGGCCCGCGGGTAAAAATTCGGGTCGGGCCGAGGCCCGACCCGCCCGTGCGGGTTATGGGCGGGTTCGGGTTTAATGCTTTGTCGTGTTGCAAGTTGCGGATCGGGTTGGGTTTTTATTGTATTTCAACGGGGCAGGTCGGGTTGAAATTTATACACATAGTGCGGGCTGCGGGCGGGTTCGGGCAGGATTTAAATATACCTTGGGCCCGCAAGCAGCCCGCAAAACGTTTAAATTTCAATCACCGACGTTTAGGATTTTTCCAGAATTATATGGTTTGCGTCCGTTTGTGATTGCTCACGTTTCTGCCTTTGTAAGTGTTGGTTGTTACTATTCATCGTGTTCTTCGCTTATCATTGTGTGACTGTGACTTGTAACGTTTTGAAGTTGCTGCTCTGAAATCTGTTAGAGCAGTATTCTTACCATTAGTTAACGTTTCCTGCGAAGGGATTTTCAAACACAAATTAAAAATCGAACCAGCTACAGATATTAAAAATTTTTTAAAACTTAAACAATATTTATTCTTCGGTTTCTACGGTTTATACTTTTGTTTTAGACATTGTGATGGGAAGCGAATCTGACAGCGTTTTACTAAGTTCTTAAACAATTGCGGGCCCCGCGGGGGCCCGCAAGCTGGGTCGGGCTGTGTCACCTGAAACTCAGCGGGCTGCGGTCTGGCGCGGGCCTAAAAAAATACTGTCGGGTCGGGGCGGGTCGACGTTTCAGAGGTTGACTTTCGGGTCGGGCGGGTTCGGGTTACGTATTTGTGGGTAAGACTCGGGTTGGGTTGGGAAATCTCCTGCGGGCCACGCCTTTATCCCAATGTTTTGCTTAACCTTCACATAGTTACTGAAAGAGATATTTATAAATAAGGAAAAAACGATTACACCTCTAAACGCATAAAAGATAAACGTATGGCAGATAAAGGTTTAAACTTATTACGCATAATCCCTAAACGCATGAGTTATCTAAACAAATTTGATAATCATCTAAACGTATAAGAAAAAAAAGCACAATAAATGCACAAGTAAATTATTGACATTTGTTTCAATTGTTCTGGTGTTTTAATTAAAACAATATTTGACGTTCTTTTTAACACATTTCCTTGCAAGAGCATCGTCGTTAAAGAGACCAAGTTAATTGCATATTCAGCCCTCTACATGCAACTTCAATCAAGTGAAAATAGTCTACGGACAGGCAATGTCATGCAATGAATCCACTACTAATAAAAAACTATAATTTAGAATTCCCTTTGCAACACGCTTTCGATCCCTGTAGTCGCAAATATAAAGCTCTACAAAACACCTATTAGATTGTACTGTAAGCTACAAGAATTTAGTTAATGAGGATCTTATTTATTTTTCATCCTGCTTCATTGAAGTCGCCGGAGCCAAATATGTAACACTTGGTTTAATTTTTTGATAAATTTCGTTGCTGATACTAAATTTTATTTATAGAACTTTAAAATATTTCACTGGAAATCCTACTAGATTTCCAACAAACACAGTAATTTTGAGTTCTATAAAAATCCATATTTGTACCCTTTTGTGACTTACAGTACCCCAAACATTGATGTAGTTCAATGACGTATAGAAAATCTTGAGAAGATTGGTCCTAGAAAATCAAATATATTTTAAGCCACTTCCGGAAATATATTCAAGCAAATAACAGCAACTGGTGTAAAAGCTGATTTTTACGGGGACAGCGGCATACATGTACAAGACTTGTTTTCCAAGGGGGTCAAAATCCAAAAAAAATCGTACCCGCCCGCGACCCGTAAATGTTTACCCGTGCCCGCCCGGCCCGAAGCCCGCTTCGGGTTCGGGTCGGCCCGAATCAAAAAGCCCGCTTCCGGGCTCCACCTCTAATCCATAGCTATAGACCCAGAACAATTTTCTTATTCAATGTTTAATTTTCGCCTTTGTTTGAATGAAATTGGTAAGAACTGTGGTTGCTTCCACTGCAGAATTCTTAAAATTATGTTTGGCCAGAGTTGATGTCCGTCCTTGGCGCGATTGCCTGCTAAAATATTCCTGCATTCGTTGCACTTCACATAATTTATAGACACCTATGTTCAACTAGTATCTGTTTAAATGTTTTCCAACCTTGCAATCTTCCGACTATTTCATGTAATTAAAGTCGTTGACATTGAATGTCAAGGCTTTGTTTTAAAGGTAAAATTGCAAACGTTTGAAAATCGTTCCATGTATTCAAGTTAATGTACTTTTACAACCCCCGATCCAGCATGCACCACACATGAATTCTTTCACGGTCTTTTTTAACCGCATTGAAAAAACCGTACCCGCCCGTAACTAGTCAAGTGTAATAAATTTTACCGTTACCCGCCCGAAGCCCGGGCGGGCCGGGCTTTTTACGGGCTTACCCGCAAATTTTAACCGCCCGAGATGCTCTACTGTCTTACTATGCGTTTCTCATGCAATGCGCCTCTGAAACATTTTGTTTTCTTCTTCTAAAATAAGTTTTTTGTAATTCCTGCCATATTTTGAATGAATTTCAGGTTTTTTGGCTTTACAAATTTTCAAACTACCGTTTAGCTACTTTATTCCACATAACTTTAACGTACAAGGTCATGACATTAATTTTGACCCCCGGCCCGGCCTCAGGACCGGCCGGGGGGTCAAAATTTCCCGATTTTTCCAAGGGGGTCAAAAGTAACTTTGGTATGCCCTTTGTACATGTATGGACAGCGGTGTCTCCTGACAAACACTGGATTCCAGTGATGGGCACCTCGCGTATACAGTATATAGGCCATATAAATAGGCGATAGTATAGGCGGGCTGGAAAATGCTGAAAAAATGTAGGCGAGGTTGACAAAAAACGGTAGGCATTTTATAAATACTAGGCTAGGGGATAGGAAGGCAAATATAAAATCAATTATATAGGTAAGGAAAAGGAAGGGTGTCAAGTTTTGCCGATTATGTTAGAATATTATGTTGAAGGGTACCTATCGGTGATTTTACAAGGCAACAAAGGTGGGCACATATCCTATATTTATGCATAAAAATACGCAGTTTTTTATGTATGCTTGCATATTTTTCGAATTTTTGTATGCAATGTATGTATGCTGCAAGTTTCTACTAAAAAAATGTATGATATATTTATGCTGTGAATAAGGTATGTAGGAGTATGTATGTATAAAAGGCCGGTAGATTTAGGTATGTATGTACCATGCATGTTCAGCGAGCTCCATCTGTATTTTATTGGCACGTTCTGTGTCTATTGGTGCATTCGCATTTGTTATTTTATGCCACAATACGAACGATTGCTAGACGTTTTGACTGAAACCTACGACACTAGAAATTAATAATTTTAAACTTCACTATAGTACATTTGATTTAGTTTTTATAAAGGTTCATAACGTTCAACATACACTTTTATAGGCACGTGTACATAAATTTATGCATAAATTTATTTATGTGCAGCATATCGTCGTTGAAGAGGCAAAATGATCTACATGCTGTACAAAAACCATAGCATGTAGATCATTTTGCCTCTTCAGCGACGATATATGATTAAATTTCTGGAAAAATTTATGTATGCAAAATATATGCTCTTCGTAAACTATAAAATGTATGTATGATGTAGGATAGGTAATGTTTTTGCCCAGCTTTGCAAGGCAATGAGAAAGAGCATGCATGCATCAATGCGCATCAATTGGACTATTGGACCGCACTAAACGTTTTATTGGAATCTGGTTTTGGGGTTGTTGGCAAATACAGAATAAGGAACAATCGAAGTATTTTGTGTTCCTGTTGATAAATAAATAGAACTTATGTAGCCCAAATCCACGGCACTTCAAAACTAGGCAAGGTGTTACCTAGGCGGTCGGAGAAAAATAGGGGAGGAAAAGGTATGCGATGTATCTGCCTAGTTTTGGGCTATAGGGAATGGGCATTCCTATAGCCCAGTAGATAGGGCTGTTTTTCAAATATTTTATAGGGAAGGCTGAAGGATAGGCGATTCACTTGCCCATCACTGCTGGAATCATTGCATGGACTATTTGCGTGGGTTTTGCTTGTACGTAGACGACTATTTTCCTTTTATTGAAATTGCATGTAGACGTGGGTTGAATATGCAATAGACAATTTGGTCTCTTTAACGACGATGCTCTTGCAAGGGAATGTTTTGAATAGAACTCTAAATATTGTTTTGATCCGTGAATTAAAACACCAGAATAATTGAATCGGATCTCAATATTTACATGTGCATTATTTTGCATTTTGCTACCTTATGCGTTTAGATCCCTTATACGTTTAGATATCATTTAGGTCGACCGTGATTTATATATGGTTGAGAAACTTTACAATTCGACGATAACAAGTGCAATGCAACTCTGCGTTTAGAGGTTACGTTTTGCGACTTATGCGTTCAGCTTTCATACCGAAAAAACACCCCGTGTTGTATTATATACATACATATATCCATATCCTTGACTTACAAGGTTAATTTTATTGAACAATCCCGTATTATTTCAGGTGACGGCACCAGGTTACGGTTAGAAGCAGATTTTTAAGGCCTGGGTTAATAGGGAAAAATTTCTGATTGCAAATAGGGGGACATTTTCGATTGCAGGTAGGGGGTGTTTTGGGTTTCGGATGGGGAACTCTATAGGTTAGGGGTAAAGGCGAAACCTTATAGCTTTATGTGTTATAGGCATTTTATTTGGGGAAGAGAGTTTTAGTTTACAAAATGGGAGCGCCAAGAAGTAATCATCTAAGACTAAGACTCTCGTGGCTACATGTTATTACATTAGTTGAGAACTCCTTTTAAAGAAATTTAATTTCAAAACAACTAAAATCGCAAATTTCATATAGTAATTAAATTTTGGCGGGATACTCAAAATCATGTTCGTGTTAGAGAACAAGCTAGGAATATGGACTTGTTTTTTTAAAAACACTAATGTTTTGTCATCTGAGATTTACATGATACAACCGGCCCTGTTACTCAGAATAAATTGCTTTTTGTTGGAGTTATTGAACAATTTTTTTTTAAACCAAATTCATGTTCATTGGTTATGTTACGCGTCAAGCCATTTCCTGAAAACCATTTTGTATGAGAGCAAAGGAAATGAAGGAATTTACAATTTGAAAAGATTCGATTTGCTATAAACACTGACCTCAAATATTGACTCCATCCATGACCCAGTCAATAAAGTAAATTCTAGATATGGAAAAGCATTTACTTCAAACTGGAGAATTTAAATATTTTATAGCTCTCTATATTGGTTAGGGAAAGGCAAATAATTATGTTCACCTGTACTACCTTCCATCCTTCCAGGTATCTTAAAAAACTTCAAAAAAGTTGGACCGTAATAAGACTGATTTTAGTGAATCCCAGTAGCCGACATTCTTACTTTTCATAGTAAAGTATTATACTAACACATATCTCTGCTCCATGCACAAATTATAAAATATAATAATTATGGTCTGAACACTAGTTTCATTTCAGTTCGAATTGTAAACATTTATTGTTCTTATTTGAATTATCATGTGATAATTCAAGTGATTGAGAGGTTCACAATTCTCAAAATCTGGAACCTTTCCGATATCCTAGTGCCCAAACCAAGTGATGTGATGCAGTTTGAGGTCTGTGTGAACACAAATAAAATACCTACAATCCCACCAAGTTTAAATAAGTTCTGAAGTTTACAGCGAAAGACCTTTGCTTGCACAATAAACAAATACATAAAATTATAAAATTATAATTATTATTATTAAATTTATTAGATTCTATCGGCAGAGATTATTTAAACTTAGGCTCGCTCTATTTATTGACTAAGGTATGGGGAATGGTTTAGTGGAAACACCCCCTCGGTAGTAACCGAATGCGCTCAACAGAAGTCGCATCGACACATTTGCAGTTCTCTTTACATCTTCTTCTGTCCCAATCATAGGGTTAACTTCGGTTAAGTCCATACTCACGAGATTTCCCATCTGTCTTACTTTCTCGACCACGGTCAAACCTTCCCGAAGTGTTAATCCACCTGGAACTAATACATGATAATTACATTTAGTAATAATTACGAGCTAACCATCAAGTTAGATGTCACTGTCATAATGGGCTGAAAAATGCTACCTGGAGTCCCTGTACTTTTGACTTCGAGGTCATCCAGAGCATCAATATCAAATGAAAGATGCAATGGTCGCTTCCCACCTGGACAGATCAATTCCAAAGCAATCTCTACCACTTTCTCAATTCCTAAATCACTCACTTCTTTTGTGCTGAATGCATGGACTCCGGTCATTTCAATCGCGGTCCTGTCGATTCAAAATTATGACTATAACACCTGGTTAACTTGTGAGCTGTCGTAAATCCACTATGGATTACATGAAGGAATTAGTAACAGATGCAGTTTACGTATTTTTTACTGACCTTTCCAGTTCTTGGACGTTCCGGAGTGCAATGTACGCAAAATTCTTTGCCTTGATCCTATAAAGTCATTACTTATTTTGACATCGTTGTTATTTTATAGAGACCTTACTTACTTCAATGAAGAAATTTCAAAAATCCTTTACGTATAAATTATATATTGTAATAACTATTGTACGTACTTCGGTTTCATCCAAGCGAATGCATCTATTTTACCAATGTAGGGCTGCATTTCCACAAGATTAAAGCCAACGGGCATGCCATGATAGTTTCCAGACTTCGTCGAACAGGGAGTGTTGATATCTGAGTGAGCATCCACCCACAATACAGCCAAATCTTCATAAACTTCAGAGGCGCCGTGAATTGTCCCGATTGAAATGGAGTGATCGCCTCCAAGATTCAAGCTAATTCGTCCATCTCGTAAAATTTTACTAGTTGCAGCTGAGATCTTGTATAAAAATATTTCTTATATTTATCTATTTAGGAGCATTTTTTGAACGTTTTATCACATATGGTACGTCATTCTTACAATTAGCACAAATCAATCATTTTAGATGAATTAATAATGATTAAAGTAGAGAATTAATTACTAATTTATTTGCGGAACCCACTGCTCCTGTATTTTTCGCCCTACTGCTGCCATTACAATAGCCGGAGCTGAAACAATCTTTGTGTCTGGGTAGCTGGGAAAAATTTATTGCTCCATAATCTTTGACGTCAGTTCCAACTGAAAAACGATCACAATGCTTGCTTATCTTCTAAGCTGTTATGCATAACATTCACATATGTACACTTAAGCATGTATGTATGTATGAACAGAGTGCTAAGAAATCAATCCCCCTCCGCAGCCAATATACATAGCCAAACGTTTGATTCCAAATATGGCTGATGATCATTTAATTTTCGTCTTACTTTCTTGAAGAATGGTAATGAATCCGGTATTTTTTATAAGTTCTGGTCCATGCTCTACTCCAGGTATTGGCTTTAGGGAATAAAATTAATTAATTTCAATGAACAATGATTCCACTTGTGTACAATATCAGGAGTGCAGCTAATTCTAATTTTCAAAAAATGAATGCTTATATTGACTTCATTAATAATAAACTAAATACATGAGCAAAAACAATAAATTATTATTGTTCTTAAGCATATGCATATATGCAAGGATATTTTTGTCTTTTTCAATTATGGAAAAGCTTGTAAGAATTCTGAATTTATCGACCGCTTTAACTATATGTAGTACTTATTACTAATTAGCAAAATCAATACACATAGAAGGAAAATAGTCAATTACAAATTACTTACTTGACCTTTGCCGAACGGTATTGACTGCACACCAACTTTCAATGCTCGTCGTGGTTCTCCAACAGCACGTACCGGGTTGCCTGACAGGAAAATAATCTTCGATTCATTTCGAAATGTTATAATGGATTTTGAAGAAAGCATTATGCTCACCTTATCTCAAAATTATATCTACAAAGAATGAGCCGAATCACTTCTTCCTTTGCTAGATTTTATTATAGATTTTCATTAAAGACAAAAATAACCAAAATTTCGATTTCTGCTTCCTAATTAATTACAATTAGTTGGAGCTTAAATATAATCTTCTGTGCATACCTTGCTATTTTGAGGCAATATAAAGTGAATGATGCAACAGCAGGAGGCTATTTTTTAAATACAGTTTGGCTGCACACAAAAGGTGATGAATACCTCATTAGAAACTTATTTAGTTGCATTACAAGCAAAAATCAATTTCACCGAAATTTCGAAACACTAGTAAAAATTTGGTGGGGTATGCAGAAATACCCATGTTTGGAATCAAATTTTAGACTAATTTTCCTTTGATGTTTTCAAATTGATTTCTCAGGGTTAAAAATTTCGAAAATACCTGTTCTTTGAGCTATATGTTGGACTCTCGAAAACTGCAATAACTAACTTGCAATAACAAAAATGTGGCTTCTCGGCCATGAAAACCTCTTTGACTAACGACTAAATATGGGGTAATCTGTGCAAAGAACATATACTTGACAAAGACCAAAACAAGCCTGAGAATATTTCTGTATTATATTAGATTCTGTATTAAACGTTCTAATTTTAAATTAATTCTATTTTAATACTGTATTCAATTTAAAAATTGGAACCACTCAGTAGCCTTCAATAAAAAAGAGCTCTAATTTTTTATTTACAAACGAAAAATATTTTGACGTCTCAATATTCTGTATAATACTGTAATCTAAAAAAATAACGCTCTTACTTGATGTACAAAGGAATACCAAGACGAATAAAATTCGGTACTTCATTTCAAATAATCACAGTTTTTCTGTTTCCACGATGGATGAAAGTAATTACAGGGTGAACCCCAATTAGTTTCAGTATTTTCCAATAAAAATATGTCTGAAATAAAAATTAAAAAGGAAGTTTAAACTGTTCCATAACTTGCAAAGAGTTATTGACAAGTTGGTAAAATAGCGAGGGAGCATTCATTAAATAGTGCTAGGACCAATAAGGGTTTAAAGTCCTGATGATCTTCTAATTTCCATTTAATTTAATTGTTTGTTGATAAATGCTGTCTACTGGGATTAATATGGTTCATTGATTGACATATTTATTATGTGCTTCTCATTCTTAGATTATTCTCGAGCACATTATATGTAAGAGCCGGGAATCATCTGATTGTGAGTTGAATCCCACCATTCAATAAGACACCCCACGCAAAATAACTGGCAGCACAATTGTACCCAAAGTAAGTCCTAATGAAAAATGTGTGAAATTATGCATGCACAGCATTTTCAACGTGCGCGACTGTAAATAAATTAACAATAAAACAAACGCATTGAAATGAGCCAAACGCAATAATTATGCAGATTTCTTTATTTTTTACTAAAGAAGATCACTATTCGAGCAATTATTGTTCAATAATATTTGGCAGCCGAACCAAAAACATTAAATCTAAGTGAATGCTAATAAACAAAGGAAAATATTCAGTCTCAGAATGGGCGAATAAATACTTCTGACTGAAACCAAGTAAGAGGGTGAATGATCAGGATGACATACATTAATTCTATTAACAATTGTATCTTATTTCTGCAGACCTCACAAGTTACAGGCAAACAAATTTAAGTTTCTTTAAAATTTAAACTTATTTTCAATCGGTCACCACAAGGCATTAGAGAGATTAGAGACCATTTTGTGGTTGGGCATTATCTTCGGTATCTATATATAAATGCTCCGTCCGAAGCCCCGAGTAAATCTTTAGCACTCCTCCATGGATTTAATATACCTGTTTTCTAGCCGCGAAAACGTTGTGTATCAAAATTCGATAGTAAATCCAGGAAATTGAACCAAGTAATCGTACATGTTTTCTGCGCGTAGAAAGAAATGCATTGCATTACTTGCAGACTCAACAAATTATTAGAGTATCTCTGAAACTTCCACTCCTACCCTTGATGGTCACTATTCCATAAAACACTTTGATTTATGCCTTGAGATGCATAAAGTAGAGAACAAATTTCCCAAAAAACATTTTCCCCAAAAACCGAATAGGAAGGTCAATAAACCGAGAAAACCCGAAATGTTAAATAATTTTTTTCAGCGTTACTATTTACAATCTCGAAAATCGTACTATCTCAGATTTACTATATAAGCATCTACTACACTGATGATTTTTTCCAGGGCCCTAAAATGAAAACTTCGGAGTTTTGTAAAAAATTACATGGGAAATTTTAAAATTTCGCCAATTTGTTTGACTGCCGGCACTCCCAAATAAACGCTTTTTTATTGCTGGAAAATGTGGGGATTAGTAAAATCTTCATTGTTAAATTGTTGTTTATATACATATGTAGTTAAGGCGTTGTGCACATATTACTACCACGCATGGATTGTATGCGTATACATACAGCCAGCATGCAAACATTGCTTGCTCGCTGTAGTCGAAAAAAGGTGGTTCCTGCGAACGTAATACACGGGCAGGGCAGCACCTTCGCTGTAAACAGAAAGCCATATCACGCTTCATTCCTTGGGACCGTGCCGCAGCTCAACTAGAAGTCTCAAATTATTTTTTAAATAATTTTGGTTTGGTTGGCTGTAGATTAATTATATGTGGCCTCAATATTATCCACAGTATTTAAAATGTATGTATGTATGAACATTATATGTGTATATCCCAAAAAAATGTTTCACTATGGGAATGGCTGTTCTAAAAAAACAGACTCATATTAATTTTTCTAGAACTCTGTGTTTGCTGGAAGTCTGTAGGATTTCCGCTGAAATGTTGTAAAGTTCTGCAAGTAAAATTGAGTACAAAAAAATTAAACCATGCGTTACATTTTTGGCTCCGGTGCCCTCATTGAAGCAGGATGATAAATAAATAAGTTCCTCATTATTAACTAAATTCTTGTAGCTTACAATTAAAATACGTGTTTTGCAGAGCTTTATATTTGAAACAACATGGGTCAAATACGTGTTGCAAAGGGAATTCAAAATTATATTTTTTATTATCCTAAAAATGTTTGAAAAAATTAATTTTGGCGCTTGGTTCTAGAAAATTTCAATGGCAGTTTGCACATATATTAGAAGAACCCTGCAATGATATTGTATGTAGAGACGCCAGGAAAAAAATGAAACAAAAGACAACAATCTCTATCCGGAGCCAAATTTAAAGGAATGCGGTAAGGGAGAAATTTTGTCCAAAGTTAAGATTGTAGGATGTGAAATGTTTGACAGCCTGGTAAAGTATTTGAGTTGTGGGCATTTTCGGAAAATCTGGGAATTTTTTATTATTTGATCTGTCTTTTTTTCATTATTTAGAATTTTAGCCAGTATGTGCTAAAATATGTTCTTTCCATAATTATTTATCAAATTACTAGCACACTGAATGTAAAAAAATTATTGCAAATGGTGAGTTCGAGAATTAATAAAATTGTCGACATAGAGTCCATGAAGACGCGCTATGCTCAACATGTGGTAATCTTCTGGCCTTAAATGCATACGAAATACATAATGGACTGACTGAGATTTTTGTAAAGGACTTTTAATAGGACTGAGACTGATAGGGATTAACGCATGGTTACTATACACGACTGATTGTGAGTGGACTGAATGTTAGAATGCTACTTGGGACTATTAGAGTTAGAGGATTTGCTTGTACACATTGCCTGTACGTCAGAGGTGTCTATCCTTCGAAGGATTTCCCTCGAAGAAGGCTTCTTTGAACGAATTAAGCGTTACATTTGGCAATTAGGAAGGAAGCGGAAGGAAGGCTGAACGAAGACCTCTGCTCTTTGCAGAAATAATGGAATGAGAAGGAACATGTTAATTTTACAGCCTTCTAACGCCGTTGGAACTTGCAATCCCATCTACTATATTAGGCAAAATGCTTCCGTAACTAAAGTTCATGTATGTACGTACACCATTACTCAACTTAAAAACATTTTTCTGGCGGCGCTGCTTAATGTTATAGTCTAAAAACATTTATCTCACAATGGCAGCATGATACTCGGAGCATATAAGCATTTTATTCCCTCCACTGTACATAAGTACATACTGATAATCTGCAATGATTGCTATTAATTGCAAACTAATTATTAATTTTTCAGCGGTAAGCAGTTTGAAGCTTAAAGCTCTGATTTTGTGATTTGTGTTAAAAGATTTGCGATAAATAAATGAACATGGAAGCAATGTAACGCATAAAGGGCATTTGAATATTTTTTGAAGGCTGAAGGAAGGATTGGAGCAGGATTTGAATGATGGAAGGGTAAATATTCAGAAGGCTTCATTTTACGGAACGATGAAGGAACGGGTAATTGGAAAAGGTCCCCTTTCTGATGGATGAACGAAGGTGACTTCAAATGGACACCTCTGTACGTATGTGTTTGCACCCGAGATGCTTTGTTCGTTCATTATTGCTCTAATTCCTCCCATATCAAATGTTATTTTTTCACTTTTTAGAGCCATAAAAGCATCTTCGTTTTGGTTTTTTTAAAACCTTATTTTTTATTCAATTATTTCCAAAATTTTGGTGTGATTAATAAAATGGTAATATATTCAATGTATATTTTTACTTGTAAATAGTCATTCGATCCTAATTACTTCATGCGAATAGCATGAGTTATTCTCTTTTGGATGAGTTTTCACAATCTAAAGAACCCAGGAAAGTTGATTGGCTATAAAACCCTACATATTCAATTTCCTCAAACTGGAATGGATACGATGCTGGAAAATCTGAAGTGCATTTACCTTATTACCTTTGAGTTCCTTCAAATTTTCTACATAACTGCAATCGTAAACGGATCTTTGTGGTTTCCATTTCGAAAAATATTCAGGCCAAATTGGTATTAACGGAATTGAACACCCCTGCTCTTCCTGAGTAAGCTTTTTTAATTGGGAACACGAGCTTCTTCTATACGCCATGGTTGCTGTCGGATATGGTCCTAAGAAAATTAAGCAACGAAGATGTCTGCATAGCTTTTATCTACGTCCGGTCTTAAGAGATATTGTAGTACTTACACACGTTTATAATAAGTATATGTTTGTGTGAACTCTGAAAGTACGGACGTAAGTAATCGGAGAGTTTTCGACTATCGTGCCGTCATATTTTTACACTGACGTTAAATTTTCCCTTCTAATTACATTGTATGAAACGGGTGTAGTTGAACTTTATTGTAGAATGTTTGAAAATTTGTTGACGTTCATAATAATTTTTCGATATGCATGCCAACGCATTTGTTAATGGGAAGGAGGCAAAACTGGGGAATGTCACACAATACATTTAGTTTTAGTATATATGCATATTAATATAAATCGAGATTTTAAGAAGTAATAATATAAATAGAATTATTGGATTCAATTGGTAGATATTGTTTGAGCTTGGGTTCCTTTTATTCATTGACTATGGCTTGGGGAATGGTTTAGTGGAAACACCCCCACGGTAATAACCGAATGTGTTCAACAGAAGTTGCTTCGACACATTTGCAGTTCTCTTTACATCTTCTTGTGTACCAATCCAAGGGTTAACTTCGACTAAGTCCATACTCACGAGATTTCCCATCTGTCTTAATTTCTCGACCACGGTCAAGCCTTCCCGAAGTGTTAAACCACCTGGAACTAATACATGATAATTGCATTTATTAATAATTATGGTCTAACCAGAAATTAGGTGTAATTGCCATAATTGGTTGAAAAATACTACCTGGAGTCCCTGTACTTTTGACTTCGAGGTCATCCAGAGCATCAATATCAAATGAAAGATGCAATGGTCGCTTTCCACCTGGACAGATCAATTCCAAAGCAATCTCTAACACTTTATCAATTCCTAAATTACTGACTTCTTTTGTGCTGAATGCATGGATTCCGGTCATTTCTATCGCTCTCCTGCTGAATCAAAATTGGGATTAAATCCTGGATAATTGGCCTTTATTAAATCAATGGAGAATTTTAAAAATGAATTTGTTATAAATAGTATAAGGTTTATGTACAGGGCGTTTCATATTGTTTTCCTAGCCCCTAGACAACATAAGGGAGTAATTCATAAAATATTTGATTTCCCAGTTTGTAGTCAGCTCTTTTCCAGATTTTTCAAAATGTGTTTAATTGACCTCGCTCATTTTTTGCGGTCACAGGGTTTACAAACGTGAATCAAAGTCACAAAGTGATTCATCGAAATCGAATTTAACAGCTGTTTCTTTCAACACAGAATTTTGTTGAAATTACTAAATAAGGTTCACGTGTACGAAATTGTATAGACTTTTCAGAGAGCTGTCACAAAAGTCAATACGTTGAGAATTGTGCATATGACCCGTAAAAACAGAGAACAAGGTTGGGAAATTCATCATCAGGAGCAAAGATGTGCAAAGAAGATTTTCTGGTCTTGTTATTTTTTCATGGATGATCGGTCTTTCATAAAAATATTTCAGAAAGCTGAATTTGTAAATCATTTCATGGGGATTCATTTGAGTATAATATCATCTTTCAAAAGCGAAAATTGTAATCATGAAAACTTAAAATTTCAGGCGATATTTACGAATTGATTTAAGGAGTAGATGTTTTTCATTGTTTCAATCTGACCTTACTTATTTTGTTCCCCTGAGCGCATTATTTGACTGGGATAAACGATATTAGACAAGTAAATCCCCTTGAAATTTACTACAAACATTGACCATCCAATAAAAAATAGCAAGGTCAGAAAATCTTTTTTCACCATTTTTGTTCTGAAGATTCATTTCTCCAACCTTGCTCTGTTCTTACAGGTCATGTTCTCATTCTGAACGTTTGCTGGTTGTATTTGCTCCTTGTAAAGCCCATAAATTTTCCTGCAAACGAACGTCTACAAATCCTGTGACCTCAAAAATTGAGCAAGATCAATGAAACAAATTTTCTAAATTCTGGAAAAGAATTTGCTAAAAACTAATGGAATCAAATATTTTATGAATTACATATTCCCTTATATATGCCAGAGGGGAGAAACCTCCTGTATGATTTTACAGTAGTTCGAACCTTTCCAGATCGTCAACGTCCCGGAGTCCAATGAACGCCAAGTTCTTTGCCTTGATCCTATCAAAGTAGTAGTTTCATTTTAGATTAAATTGCAAAAATCCTTTACGCATAATTATAATAATGTAATAATTATTCTACTTACTTCGGTTTCATCCAAGAAAATCCATCTAATTTGCCAAGGTAGGGCTGCATTTCCTCAATATTAAAACTTGCTGCCATTCCATGATAGTTTCCACTCCAAGAAGAGTAGGGAGTGTTGATATCTGCGTGAGCATCCACCCATAATACAGCCAAGTCTTCATAAACTTCAGAGGCTCCATGAATCGTCCCGATTCCAATAGAATGATCCCCTCCAAGGTTCAAGCAAATTCGTCCGTCTCGTAATATTTTACTAGTTGCATCTGAGATCTTGTATAAAAATAATTATTAATATGATATACGATACGAACTATTGCAAAACTTTTAAGAGAGGCGACGTTACAATGTGGTTCATTTTCCTTTGGAATCAAATACAGGATTAAGGAAGGGTATATTTTGGTGGCATTTTCGAAACATGCATATTGGTAATTGTGCGGTCATTTTGTTGGGGGGTGTATTGAAAATTTTGGGCATGTGTATGTGTACACAACGGCACGGTGCTATAAAAGTCGAACGTATTCGAGTATATCGTAGTAAATCCCAGAACGCTACAACGTTTCAAACACTAATATAATTTCATATGATATGAGAACCACAAATTCAGATCGTAACTGGAGGTTCTTTTAACTTGTATGTTCTTTAGTTCGTGGAAATTTTCGGAGGACAAACGTGCATATTGTTGCGTTTTAGTACGGATACAAATATTCCAGAATATCATTCGGCATCATTGATTGATTGTCAATCTGACTTTGGGAAAGACAAGTAGGATCTTTTAATGATCTGCATTAAATTTAAGTTTGGTTAACTACTTAATATTAACAAGATTCTAGTAGTTTTTCACGTTAATATGTCTGTACATGTTTTAAAATTAATTTCATACTTTGTATTATCACTACCTTTACTTTCAAGTCAAAATGCTCAAAATGCCTCTTTTTGAATTTTGGATATAGGGCAGGCATTCTGGGCATTTTTGGTCGGCAGGCACTTCGACTAGCACATTTTAAAAATGCCAGCACTTCTTTATGTATCTAAATGTTCACTTTTTTGAAGCATTTTACGTTTTGCTAGATAATGCACATAACTGTTACCCACTATTCATTTACTATTTTTATAGTACAGGGCAGAACTACTTACTAATTTATTTGCTGAGGCCACTAATCCTGTGTGCTTCAGTATGCTGCTCCCATTATCTTCAACGTGACTGGGTAATCGGGAAAAATCGACTGCTCCATAATCCTTGACATCAGCACCAACTAAAAAGACCACAATTCTTGCTGTACTTTAAAAGTAAGCTACGATGTTCTATTTAAAGTAAGTATTATATTCACATATGTAAGTATGTACATAGGCACATATGCATGACAATTTGCGGATAATAATTCAACTTTTGTCGTATTACTTTCTTGAAGTTGGGTAATGAATCCAGTATTTTTTATTAATTCTGGCCCATGATCTACTCCAGGTTTTGGCTGCGGAAAAATAATTGTTAAATAATTTGAGTATACATAATGATTCGATTTGTGTACACTGTAAGGATTGTAACTCACCTTTCCATTTTCAAAATAAGTTTTTTTTTACTATTGTAAACATTGTTTTTAAATATGTACGTATACATATGTTGTGTAATTTTGTTTCTAATAGAGTGCAAAATTTTCCTGGAATTTTCAGTTTATCGACCACTTTAACTATATTTGTAGCTCTCAAGGAATTCGCAACATCCACCCACACCCCACATCAAATGAAAGTTAATTAATTACAAAGTACTTACTTGACCTTTAGCGAACGGTACTGACTGTACACCAACTTTCACAGTTGGACTTGGTCTTCCACCTGCATATAAACTAGTATAAGCACGTTCAATGTTGCCGGAGAGGCAAATAACCTTCAACTCACTCCGGAATTTTAAAATGGATTTTGTAGAAAGCATTATGCTTTACCTTATCTCAAAAATATGCCCAAAATGAATGAGCTAAAATTGCTAGTTCCTAGATTTTAGTCAAGATTTTCAGAAATGAAAAAGATGGCCAAATTCTCGATTCTTCTGTGCAATCTACGTGAAGCTATTCTGCGACAATATAAAGTGACCGAGGCAACTAGAAAATCCAGTAAGACATTTATATGCGGTTGGCTGACAATGAGAAGGTCAGAGGATGGAAACTTATATTTGGTCCTTAACTCTGTCTTCCAGCTCCGAGCTCCAGGGTACGCATAAATAAAATTCTGCTATGACGGTATAGTGCTAAGAAATGTTACGATTAATATTGATTTCTCAGCGGTAAAGGGAATAATTCTCATGTCTTTTCCATAATTGTAATCTTTAGTCTATAAAACTAATGGATCAAAAATGATGGACGGGAACCTCCTAGCTATCTTGGTACATGCAAGAGTAGTGATGAAACCATATGGGTTATCTACATGAAGCGCTATCCAGGGCCTAACCAAATCATGCATGAAGACTTTAAGTATATAAAATCTATATTTACAGAGAAAATATTTCCAACAAGGTCCAGTCAGCGAACTTGAAATAGATATTCATTTCTAAGTAGAAACTTAATTCATTTCGTTTATGTATTATATATAAGCATAGTAAAAGTAGCTAAGTGTGGGTGAGTCATTCAAAGAAATCGACTGTCAACCCTTTTCTAGTTCGATCTTCCGTAAATGAACTTTGCTTTTTAGATTTATAGAAATTGTTTACTATAGATTGTATGGTTCTTATCAGATAAGTCATTTAGTTCAGTCAATACTGGAACTGTACATATACATGCCTTAAGCGTACTTATTTGGAGTATTAAAGCACAACTGAGTTTATGAAGATGAGTAACCTTAAATATCCTTCCATACGAATGTACCGTATAAAAGGATGTGTACATATTTATGTACATGTTTGGATAAACACATCACCGACAGTGAGTGGATCTGTTGTGAGATTTACAATTAGGACTGTTTTTGTTATGCAAAGGATTCAATACAGATTTATAATTTCTAAGAATTAAATTATGAAAAATACTAGGCTAAATTACATCAGTAAATCTTCGTATAATATGTAATTATGTATAAGCATGGGTACTGATAAGTAACATTATTTTTTTTATTTATGATTTCATACTCCCTCAATACTAAGATCTGTAATAGCATACTATGAAATCCTGTAGCAGACATTTAATCTTTTCAGGAGAAAACTGTTTCAGCTCCTTATCGGAGCCACTTTCGAAGTCAACATAAAACTGTAGTCACCATACAAGGATTCACTTGGGCTTTGCGTCCAGTTTCTAGGGTTCATTTTCCTTAATCACAAATCGAGCTTCAAAATGAGTAGAATCAGAGTATTTATGATATAGAGACTATGGACCTTAACGTAATAAAAAAGAATCCTTTATACAATAATTTGGTCATGTCATAAACTTTTTGAATTTTCGCGCCAAATCTACGAGCCAATAAGAAAGCTACATAATTTAAAAATTAGTACAAAAAGAAAAAGAGCGTATTGCTAAAAAAGCACAAAAAATCCTTGAAACAACTATTTGACCGTGTCATAAACTTTTTGAATTTCGCGCGAAGCTTAATAAAGATTAAAAAATAAAAAAATATTATATTAAATAATGATTAGTATTTTTACCTTTGGGCCAAAGCTCAGCGGCTTTCTTTTTTTCCATTGGCGAAGCCGATGGCTGTTTATGCTCGTAATCTTATTATCCTATCTACTAAGTTGAAAGAGTGGGCCGTCTTCGTCTTCGTCTACGTCTTCGTCTTCGTCTTGGTGTAATACGAATTTGAGATTCAAATTTCCGCGCGCTGTTTTTCATTGGCTGAGCCAGCAATAACTGGCTAAATAAATTATTAAAATTATTTTTTTTAAATTAAAAAAATATTAAAGCATTATACTGTTTTGTGCTTTTTCTTTTTCCTCTTTGAATAATTTTGCTCAAAAATGAAAAAAGGATGCTAAAAAGTCTTAATAATTTGAAATTTAGTAAAAAAAACTTTTTTACATTTTTTTTTATGGATTTGAGATTCAAATTTAAGCGAGCTTTATTTTTATTTGCTGAGCCAGTAATAGCTGACTAAATAAATTATAAAAAATATTCTAAAAAAAAAATAAAAACATTATACACTAGCAAGGGCGGCGGCATTGCACGGGCAGACGTCCACAACCAAGACTCTTTCAAATTAGAAATTAGCCTAATTATATAATGCCAAGTTTAACATTTTGTATAAATTACAAATCATTATACGCGTGAAGAAGGCCCCAACTCAGCACAACACATAGTCGGCTAACACGGCATTCGGCTTCAAAGCATGCACCCTAATAAAATCTAAACTTCCCAACCGATTTCAATGAAAATGATTTCCCCGAACTCGGCATGAAGAGTTGTGGTGGTACATCTCGAAAAACCGCACAATATCCCGCCCCGTAGAAATTCCAATTGCCCAGCCCCATATGGGAAAATATCAATGTACTCTAATAACATCTCAAGTTCTTAACCGATTTCAACAAAAATGGGCTCCCCGTACTCAGCATGAATAGTTGTGGTGGTACATCTCGAAAAACCGCCAAATTTCCCGCCGCTAAGAAATTTCATTTACCCAGCCCCAAATGAGAGAATTTCAATGTACTCTAATAACATCTAAAGTTCTTAACCGATTTCAACAAAAGTGGGCTCCCAGAACTCAGCAAGAATAGTTGTGGTGGTACATCTCGAAAAACCTCCAAATATGCCGACCCGAAGAAATTTTGTTTAACCAGCTCCATATGAGAGCATTTCAATGTATCCTAATAAAATCGAAACTTCCCAACCGAATTCATTGAAAATGGTCTCTTTGAACTCATAATTATGAGTTGTGGTGGTACATGTCGAAAAACCGCCAAATTTCCCGCCTCAAAGAAATTTCGTGTAACCAGTTCCAAATGAGAGAATTTCAATGTATCCTAATAAAATCGAAAGTTTTCAACCGATGTCAATGAAAATTGTAGTTGTTGAGGTGTCTGTGACTGATACACAGTAAAACCCCGATGTAGTTTGATTTACTATGAAAGTTACTGATTCCTCATATAAATAAGTAATGGACTTTCCCGAATTACTATTCTAAATATTAACGACAGTATTTATTGATATGTTAACTGTTCCGTAGTTTCATTGGAATCGGTTGCGAAGTTAACATTTTACAAGGATACATTGAAATTCTCTCATTTGGGGCTGGCTAAATGAAATTTCTTCGGGGTGGGGAAATTTGACGGTTTTTTGAGATGTACCACCACAACTCTTCATGCTGAGTTCGGGGAGCCCAATTTAATTGAAATCGTTTGGGAACTTTAGATTTTATTAGAGTACATGTTTTGAAGCCGATGAATTTGTTGGCCGATGAGTTGGGGCCTTTTTCACTGCTATCAAATCCATTGCAATCCCAGTTTTCCCATCCACCTTGGTGGATGGCTTGAATGCTAGTCTTATATTATATGGAGTGAGTATGTTCATTTGAATTTTCGCGCCAAATCTACGAGCCAATAAGAAAGCTACATAATTTAAAAATTAGTACAAAAAGAAAAAGAGCGTATTGCTAAAAAAGCACAAAAAATCCTTGAAACAACTATTTGACCGTGTCATAAACTTTTTGAATTTCGCGCGAAGCTTAATAAAGATTAAAAAATAAAAAAATATTATATTAAATAATGATTAGTATTTTTACCTTTGGGCCAAAGCTCAGCGGCTTTCTTTTTTTCCATTGGCGAAGCCGATGGCTGTTTATGCTCGTAATCTTATTATCCTATCTACTAAGTTGAAAGAGTGGGCCGTCTTCGTCTTCGTCTACGTCTTCGTCTTCGTCTTGGTGTAATACGAATTTGAGATTCAAATTTCCGCGCGCTGTTTTTCATTGGCTGAGCCAGCAATAACTGGCTAAATAAATTATTAAAATTATTTTTTTTAAATTAAAAAAATATTAAAGCATTATACTGTTTTGTGCTTTTTCTTTTTCCTCTTTGAATAATTTTGCTCAAAAATGAAAAAAGGATGCTAAAAAGTCTTAATAATTTGAAATTTAGTAAAAAAAACTTTTTTACATTTTTTTTTATGGATTTGAGATTCAAATTTAAGCGAGCTTTATTTTTATTTGCTGAGCCAGTAATAGCTGACTAAATAAATTATAAAAAATATTCTAAAAAAAAAATAAAAACATTATACACTAGCAAGGGCGGCGGCATTGCACGGGCAGACGTCCACAACCAAGACTCTTTCAAATTAGAAATTAGCCTAATTATATAATGCCAAGTTTAACATTTTGTATAAATTACAAATCATTATACGCGTGAAGAAGGCCCCAACTCAGCACAACACATAGTCGGCTAACACGGCATTCGGCTTCAAAGCATGCACCCTAATAAAATCTAAACTTCCCAACCGATTTCAATGAAAATGATTTCCCCGAACTCGGCATGAAGAGTTGTGGTGGTACATCTCGAAAAACCGCACAATATCCCGCCCCGTAGAAATTCCAATTGCCCAGCCCCATATGGGAAAATATCAATGTACTCTAATAACATCTCAAGTTCTTAACCGATTTCAACAAAAATGGGCTCCCCGTACTCAGCATGAATAGTTGTGGTGGTACATCTCGAAAAACCGCCAAATTTCCCGCCGCTAAGAAATTTCATTTACCCAGCCCCAAATGAGAGAATTTCAATGTACTCTAATAACATCTAAAGTTCTTAACCGATTTCAACAAAAGTGGGCTCCCAGAACTCAGCAAGAATAGTTGTGGTGGTACATCTCGAAAAACCTCCAAATATGCCGACCCGAAGAAATTTTGTTTAACCAGCTCCATATGAGAGCATTTCAATGTATCCTAATAAAATCGAAACTTCCCAACCGAATTCATTGAAAATGGTCTCTTTGAACTCATAATTATGAGTTGTGGTGGTACATGTCGAAAAACCGCCAAATTTCCCGCCTCAAAGAAATTTCGTGTAACCAGTTCCAAATGAGAGAATTTCAATGTATCCTAATAAAATCGAAAGTTTTCAACCGATGTCAATGAAAATTGTAGTTGTTGAGGTGTCTGTGACTGATACACAGTAAAACCCCGATGTAGTTTGATTTACTATGAAAGTTACTGATTCCTCATATAAATAAGTAATGGACTTTCCCGAATTACTATTCTAAATATTAACGACAGTATTTATTGATATGTTAACTGTTCCGTAGTTTCATTGGAATCGGTTGCGAAGTTAACATTTTACAAGGATACATTGAAATTCTCTCATTTGGGGCTGGCTAAATGAAATTTCTTCGGGGTGGGGAAATTTGACGGTTTTTTGAGATGTACCACCACAACTCTTCATGCTGAGTTCGGGGAGCCCAATTTAATTGAAATCGTTTGGGAACTTTAGATTTTATTAGAGTACATGTTTTGAAGCCGATGAATTTGTTGGCCGATGAGTTGGGGCCTTTTTCACTGCTATCAAATCCATTGCAATCCCAGTTTTCCCATCCACCTTGGTGGATGGCTTGAATGCTAGTCTTATATTATATGGAGTGAGTATGTTCATTTGAATTTTCGCGCCAAATCTACGAGCCAATAAGAAAGCTGCGTCTAATTTAAAAATTAGTACAAAAAATAGAAGAGCATATTGTTAAAAAAGAGCAAAAAATATAAAAACATCTGCGTAAATAAGTACAAAAAGTAAAAAAGCATATTGTTAGAAAAGAGCAAAAAATATAAAAACATCTGCGTGAATAAGTACAAAAAATAAAAAAGCATATATTGTAAAAAAGCACAAAAAATAAAAAAGCATCCTCTCTACTAAATTCAAAGAGTGGACAGTTTTCGTCTTTGTCTTGGTGTAATGCGGATTTGAAATTTTACGCGCGCTAAGTGAATTATTAAAATTATTTTTAAAACAATTTGAATAAATAATTATTAAAGAACTAGCACTGCACAGCCAGCTATTGCTGGCTTTGAAAGGTTTCATAGCTTGTTGGTTCAGTCGAATAGCACATGATTCAGAAATACACCCCAGTTGTAAATACATTCATATTACATACTACAAATAAGCCGGGTAGTTAGCCTTTAAGGTAATTTGTAATCACAATCGCAAACCAATAGGAGATGTTATCCGATAGCGGATCAAGCCACCACAGGACGGCAGGTGGTGGATAACCCCCATTTCCCAAGTGCAACACCGACGAAGTCTAGTGGTTTGATCCGCCAGTATTAAAATTCCATTGCTGAAATAGTTTTTTTCTAATAGAATATTTTTTAAATGACCTTTGCTCCTGAAATACAACTCCGTATGATTATAATCTAACATTACAGAACTTTTTTAAATATCCAATTTGCAATTTGTACTCGCAAAACTATAAAGCGTCTCTAGGAGAGAGAGTGAAGATTTAAAAATGTCCCCTCATCGTCAAATCCTAGTATTAAGAAAGCCAGTAGCCTTATTAAAGCCTTTTTAATTGCAACAATTTACAAAACTTCTTTAAAACACAATTACTTTTGTATGTACCTTTACCGACCTTGATATTTTCTTTAGACTTATCCCTCGAAAAGCAACATACAGTTGTCTATGTGAAAATTAACGCCAACTTTACCAAAACTTTGTCCCCGACATTTATTAAGTTACTGTCTTTGCCAAGCGTACTCTAAAATGTCTCTTCTCTTTAATATAAATGGGTAGCCACCGTTTATGGCACTATAAATGTAGCCCGTGACAGTATCACTGCCCTTGCTACTACTTGCTAAGCCATATAACCTTTATGGTCATTTGTATCCGCGAACCTATAAAGCGCGTTTAGGAGAGGGAGGGAAGTTTTAAAATAGTCGCTTCATCACGCGCGTTTTATATTTTAGAGATTATACAGTAGTAATGGCGGCGACATTGTCACGGACATCCATTTACCACCAAGACGGCACACTCTTTCAAATTAAAGGAAAGAATTTTTTAAAATTAAAATATGAATGATTAAAGCCGGATACAGTAGCAACGGCGGCGAAATGGTCACGGGTAGCCATTCAGTACCAAGACGGCCCACTCATTCAAATTAGTATTTCTACACAAATTTAAAAAATAAACTATTAAAGCATTTTACAGTAGCAAGGGCGGTGACATTGTCACGGTCAGCCGTCCCGGGGTCTTGCGACGTGAGACCTTTGGGCTTTCTTAATAATTACTATAATTTAACGTAAGCTTTGTTGTGACGATGAAAAATTCTCAAGGAAAAGTTTGGAAACAGTTGATATTTATGTATCGAAGCCAATGTTTTCACATGGTCAATTGTATGTTGCATTTTCGAAAAATCAAAAATAAAGATTAAGATCATTGTAAATGACACTGCAGAAAGGTGAAGGAACCTACACAAGTAATTGTGTATTTAAAGAAGTTGTGTAATAGATTATAGTCATACGAAATTGTATTTCAGAATCAAACATGATTATTTAAAACATATTCGATAAAAAAATCACTTCAACAATACTATTTTAATACTAGCGGATCAAGTAGTTATACTGTTGGCGTTGTTATTGGGAAATGGAGGTTATCTACCGACGTAGGTGGTGGCTTGATCCGCTCAAAGAGAATCTTCGCTAGGGTTTTAACAGGAAGGGCGGAAGGGGACATCATGTTTCTTTCCCAAGTTACACTAATTTCAAATGAGGGTGATTGCCGTTTGTTTTATTATGAAAGTAGGCATTTGGTTATCAAAACCGTTTACTCATGGTCAGCTCTGTGTAGAATTTTTTAGAGCGACCTCTCAATACAGTGTAAAAACTATATGACGACAAAAATGAGGCTCAGGGGGAACTACTGGGTGAATGGACTGGTATTTATAGAGTTAATTGTGTGGAGCCCGAAATATTATAAACTTTGCAGAGCTACATATAGAAGGAACGCTAAAGTAAAAATTGTCGACACTAAGCATCAAAGCAAAATACTTGATGACAGAAATGAAACGTTTACAATAAATATTGTTTTAAAAAAGTTTTTAATCTTTAGATTTACTGATTTGTAAAAATGTATGCGGGACCAACTCCCAGCAGCGGTCTAGGGATCAAACATGGGACATGCACAGGGGCCTTAGTTTGAAGTTCCACAGTGCACTCAACCAGGATTTTTTCACGTGTTTATCGATTTTTAGCATTTTAATTGGCTTTTATTATGCTATCTATCTAGACTATTATCACGCAGGTTTTAATATGTTACAACAAGCCAAGATGTCAAGCAAATCTTCCTGCGGAGCAGGGCTTTTACTAGTATTAATAAATTGTTGATCCTCTCTTTCTCTCTAAATACCGAAATGACAAAACACCTTTAATTTTAACCCACTGAACAACACTTGCGTACTAACGATTCTCCTCAATCTAATTCAACACTACTGTTACAAGCTTCAAAATCTGTTAAAAACAAGGACAGCCAAATTCGCTGTCATGTCACTCACAGCAGTATCATAATTAGTATATATTTTCGTAACATTAATCCTTATTTTGACCGGTCAGGGCTACAATTTTAAAATTATGGAAATGTCTTATAACGTGGTAGCCCGTACAATTTGCAACACCCGAGCGTGTAACAGCATGTAAGGAAAAAGATGCTGACAGAGAACACAAAATGCCGAAATTCCCGACTTTGTTTCACAAATGCAAGTAATTAAAAATATTTTGTTGTGGAGATCTAAGAAACTAACCAAAAAGCTGACCAAATAATCTGTACCCTTTGCATTGGTAACTATTATTATTTGTTCGTACCAGTAATATCATTGCCTGAAAATTTAATGTAATTTAGTTAGTTTGTGCTGACAAAAGCTTTGCGGATTTGAGGGCTTGCTTTTTTAAGGCAGCCCAGCAGCCTTTTAGTGTATGTGCTTGTTCGTGAGCGAGATTTCTTCAGTTCTTCTAAACTACGGGACGGACTTCAATGAAACTACTTACAGTTAAGTCCCTCATATTGCAAGTTTAATAGCGCGGATGAGTTTAATTTTGATTGAAATCGGCGCAGTAGTTTTTATATAATAAATACACAGTTACTTTGTATTCTGATTTAACCGGTGTGAGCTCTACGTAAAACTAACATTTCAATATGTTAATGTTGACACCTTGCTGCGTTTAAGACTTGTAGTTTTCTAGTAATCGTAATTTAGAGTACGTGAATTTTTCAGCGAAATACATATGTTTTGCGTATTCCGTGCAAATACAGATATTTCTAAATATCAAATATGAACTAATCAGTGCGTTATTGTTCCAGCTGGTTGTGCTTCAGTGCAGATATGGCTTGTGCAATTATTTTAATTCCAACAAACCACACGTGTAATGAAATTCCTAGTAAACATTGTGATATTTAATTAAAACAATTATAGCAACCACAATCTATGTGTATTTTATGATTGCTTTTTGAAAAGTATATACTTAGACAAATATTGGTTTCAAAATTGAGTTAACATTGTCTAGAAGCTGCACGGTGGCTCATGTCATCTTGCCCATATAAGGGATTGACCCATCAAATATTACTGTCCTCGTGGCAAATTCTTTTCCATATTTTCTAAAATTGTGCTCATTGTGGGTTAGGTCAACTTTTGAGGTCACAGGGGTCGCAAACACAAAGCAAGGTTAAAAAATTAAGGATTTTAAAAATTAACACATTCCCATACCAAATTTGTAATTTAATCATCACAGAAGCAAAACTGTTTCATTTCCTTATCAGAGTCACTCTCAAAGCCAACACAAGAGCTTTGGTCACCATATGGATTTACTCGAGAGAACTGACCAATCAGCTTAACGCCCAGTTGCTGTTCTCCATTTTCATTGATCACAAATCGAGCTTCAAAATGAGCGGAACCAGGATATGCTACAAAGACTATTATGTAATTGCGATAATTGTTGATCCTCCCTAAATACCGAAATGACAATACATCTTCAATTCGAGTCACCCATTGATGACAAACACTTCTGTACTTTGAATTCTCCACAATCAAATTCAATTCAATTGTGACAAGTCTCAAAATCTCTCCCAAAAACAAGGGCGTATTTGTTACCATGTCACTCACTACCGTGTCACATACGCAATTGTTTAGAGGGATGTTCACTGATTCACAGTCCCGGTCACGAGAAATTTCTTCAAATATACTTGACCTGTCAGAAAGGGATGGGGAGAAGCTATCAAAGACTGCCTCCTCTGGGGATGTGAATACATTCAATGTATGCAAAAGTGTATGATGAATATCATAGGGAGTTACAAGCTGCTTTGTGTTTTTCATTGCATTAATGTGAATCATTGGGAGTGATTGACGGAACTTGGGAGGAATCCTTACGAACAATGGTGGGAGACTTCTTTCGATGAATCCTTCAATAGAGGCACTTTGAAAGAAACTGGTTCGGTCTCCATGGTCACTGATGAATATTATTACAGTATTATCAAGCAGGTAGGTATTTTCTTGTAGATACTGGAAAAACTCCTTAAGTGGGTCATCAATACTCGCTAAAGTGAAGACATTTTCATGGAAAGGATAGGCAAGCCAGGTGAAAGAGAAAAATGGAGCGTTAAAAAACTTTTCTGTGAATTGTCTTGTGTAGCGGAGAAGAAACTCTGGGACAGACTCTGAAGACATGCAATTCGTGTACAATTCTCTGGTCCACCAGGTTGCTCTTGGCTGAAAATGACAAGTTTTATTAATTAGATTTTGAGGATAATTCTACAAGAGAGCAAAAAAAATTTAACAAACTAGTGTTCCGTGATTATATCAATAACTATTATTTTCTCAGAATAAAGTAAAATTCTTACACTGAAAGATGCAAGCCTCATGTCTCGTAAAGCCTTAAACATCGGCTGAATGTAATAATCCGTAGGTGGCGCTGTAAATCCCCCTTGCCCTCCCCAATTGAAGGAACCTTCCCCATCTTCCAGAAAATTTGTGATGAAGTTCCGATCATCGAAGAACTTCCATATTAGTGGACAATCGTCGAACTTTGATGTCCAGTTGGCTGAGCAAGTGCTTCTGATTTCTGCAGTACAATTAAAAATGTGTTACGAATTTTGTACGTTATACATCTACTGCTGGAAATTAATAGTTGGGGTAGTTACAAGTTTCTCTGTCCGTACCTCTCAAGTTTTTACCCATCAGTACTGGGAGAAAATTTTTGAGTGTAGAAGCTCCAGTGGAATGATAGCCTTTGAATTCCAGAAAGTTCATTGCTTTTAATAGGGATAAAGTTTTAGGTAAACTTCGATGAGCATGCAATCTAGATACGGAGTCAATGCCCAGAATCAAAATATTCGGAGGCTTCTCTTGATCCTTCCAAAAATCTAACTTTTTTTGTACATTTGGTTTCACTAGAATTTTCGCTTCAAAATTAATGGACGAATTGCAAACTACGACGAACATTTCCTTGTTTTTCACATCAGCAAAATCGTGTGGACTGTGCTCACATTTTGATAAACTAGCAAATATAATTAAGAGACAAAAGTCAAGAAATTGTAGTAAACTTGAAACTTGGTCTAATTGTTTTTGCTGAAATTTTTTGTACTGGTTGGAGTATATACATATTATACATATGGATATATGGTATATTATTACCCGTAGGAAGCATTGTTACTAATTGTGGCTTGGATTTCGCGAACACAACATTTTTCCTCATACGAGCGAGGTAAAAATGTTAGGGACTGCAATAAAAACAGTACTCTATTATCTCGCAGCTTATAATTATATAAGAAACGTTTTGCAATAGTAGGTCATTACCTCTTCATCACCTGCCAGTATAAAGTTCTTTACTTCGTATTCGCAATCCGGAATATTATCAACTCTCCAAGTTTTTTGAAAATACTCAGGCATGACAGGCGTTTTGGGAATAGAACATTTTTCAGTTCTGATGAGGTATGGATTTGCAATAATTGTTTGTTTCCTTTGAACTGAAGAGCTGTGGAAGTAGCTACGGTGGAGTTTCCAGAATATACGCTTTAAGTAGAACACATGGTGAAGAATAATCACCAAGGTAAGTACTATAAGAAGTATTAGTATTTTCTTTGTAAGAGATAAATTCATCTTGTTGGTGTAAGAGTTAACCACGGAGTGTTCACAAGGTACCATATAAAAAATTATGCATTTCCTTCGGAAACAAATACTAAAACTGTTCTTATTTCCGTATTCTATAATGTAATAATAAATACTAATAATGTAATACTATTCATCATAATTTTCATTCAGTCTGATGTGCTAAATGACTGAAACGTTCCCGAGTATATTCATGTTATAATATTGTGGACTAGTGTGCAAGTACACCGTTAAACATATGCTCCGATGATAATATTTGTGAACCAGGCAAAAATAATCCCACCTTTTATTGAATATACATACATACATCATGTGCGGATTCCTATTTGAATACAATGTATATTCATTAATTAGTATTCGTCGTTGGTCTGCACTTGTATCAAGGTAATCAAGAGGTTATGTTGCTTTCATTCGTTTTCGTACAATTGTTGTTAAAAGTTGAGTCTGAGTTATTAGAAAATTACAGACACTGGAACAAAGATGGGCAACTGGTTTTCCTCGCCTGAAACCTTACCTCTACAATGTAATCTCGATTTTCCTTCCTAATACCCTTTCTAAACCGGACTTTTGCTGATTTCCTTTTTCCTAAAAATGGCCATATAATTGCCCTTCCTATTTCCTTGTCAGATTATTAAATTGCCTAGTAGGGCCTAAAATGCCTAGTTCAGTCTGAACTGCCTTTGTTCAGCCTTAGTTGGTTGGGTATGCCTTTGCTACTTTGTTCAAAATTGTACATTTCTTTACGAATAGCGTTGAGAAACAATATACATTAACATAAGCGGGTAAATATGATAATTGTCATCATTTAAAATGTATATTGTACATAGACGAACACATGATAAGTTCCAAGTTTGGATTGATTTTCTGGAAGATATATTTTAACGTTAGCAGTATTCAGAATATTAATGTACTAAAAATAAACCCTGTTCACAGCACACCATGAAATCTACGGAAACACCGAATCTAGAAGTCTAACTATTAGTGGGGTCCATATGGGTGGAATTTCTTCAGTTTATTTTTGCCTATGTCGTTTCTTCAACGTTATACGGCCCAATACAAATAACTAGCAGAAATCATACAAACCAGTTTCATCTCTTGCCGCTGGTTGGCATCAAATATGTCTTCCCGGTAGTCCTTCCTAGGATCCTTCCAATTCCCTCACCCTTCCTATGAACTTGCCTATTATTTTACATATTCTTAGCCTTCCTATTCTATTTCCTAGTTTTGACATAAATTCTACAACCTTCCTAGTTCCTTTCCTAAAAACCTATCCGTTTTGCTTTCCTTCCTTCCTAGTTGCCTTTTTACAAGGCCTAGTTTCAGGCGAGGTGCCCATCTTTGCACTGGAACATATATCGGTTGCATCAGTTGATACTTAAGACAATGTTTGGTTAGAGCAACGGAAATTGTAATAATTATTGTTGAAGTTAAAATGCACATATATTTGCTCTTGCGTTGAAATCAAAACATGCCATCATCCACAGATATACTAAACTGAAATAAAGTGACAATTTACAATCGCAGGCGCTTCATCATCAATTTCTTCATTCAGTTTAAATCACAGGTGCATATTAACTATTGTCTCTCACCCTCTAATCCATGGAAGGGGGAGAAGTACTCGATCCTTCGATTTTCTGGAAATCTAAATATGAAATGCTCCATACCCTTTATTAGCTCAGAAACTCTTGATACAACGTTAATAGAAATGGAGCCAATTTTCACTTGTTAGCGTCGAATTGTAAAGCTTCTCAACTATAAGCATATAAAACACGGGTGACCTCTGTAGGTCCGTCCTAGACACTTTATTTATCTCATTATTTTTGTAGGATGACGTCCTTTGAGGTAAATATGTATTAGTATGTGTGCCTAAATTATTTGGACGCCTATTTGTAGGCCCCCATGTTTTACTTAATCTTCACATAATTACTGATAGAGATATCCTTTATTATTAAAGAGCACTTTCTGTCCGTTTATTTAAAGTTTTGCACTTTCATAGTTCAATGGCCTCACACAACGCCCCAAAGGTGGCATGCCAAGCACTCCTTATTATTAACGAGCACTACCTGTCCATTTATTTAAAGCGTTACTCTTAATATAATCGCGTACGATTTAGGCATACCACAAGTCTCTACAACAGGGCTTGATTCATACACCGTTTGGCTTTTAATTTCTACAAATTACACTACCACATCTTCAAGTACTGTAATTGTCCCTGTGAAGCACAGGGCTTTTACAAGTTTCTAAATAAGCAAGGAAAAAACGCGTACACCTTTAAACGCATAAAAGCTAACCGTATCACAGTTAAAGGTATAAACTTAATACGCATAATCGCCTATAGACATGTTCAGATTGCTCTGCGCATGACACGGAGGGAGTGGGCATAATTTTCCGCGAATTCCGATACTGGTGCTTAGCTCATTTTCAATTATCATTGAATCATATAGGACTGCCAAATTAAAACTAAAATATGTGTGTTTTTTCAACTTCGAAAATTGCTAAATTCTTTGAAAATAGATTACAATTTTTGACTAGAGGAAAAGACCACATTAAAAGTAATTATATAACCGTTAGAAAATTGGTCAAAGGGAGCAATAACATTATGGGGCATGTTGAACCTGGAAGAGGACCCACGAAAAATACATCAAAATTACCATATTACACTGTAGAAGTAAATTAACATTAAAATATATCTTTTACTGAAACTAATGTCAACCCATAGTAATATGACCATTCATGTGTACGATTTTTAACCATTAAAAATCTCTTAATTCATCCATTCCTGTCCTTTTCATTGACTGGAAGGTGAAAAAATTTCCAAGGGGAATTTTTTCGTTATTATTGTAACGAGAAACAATACATGTGAGCATTTTCAACTGATTAGCGTTTATTTACCTCATCAAAATCAGTTTTTCTAATTATATAAACTTGCACTTAGTAGTTTTTCATAGGAAAACAACAATGAGCTAAGCACCAATGTGCTTTGAAGTTCAAACTTGAACCGCGCTCCAAATATTTGGTAACCTCCTCCAAATGAACATGTCTATACGAATAAGGTATCTAAACGCGTAATCATCTAAACGTATAAGGTATTTGAACGCATAAGGTAGCAAAAAGCATAATAATGCACAGTTAAATATTGGCAGTTGTTTTAATTATTCTGGTGTTTCCATTCAGGGATCAAAGCAACACTCTAAAAACTGGGTTTGTCATGCATGCAGAATAAATAAAAATTAACCCGATTTGAGACAATATTTACACCGACACACATAAACTGCAAGAAGAAATTATTCTTGCTGTGCGAGCCGATTTTCATGCCTGCGATTTTTCATCTTGTATGGGCAACTCGCAATTTTTACATGTAACAAGTAATAAATCAATCCCGGTTAAGGCTAAATTTAGCGTTCAAGCAGGAGTAAATAACATTGACCGTTACATTTTCTCCTACGTACTGAAATTGCATGCATGCTCTTCGACGACCATTTGCTTCATCAGTTATTCACATTGACTTTTTCAGGAGAACATTGACTCTTTAGCAGTTTTAGAGTAAAAGCTTGCAAAATGAGTTTTGAGATTATTGATTGTTCTAGAGAAGTTAAATTTGGTGGAAATGTATCGCCAGACATTTTGTGGTAAGTGATTTTTATGTTCATAGATATACAATTAAGTGTGAACGTAAATACTTACTATACAGCATGATATGCCGTTTTAAAAGTCACAAAAATTGGTCGATTATACTGTCCATGTATAAACAAAATATTTATATAATAACAATCTGGACGACTGTGTTTTCCCTCGGATTTCAGAAGATGATCAACTTAAGGATGAGCTTAGAGCAGTAGTAATTAGCACTGGGCATCGCATTACTATTGTGGATGAATTCAAATAGCAGAAGACTTCCAAGGTAAAGTGCGCATATTGTGAAGTAAAGTTTGACCTGTGGGAGTGTTTATGGACACAATAAAAAAGAACAGTTAAAAATATGACTCCACTGGTTAGTGTAAAGGCGTTTAGTCAAGTCAAAAATGCAAGATGTTTTTACACAGCTCTGAAATATTTGGTTCCAAATTAATTATTCGTATTTTTATTTCATTACAGTCCATGGTTGATATCGATCTTTTTGCAACAACATGAGATGTTCCTGCAGCGGAAATTATTTGCAAGGCTAATTTTGGCAATCTGGATCTACAGGAGTTCTACGGGATGTTTGAGAAACGTGCCATTAGATCGGAAACTTTGTTAGCAGCGGTGAATTTAGCAAACACAACGTATTATGTCTTTAACGTATCTTTTCCTGTAGCTTGTGCTAGTGTTTGACAATTCTTACTTCTATTTAATTTATGATATAATGCAAAAGTCCCCCCTCCCCCAGCTGTTTCAGAGCTTTCTGCTTTTGTGTCACAATAAATTCTAATGTACATCGTGTGAACTTGTGCTTTTAAAGGATTTTTATATTGAATAAAAGCTACGAATGTAGCATACTAAATTTGACAAGTATTTTTGAAAGGAAATTTTACAAGCCCAAGCATAATTAATTTCATGCGGTAAGCATATTTAAAATTAACTTGACCGGGTTAAAATCATATCTCATGCAGATACAGCATAGCAATGGGCAGTGGACTGTTTTTAAACCGTTTGCGGGGTGAATTTATTTAATCCATCCATGAAGAATTGTCACAGTACTAAATATGGAAAGCCTGGGTTAAATTTTCAGTAATCCGCATTACGGAGTAAATTTAGCATTATCCATGATATGACAGCATTCTCTTCTTGCTAGGGAATAACGAACTGTCCCAATAGAACTGATTTTACTCCGCAATTTTTAGAGTGAATATTTGACGTTCTCATCAATACATTTCCTTGCAACAGCATCGTAGTTAAAGAGACCAAATTGTTTATTTGCATATTCAGTCCACGTATACATGCAATTTCAATAAAGGGGAAATAGTCTACGGACAGGAAACGTATACAGGTTAAACCCACGCAAATAGCCCTTGCAATTTAGTGTTTAGGACGGACCTACAGAGACCACCCGTGTTATATATGCTTATAATTGAGAAACTTAACAATTCGATGATAACGAGTGAAAATTTCGTGCGTATAACTCTGCGTTTAGAGGTTATGCGTTTTGCGACTTATGCGTTCAGCTTTGATACCAAAAAACACTCAATGCTGTAATAGATTCCATATCTTTGACTTACAAGGTTAATTTAATTGAACAATCCCGTATTATTTCAGCTGACGGCACCAGGTCACGGTTAGGAGCAAATTTTGTTGGCCTGGGTTAACAGGGGGAAATTTCTGATTGCAGATAGGGGGGCTATGGATGGGGAACTTTATAGGTTAGGGGCTACATGTCATTACATTAGTTAAGATCTCGTTTTAAAGAAATGTAATTGTAAAACAACTATAATCACAAATAGTAGTTAAATTTCGGCGGGATACTCAAAATCATGTACGTGGTAGAAAACAAGCCGGGAATATGGTCTTGTGTTAAAAAAAACTTTTGTTTTGTCATCTGAGACTTGGTCCTCTCCCTCAGAATAAATTGCCTTTTGATGAAGTTGTTGAATAAATTTTAAAAAACCAAACGAGTGATTGTAAAATTCGAAAACCTGCCATACATTTTGACTTGGATATTGCATCTCGGTCAATAGCATCTGTATTCTATAATGCAGCAACGGTTTTGAACGACATGACGCACACATTTACGCGTCAAACTATTTCATGTAAACCATTTTGTATGAGAGCAACGGAAATACAGTTTACATTCTGAAAAGAATCGAATTTGCTATAATTATTATAAACACTGTGACCTCAAATATTGATCCCAATCAATGGAGTAAATTTTAGATCTGGAAAAGCATTTTCTACAAACTGGGGAATTCAAACATTTTATATTATATATTATTATACTCTATATTGGCTAGTGAGTGGCAAATAATTATGGTCACCTGCACTACCTTCCATCCTTCCAGGTAGCATAAAAATCTTCAAAAACATTGAACTGTAATAAGGCTGATTTTATTGAATCCTAGTAGCCGAAACTCTTACTGTTCATAGTAAAGTATTATACTAACACATGTCTCTGCTCCGTTCACAAATTATAACATAATTATGGTCTGAACACTAGTTTCATTTTGGTTCGAATTGCGAAAATTTATTTTTCTTATGCGGATTACCATGTGATAATTCAAGTGAGTGAGAATTACAAAATTTTCAAAATCTGGAACTTTTCAAATATCCTAGTACCCAAACCAAGGGGAGGTGGGCTGCAGTTTGAGGTCTATGTGAAGACTAATGAAATCCCTACAATCCCACCAAGTTTAAATCAATTATGAAGATTACATCGGAAGACCTTTGCTTGTAACAAATAAAAAGAATTTATTAGATTCTATCGGCAGAGATTATTTAAGCGTAGTCTCGCTCTATTTATTGACTAACCCTTATATTCCCAAGCTTTTTTTGCTCACATTAATACCCAAGCTATGGCAGGGACTGCCAAATGCTTTAGCATTGGACTAGGGCCCATAATAAACTACTTCAAGCATAAAATTTTAAATTCCTAAAAGTAGGGTTGTATAATTTTGACTTCAGTCTTTTGAGAGACTGCTGTGATACAGTCAGACTGATGTGACTGGACTGAATATGGCTGAAGAATTAAGACTTGTGAAAGACTTTGACTGTGAATGATCGTAAAAACTCCCAATAACTTTATTTCACTCGGTATCCCAGCAGTCCAAAAGTCCTATGCGCGCGAAAATCGTATCGCAATGTTTTTCCATTGCGATAGAAATACATTCATTTAGAAATCCTTTGCTGTCGCAATGGAAAAACATTGCGATACGATTTTCGAGCGTATGGGGGAGTCAATTTTTGACGGAAGCAGCCGTGGGTAATACATCATTCACTAAGGAGATATCAATAATTTATGAGCGATTCCAGAGTACGCATATTTCTAGTTGACCAGCGTTATGCATTGTGCCCATTTTTACATTTACACAAAATTTTTGACATTTATTTTTGTACATTCCTGGCACTTAGGTCACCCGCTGGAATGTCCCGAGTTCGAGTTCGGGACAAAAAATGGAATTTACATAATTGCAAATAGTTGTTTAGTATGAAGGTTCCGGAATGGCCTCATCAAAACCCAATGGTTTAAAAAACGATGTTTACGATATCGCTAGATGTCGCATACATGCATGTAGGACTCGGACTGATTTTGACTTAAAGTATTGCGACTGAGACTGGCTGTGACTGCTTGGGTTAGCTTTGCTGACTGACTGACTGACTGATTCGGATGGAGTATGGGACTCTTTGCGACTTTGACTGAAAACCTTGAGATTTATACATTCCTACCTAAAAGCTGTGTAAAATGACGTGATATAGTCCGCCAACGTTCTGAAATAATAAGTATTGGCTAAGTGTAAGTATTAAGTATAGTATTAAGTATAAGTATATTGGCTAATAACGGAAACATATGTTTCCGTTATTAGCCAATTTGTAATTATAAATTATTATTTAAAAAAAATATCAAATTATTAAAATTATTATTTCTGGTTGCTTTTCATATATGTACGTATACGTACACATATCGTTGGCTAAACTTGCTAACCGGCTATAATTTAAAATGCTTAGAACGAAGAACGGCTATAAAGCTGAAATTTCAAATGTGAAAACCGGCCATAATTCCCCGCATCCTCTCCTCTCTGCGGACCGGGGTTTATGCTCTACAGCAAAGGGGAATTATGGCCGGGTTTCACTTTAGAGTTTGTAGCGGGAGCGCTATAGCCGGTTTTCATTTTAGGCATTTCAAATTATAGCCGGTTAGGAAGTTTAGCCGACGATATGAAACTTTGTGATCTGAAAATAAAACTAGCCTCGTTTGAACTTATAGTACAGCCAACAACCTCTGGTGACCAGAAATGGTATCTTCACTGATCGAAAATATAACCGTTTCGGAATAATTACATGCGCTGGTTCATTTGCGTGTTATTCGTGCGATTATTGTAAATTATAAAAAATCAATAATATTTATAATTGCGTAACAAGTTACTACTACAGAAGTGTTCAGCCATAACAATGCATCATACAGAAATGATTGGATCATCCTCACTAGTAGTAAGTCGTAGCAAAGCTTTCAGTAACTGCGTTTTACTGAAACGTTCCATTTCATTTGTCAAGTTCATTGGTAAAACCACTCAGCCATTTTACTTCATACTCTGGTTCAGCGGCGTTGAGTTCCAAGTACTTGGGAGATTTTTTTTATTTCGCAAATTAAAATGGCTAGTTCTTCAAAGAAAACAAAGTTTGAACCACCAAAAAGTGGGCCTTTTTGGGCACAGGGATCCGATTCGGGAGAATCCAGTGATTCGGAAGATAGTGAACTAGAGGATCACGTCGAAAAGATTGAAGACAGCGAAGATGATGAGACCCTTCGAATATTTTAGGCAAGTACAACATTTGTAATCAGGGCCGGAGTGTTTAAAATATATAGATACAATTCGGATTGAGGTTATCTTCCCATTCCTAGTCAAATGTATGTATTTTGTTAATGTGAAATAAAAATTCCAATCCGATTCATTCGAATGCTTGCTATAAATTCCGATATACTACAAGTACTAATACCTGGGGCTCTAAAAAACAACTTTAGTTGAAACAATGATCTCGAAAGTGTCTGAATTCAGTCATAATGTAAGGAAAGAACACCAGTGCTATGCCAGTTGTTTTTATAAAGACATTACAGTTTACTCTACACAAGTACCGTAGTTACAAATAACTTGTTGATGCACATTTCGGGTCATTATGGGTACCTAGTACCGAATTTATTTTAAGAAGTAAAATTTTTGAATTTGTTATATGTGATATTGTGGAGTCATAAACGTTTATAACGAGTTTAACTTCAATATATCACGGCTTTTTCCGACACCAAAGCATTTTATACATATTCGCATATATTTTGAATAACATTTAGACTACATATGTATTTTTCGATTCAGCACGGATTTAAATACTTAAATATAAGACTACCTTTGAAAATACCTAAGAGAATTTAACCTACATGTAATCATTTATTTTTTGATGATATAACCACTCTTTTTATCGATTTTTATATGCAACCTTATGGTTGGCGTCGTAACAATCGTTTATTTATAGTTTATTTGTCTCACATTTTAGGAATTAGTAAGTAATTACGACCAAATACCCTATCCTGAGGAAAAAAGCTACAGTGCCAGGGATAGGGAAGGAAATGCGATTCCGTGGTCGAATGTTCGGCAGCCATCTTCTCGACGAAGATTTTTCAACAAGTGGGAACAGCGTCCTGGAGGATTAGGACTACGTACGGAACTACCTGAGGTGGAGCCAGAAAAAACTCGACGTGGACTTTTCTCGTTAATGATGGATGAAAGCATCATTGATCTGATCGTGCAGTGGACCAACAAAAAAGCTACAATTGCCATGCAAACTTGGAATGACCAATATCCAGATAAGAAGAAGGACCCATGGGTAACGGATAAAATTGAGATCCTTGCATACATGGGGCTGCTATTAATGGCTGGTGCCCACAAATGCAAGGAATTGGCACAGTTGACCAGATGGCTGCAGAGTACTCATTTATGGCTTTACTTGACGTAACTGCAATTAATTCGTATATTCTATGGTTGCAGCTTAATCCTGACTGGGAAAACGGAAACCTTGGTAGACGTCAGGTCTTTATTGAGCAACTTGCCGAGGACCTAATCGCTCCACATATTATTCGCAGAAACTGGAATGGATTGTCCTAGTAACTTCTCCGTGAAACTCTTTCTAGATTGACATGTAAAATTTGTATCCTGCTATAAATCATCACAATACATAATTGTTTTTCAGCAATATCCAGGACTCCATGCTGATAATGGGTGCTCCTAATCCTGAAAAATCTGTTGCTGCCCCTTCAGGAAGAGGGTATTGTGGCGTTCAAAATTGCCGCAAACGAACGGCAACAAAATGCGCTACTTGCAAAAAATTTGCATGTGTTGAGCATTCAAATAAATACATATTTTGTAATAAATGTGACACAAATATTTAACTGATTTTATACTATTAACTGAGTTTCATATTGTCGATGTATGTTGTTGCTCGTGTAAGTTCTGTTGCGATTGTTACTGGTTCTATTCCTGTTGCAGGTTTGTATGTTCAGTTGTTCTTGTGTTCTGTTGTTGCTGTTGTGATATGTTGTTGCTACTACTGTTGTAGGCTAAGTTGTTGCTACTTTTGTTATTCTTATTACAGTAAACTCTCGCTATATGGGATAGCCTTATAAGGAACTTTTTGAAATGAGGGATTGGGATTCACAGTCCCGATTCCCATTTACACAATGTATAGGACCATGCTTGTAAGGCATAATGATTATAAGAGACATGTTGTTTCTTTGAGCATCCTTTATAGAGAGATCTGACTGTGTTACTGAGTAGCGTACTTGTTATTCTTTATACAATTTTTCTAACAATAATGTATAGCTGCTCACAATGAATTTATATAATATTACATAACCATGTTGACGGGCCTTTTTAAATATTATTTTTTAGGAGAAGGTATAAACATGTAGTACATTTGAACTACAAAGACCTTGACGTTTGAAATTGTTGTATTAGTCTGACTGTAATTGGAAAACGTAATTATTTGAAAATGAGTGAAAACAGATAGATGTATAGCCGGCAAGACCTGTGGTATTCAAAAACAACTCCAAGAGGGTTTAAAGAGTTTTTTAGGCCTTCACTCTTTATGGGAATTTCCCCTTATATGCATATTAAGGATTAAATGCACCTTGTGTAGTCCCTAGAGTTTCCCTATAAGTACAGTTGACTACCCGGTTATTTTTCGAAAGTGCATTTACAAGAACAGCAAACAGTGACATAAACCAATGCCATTATTTTGCGCTTCTATATTTTCTCCGTGTACGGGTATTACAACACCGGTTGTGTAATTGTCGTATAATCTGCTATGTTCGCCAGAATCTGCTATATTTTGAAATGTGGCTTGTTTTTACATATGTATGTATGCATAGTATTTGGTTGAAATACCACAATTACAGGTCTTTTAAAAATTTAAATGTTCGATACCCAGTCGGGGATTGGAATAACCTGTTGAATCCAAAAAAAAATATTTCGGCTCACAAAATATTTGAGGGCGTATTGTATTGATCATTTAATTAGACGAGTTATTTTTCAGAAAATCCTTTACCGGGTATTATGGTACCCGCTTGTCCAATTGGCGAATTTTAAAAATCATGCATTAGGATGCTCAAACGGTATTGAATTTTATGTAACATTAAATTTTTCATAATCTAAGATTTTTGTTACCAATCCCGGGTATTACAGTACCCGGGTATTACAGTTGTATTGCCCTAATTATAACTGTAGAATTTTGAAGTGCCCCATTTTTGCTTGCACTGTGCTCATTACGTCCAACATATAATGGCATTAGTGTAAATTTGAAATTCCGGGTTCCACCCTGGTATCATGCTGCAGGATAAAAGCCCAACCAAATATTTAACTGAATGGTATTACAGCATGAGAAAACATTGCCTAGGGCGACTATTTTCATTTTATCATACGGGCGGCATTATTGAAATTCCCGGGTAGCCGTTACCCGGGTAAAATCACTTCGGACGGACAGAAAAGACCGAAATCTAATTATTCATGGTAATAATGGGCCCCATTTCCGCGTAGAACGCCAATCAAACCACTTTTTAAAAATTGAAAATGTGTGAAAGACCCCTACTTAATACGCATTACCGTTTACTTAACATTGAAAATGGCCGCAGGAAGCCAACTTTGGCTCCTTCTGATTTTTATTTCTCATAAACCGAAATTCCCCCGGCCTTGTGACTTGGTCAAGTTGTAGTGAAAATAATGGGGAACGATTAGAAAAAATATCAGCCGTGTTGCTAAACTTTGACCTGTCACTTTTAGTCGTGAACCTATAATTACGGAGTTAGCTGGCAGGCACTGCCATAGCTTGGGTATTACAGGGCTAAGGTATGGGGAATGGTTTAGTGGAAACACCCCCTCGGTAGTAACCGAATGCGCTCAACAGAAGTCGCATCGACACATTTGCAGCTCTCTTTACATCTTCTTCTGTCCCAATCAAAGGGTTAACTTCGACTAAGTCCATACTCACGAGATTTCCCATCTGTCTTACTTTCTCGACCACGGTCAAGCCTTCCCGAAGTGTTAATCCACCTGGAACTAATGCATGATAATTACATTTAGTAATAATTACGAGCTAACCATCAAGTTAGATGTCACTACCATAATGGGGTGAAAAATACTACCTGGAGTCCCTGTACTTTTGACTTCGAGGTCATCCAGAGCATCAATATCAAATGAAAGATGCAATGGTCGCTTCCCACCTGGACAGATCAATTCCAAAGCAATCTCTACCACTTTCTCAATTCCTAAATCACTCACTTCTTTTGTGCTGAATGCATGGACTCCGGTCATTTCAATCGCGGTCCTGTCGATTCAAAATTATGACTATAACACCTGGTTAACTTGTGAGCTGTCGTAAATCCACTATGGATTACATGAAGGAATTAGTAACGGATGCAGTTTACGTATTTTTTACTGACCTTTCCAGTTCTTGGACGTTCCGGAGTGCAATGTATTTCTGAATTTATCGACCGCTTTAACTATCTGTAACCCTTATTATTAATTAGCAAAATCAATACACATAGAGGGGGAAATAGTTAATTACAAAGTACTTACTTGACCTTTGCCGAACGGTATTGACTGCACACCAACTTTCAATGCTCCTCGTGGTTCTCCAGTAACATGTACCAGGCTGCCTGCGAGGAAAATAATCTTCAATTCATAATTCACTCCGGAATTTTACAATGGATTTTGTAGAAAGCATTATCTCAAAATTATAGCTACAAATAATAAGACGAATCACTTCTTCCTTTGCTAGATTTTATTGTAGATTTTCAGTAAATACAAAAATAACTAGAATTTCGATTTCTGCTTCCTAACTACAATTAGTTAGAACGTAAATCCGATCTTCTTTGTAATCTACCTTGCTATTGTGAGACAATATAAAGTGACTGATGCAACTGCAGGAGGCTATTTTTTAAGTACAGTTTGGCTACATAAAAAGGTCATGAATACCCAGAGGTGTGGAATATTTTAAAATATTGTATTTGAAGTAGTATTTGAAATACATTTAGTATTTGGTATTTTTCTAGCCGTAAATTGTTTAAGGTACATATTTTGTATTTCGTATTTTGTCAGCATCAACATGTCTACTGTATATTGTATTTCGTATTTTGAAGACTACGAACGTGATAGTATTTTGTGTTTATTAATCTTTTAAAATTTACCCATCCCGTATTTCAAATACAAAATATAGTTTTAAAATACATGACTCTTTCAATTGTTAAGGTCGTCTCGAAAACATGCTTAAATAAGTATTTAAAAAATTATATATTAAATGTAAAAGCACTAATTTAAAACATTTTGAAACCAGTTTTTGAAACTTGTTTGGAGGGTTTGAAGAACTTACTTATTGTATAAATACATAAAATTCAATATATCTGAGAACCTAAAGCTAGCTAAATTAGTGACGCGAATATAAATACATTACCCAGTAGTTATAAGATTATTTGCTTAAAGGAAAAATATGCTGTAAGTACCTAGGGTCATATTAATTTGCTTTGGTACACACATAGAATAAATTTTAGATACACCTCAGATATGTACTTTGAGATAAATTTGAGAGTATTTTCTATATGTATTTCGTATTTCAAATACGGTATTTGTATTTCATACTTTCTCTTTTGTTGGAAGCAAAGTATTTTATTTTGTATCTTGCCCAAATGTCTCCGGATATTTGTATTTCATTTTGTATCTTAACTAAGTTACACCTGGTATTTTTATTTTATATTTATATTTTAACTTTTCTGAAAATGTATTTGTATTTTGTATTTCAATTGTAAATTTCATGTATTTGTATTGCCAGGAATAATTTACTTGCAAATATTTAGGCTAATTTTTCTTTCTCTTTAATAATACTATGCTGTGTTTGGATGATATGGGCGCCGCCCGAAAAAAGTCCGTAATAAATTAAAATCTGAATCTGAATATCTTTGGTTTACGTGGCTAACTTTATTAACCAATCTAAATTAAATGCAAGCTTACATCTAACAGACTGACATCCTCAGGCACTAACAAGGAAGTGATACATAAATTTGCACAATTGAGAACAATACAAGTTGTTTAAAAATAATAATTATTGATAAATTTCTTTAAAAATCTTTCGTTATATTTTTCTGAATCAAGTGCTTCCTTGCACCATCTACTAAAAATTTACATGATTGAATAACAGAGATAATAATTAGTTTTAAACCATAAACAGGGTGACCATACCATTTTACTCCTCCCGTTACTAGCCCCCAAAATGGTTTGACTCGTAAAATATTTGTTGTAGTTTTAAAACCATATATATATACGATGTTCTAATAATCTAAAATTCTATTTTGATATTGTATATAGGGTATGTCGATTGAAAATGCCCTGCAGTATTTGCCCGCCCAGCTGAAAATGCCCAAAATGCCTGCCCACATGCCCAAAAACTGGGCATGTGGGCAGATTTTGAAAATGCCCTGATTTTGGGCATTTTGGGCAGGGCAAGTTGGGCATTTTCACCGCACTAAAATTGGATTACCAGCATATATTCAGAATATCCATCCAAATGCATGAAAGAGCAGCCAAGGAAAAGTTACAAATGTGAATGTCTGGTTATATATTCGCTTCTTCGCGTATATTTTAATGGCAAAAACAGTCAAATCAATTTAATTTCACTGACATGAGGTGATATCATTTATCACTCCTATTAAAATAAATTTCTATGTAAACAATAATATGAAATAAATATACATATGCGTCACTGACGGGCGGGCTGAAGTACTATTTTCTTTTGAAGTACGAACTCCTAAAGTAAAAATCTGATGGTAATGGATCAGTCAAAATTTAAATGGGTAATGAAGCTGAATTTTATACTCATATTATTCTACATCACTATTGTCTGCAGTTTGCAACGATCAGCCAAAAATGGCTCGAGTAGAAACCAATATACATCCTCCACACAGGCACAGGTACCCCAAATATTGTTGTTTGTAGTTTTATGGTGTATAAAACAATTACCGTATGAGTTCAAATTTTAACCGAAAAGACATTTCTGTTCACAGTAATATATGTACATACATGCATAGGGGTATGTGAATATTCCCAGGATGGTGGAAGCTCATTTTACATCGTCTGCAGTTCGGAAAAATAGTTCCTGGAATATTTTAATTTATAGCCGTATCGTGTACTGTACGTACAGGTGTTTCACAAATTGTAATGTTCAATATGACCTATGGTATTCAAACGTATTTCATCACTGGTTGAATTAACTTCGTCAAAATAATGACATACAGAATAAAATTTTCAAAATAATTCGGACGCTTTTTCTCCAAAATTACAAAGAAATTTTCAAATCCATCGTCAAATTGTATAGATTGTTCTTTTATATTCCACGATTCTGCCCAAAATGCCCAATTTGTCCTCGATGAAAATGCCCAAAATGCCCTTGCCCAATATGCCCTATTATGCCGCCCTCGCCCTGAAATGAAAATGCCCAAAATGCCAGGGCATTTTGGGCGGGCGAGTTGCCCAAAATGCCGGGCATTTTCAAATCGACATACCCTAATTGTATACAATTTATAAATTGAAAATTTTAATAAAAAAACATATATATATGGCCTTCTATAAAAAACATTTATTTACAGACGAAAAATATTTTGACGACTCAGTATTATGTATACTACTGTAATCTATAAAAATAACGCTCTTACTTGATGTGCAAAGGAATTCCAAGACGAATAAAATTTGGTACTTCATTAAAAATAATCAATTTTTCTGTTTCCACGAAAGGATGAATGTAATTTCAGCGGAAACCCCAATTAGTTTCAGTATTTTCCAATAAAAATATGTTTGAAATAAAAATTAAAAAGGAAATTTTAACTGTACCATAACTTGCAAAGAATTATGAACTAGTGGGTAAAATAGCGTGGAAACATTCATTAAATAGTGCTGGGAACAGGGGGTTAAAGTCCCGATGATCTTCTAATTTCCATTTAATTTAATTGTTTGTTGATAAATGTTGTTTACTGGGATTAATATGGTTGATTGATTGACAGATTTATTATGTGATTCTTATTCTTAGAATATTCACCAGCACATCATACGTAAGAGCCGGGAATCGTCTGAGTTGGCTCCCATCACTCAATCCGACACCCCACGCACGATAACTGACAGCACGATTGTACCCAAAGTATGTCCTAATGAAAAATATGTGTGGAATTATGCAAAGACAGTGCACGACTGTAAACAAACTAAAAATAAAAAAACACATTGAAATGAGCACACCGCAATAATTATGCAGATTTCTTTATTTCTTACTAAAGATCACTATTCGAGCAAGTATACTTCAATAATATTTGTCAGCCGAATCAAAAACGTTAAATCTAACAATAAGTGAATGCTAAACAAAGGGAAATCTCCAGTCTAAGAATGGGCGAATAAATACTTCTGACTGAAACCAAGTAAAAGGGTGAAAGAGGAGTATCAGGATGAAAAACTACACTAATTCTATTAACTATTGTGCATCCTTATTTCTGCAAACCCAACAAGTTACAGGCACACAAAATTAAGTTTCTTTAAAATTTAAACTTCAATCGTTGCCACAAGGCATTAGAGACCATTTTGTGGTTGAGAGTTATCTCAGGTATATTCAAATGCTCCGTACGAAAGCTCTGCAGTAGAACCCCTCCATACATTTAATACTAATGTTTTCTAGCCGCGAGAACGTTATGTAACAAAATTCGATAATAAATGCAGGAAATTTAACCAAGTAATCGTGCATTTTTTTGTTTTAAATAAAAATGTAATTATTTCTATTTCAGCTGAAATTTGTTCGTTTTGATATACTTACATAAGTCTTGCATACAAGTAGCCAACTTACGTATTAAGATTTCTTAACATGTGTTCAGGTATGGATTGTTGCAAAAACTACCTCCCACACATCAAAAATATCGGAAGATAATGAAAACCCCCGCTGTCGTTGTCTTTTATTATTTCCTGATTACACTATAATTTGTAGCAGAAATGTAAAACTCCATGACACTCCGGAAGTACAGAGTGTGTTTGTTTCAAATTTCATGGGGATTCCTTTGAGTCTAATATCAACATCCTAGGAAATGAATTGCGGTCCCCGCGCCTGAACCTGTGAGGTAAGAATGAAGCAAAGAAAAAATATTATTTATATTGTGGCTCTTTAGAGCAATTCCTGGCCTTTGTTCACATCTTTTATTCCTGAGACCCCCATTGCTGTCCTAGGATGTCGATATTAGACTCAAAGGAATCCCCATGAAATTTACTATAAGCATAGCGTTCCAAATAATTTTTATGAATGCACGACCGCCATCCATGAAAAAATTCCTTCTTTTCCTAAATTTTCTCACTTTCGATCTTGAAGCTTAATTTCTCCAACCTTGCTCTGAGTCTTGTCTGGACATATCCACAGTTCTTAACATAGAGACCTATCAAATCGCTTCCTGGTCATAACATTTTCTATAGACAAGCGTGAAAACATTGTGTAAACAACTTTTAGTGTGAGAATCAAAAAATGTGGAAAACTCCTGGTTAGAAAATCTGGACAAGAATTGGCTATAAAGAGGGGAATTCAAATATACCATCAACCACTCCCTTCAATGGGCTGCGGGGCAAATGATTGTAGTCTCCCTGGATTTAGCATTGAACCGATTACAATACCCCGTTCGAACCAAGTGGTAACTCTGAATCAAATTTTAGTTTTCAGGTTTTATAGGTTTTGGCCCGGAAATTTCGGAAAAACTGCAAATCTTGACCAAATTTTCGACGGCATTCTTTTTCGCCTAGAAGGAATCTTCTGAGACATACGGCTTCTTCCAGGACAGGATTCATCGTAATATGATGAAGTTTTTAATTAATGAAACAAATTTTAAACTCATGTCGACTGGGGTACAAAATTTTGAAAACCCGATTCAGCAGCTACAAAGCACTTGAAAAGCTCCAATAACTTATTATAAAGTATCCCGATTGTCAATAGCTCGTTTAAAAGGGATTTGATTACTCGACAAGCTAACATCATGTCAATTAAAATTTTGAAATTCTAGTACACATTTAACGGGGTATTCAAATTCATCGGTTTCTTTCTACCAGACTTTCAATATTCTTTTCGCCAAGAAGGAATTATCTGAGACTTGCCCCCCTCCAGAACAATATTACCCGGGAGGGTCACTAGACTTCACTAGACCACAGGTCATCCCAGCTGAGTCTTATGCGATTGCAATAAGAATTTTTAAGAGATGATAAATCGATATAAAAATATCGATTGTAGTTTTCCTATGACCCAGGTCGGTTTATTCTCTTAACTTAAATCAATAGGATGCTTCTACATACTTTGCGTCACCAGTGTATTCAGGCAGCATTTTGGACTTCATTCAGAGTTGTATCCCGAATATTTTTCGACGCTCCTTATAGAAAAGTGTATAGGTTTTCCGAGGAGCTATACAACATATCCCTATTTTGAGGATTGCGGCTATGGCCGGTAATAATAGGCAATAAGTTTGAGGGAAGTGCAGATGTTGGCTCGAAAGTGAGGAAGACGCGGAAAAGGAATAATTACTAATGATGTGGTAATTCCTTCCACACCTGAAAATTGAACTAAAAATTAAAAGCAATTAAATAAGCAAAACTAAGGAAAACTATAAAATATAAATATTAGGTTAGAACATGCTGTGACTAAAATGTCATCTTCTAACCGATCTGACTGGTCCCATCAAAGAAATGAAATCATTTTTTTTTGGATTTAAATGTTTTTCATAATTTATATTTGGTTACAAAGTTTGTAACTGTAATTTACTGCACTTGCAGTGACTTCAAGGACTTTTCGTTCGAAAAGAAGTGACTCTTCATTTTGCAAGTCAATAAGTTTGTGCACGTGCTGTACATTTTTGAAGTACTTTAGTTTTTTAGTAAAATTCGAAACGGTTTCATCCATGCGTCTCATGTGTAACGGTTCTCATTCAGGATTTCCCATGGTCACACTTATTAAGTTATTTTTGATACCACTGTCCTCCTGTCATCCTCAAACTGTCACAGGGTTTTGCGTGACTTTGATTCTTACATCATACGTTGGAGTGATGGAAACGTCAAACAGTGATGTGAAAGTTGTTGAATCATTCTTAATACATAACACACTTCCGTTGCTGACTGCAGTTATTGTCCGATACGCAAGCCAAGGACTGACCTACTTTGAGTTTAATTCCATCATTAATGACATCTCTATTACCTGAGTCCAACACCGGAGTCCTTTTCATCCTAGATAACAATGCCTGCAACTTTAAATTGGGTTTAACACTTCTCTTTCACTTTCGTTATCAAAACCTGCGTGAATATTTCAACTCGCCCAACTACCTTGTGGGTTTTCCTAAAAATATTTTTTCTAACATTGTACCCAAATATAGTACGAAAATGGGATATTAGTTAAAAAAAGAAGCGTAATGAAAACAGCTTTGCGGGATCCTACTTTTATAACTACTTCATGCCATTTATAATTTTACGACGTAGATTTGATGCAATGGCACGTCCGATGCAATGTAATCAATAGCCAAATAAAAATACCAGGTCAATGTTGAGTGAAAAATTAAAAAGCATAAGGGAAGGACAGAGTGAGCATAATATAACATTACGCACTAATCGTAAGTATACGTACCTACAGTATGATCTTCCTTTGTATCCCCCTTATCCGGCCACTATGAATTCCGTGCGTCACACATATACATACCATGATTGCACTGATACGGACAAAACAATGAGTCCTGACGCTCCAACAATACAAACCCCTTCATATCAACGCTTAGATAACTGGTTTATTATTACTAACAGACATATGAACTTACAGGATCCGTAGTTAGATGTGAATTTGAATCAAGTGTAAATTGCACCATTAGATGTAAACAACCTCCATATAAAGTTTACTGTAGGAAGGTGCATTATCACAAATACTTGGGCTAAGGTAATTGTTGTTGTGGAAGGACGCTTATAGTAAGTGGGTAGCAATAGCACTGTTTTATTTGTAAGCTTTTAAACACTCACGCAGACGACCACAGAGCTTATTAACTCTGACTTCAACAACTCATTTAGATCATTTGCATTTTGGCTATCGAAGCTTCACTATAGTCAGTCACATCAGGGATTTTGTTTAATTACTGTCATTTGCAGCATTTCAACGCTCCAAGATACCATGAAAACTTTCATTTATATTGCAATTTTGGGGCTAGCCAGCTTAAGCTTAGCACTGCCTCAGAAAAGTAAGATCCACATAAATGTTTTTCTAACTTTTAAATTAATTTAGACAATTGAAGTAAATAGAGCATCAAATACAGATTCAAATAATTATTTTTAAAATTTCAAAAAAAAAACATTATAACCAGTTATCTCAAATTTTCAGAGAGTTCCTGTGCCTTTGGAGAGGAATACAATGACGGGTGTAACCACTGCATCTGTCATGGAGAATCTGGATCAACTTGCACGCGTCTTCCAGGTTGCAAAAGCGAAAGTGGCACACGATCACAATCAAATCCGACGAGGGAGTACATTGCTTCTGTTAGTAAAGGTAAAACCGTTAAGTTTATCTTACATTTTGACACGAAAAGTGAGATTTTCAGAAAATAAACCTTATTAGTAACGCTATCGAATTCAAAACTGGAAACATTGAGTCATGCTTATTTTCAGGTCATTGCAGTTTAGGGTCAGAGTTTAGGAAAGACTGCAACATTTGTACCTGCCAGGGTGACTTAGGATACGTCTGCACTAGCAAAGAGTGTCCAAATCAGAGAGAAGGAGCTAACACCAAAAGTGGCAGCTACCCTGAATCACCAACCCAGGGAATACAAGAGACTAAAGGTAATCCTAAAGGAGTTCAATGATTTTTTTAATCTGGTGGATGAGGAGAATGGATACTAATTAAGCTGGAAATTAAATAGGAAAATGTATCCTTGGTCATAAGTTTTTCAATGGATGTGATTTATGCACATGCTACGGAGAATATTTTGGCTACCGGTGCACCAGGTTGGATAACTGTAGAGAACAAACTACTTCCATTCCAACTAGAATTACTCAACGGCCAGTTTACTTTGAAAAAAATTTAGGTGAGATTTCTTATTTTAGATAAGCCCCGCTTTGTAATTATTTACAGGTAAATGTTTTATTAAGATATATAATATTTTATGCGATCCTCGAAGCAGACAAATGTCCTCATGGGAAAAGTTACTACGATGGATACTACTTCTGCAGCTGCCGGAAAGATAATCTGGGCTATGTCTGCACGAGTACTATTAACTCATCATAAATCTGCACCTACAAAGCACATTTTATTATAAAAATGTCTTGAAGTTTGTGTACCTTACTAAATTATTTCTAAAACGCATATTTATGTTTTTCCCAGTGTAAATTTCCTTTTTATTATGTAAATGTAATGTACAAATAAAGCGATATCCATTATTCATATGATTTCTCAATGGCTTTATAGTAATTAGCTTAGACGTTACTTTCATAGGTGAGGTCTTTGCATTAATAGTTCTTTTATCTCGTTGTCTGCATCTGTAATGGGCTTGACGTACAAACTTTGAGCACCATACTTAAGTACTTATTCATGAGATTCTGTGTAAAAAAGAATAAATGTCAAGGACATTGATTCGACGTTTTTGAACCCTTTGATCTCACAACTTGACCTAGGACAATGAAGTAAATTTTAGAAAATTTGGAGATAAATCTGCGCAACATGTAACCATCAACCATAGGACTTCGAAAAATATTTGGTTTTGAGCTCAGTTATCGTACGTACCCAGGAAAGGGTTAGGGCCCAGTACATTTTGGAAGAGTATACAGGCTGTTCGGAAAAAGGCCAGAATTCGGGAAAAGGTACATGCTTTTGTTACCCGTGACAAGCACTGATTTTGATATACAGTAACGATAATATTAATAATACTGTTTATTGACCTATTTAGCGTAAGTCCTAAAATTCATTTAGCTTTCCCATTTTTCGTGTAGTTTGTTAATTTATGAATTTGAAGTAATGTAACAGCTTTTGATAAGTCAAATCATCACAGGGTAAAGCACTGATTTCCAAAGACAGACTGAATAATGAAAGTAAAGCAAAGAGAGGATTATATTCCAAGAACCAGGGGAATAAAATTCAATTTTTAAATAACGAGACATCAGCGTCTAAATTGAATTTTGGAAATTATTTGTGGTTAGTATTATGGGGTTTAGAGTGACGTATATTATATGCGTTTATTTCATTAAAACTCCAGACTCCAAGACTACCCCACCCAAAATGGCTTTTTAAAAGCATTTTATTCATAATTCTGTATCAGTATTGGTGACTACAAACAGTGCTGCAAAGACCAACATTATAACCTTTAATCTAAGTTTTCTTTTTAAGAACTGTTAAGATATTTTAAAGCTTTTTGAGTTTTGGGTTTCTTACTTCGTACTATACAAGTTTTTGGTGAATAGTACCTAAACTACGTCTGCATGATTTGGCCCCTGTAGCATTTATACTTTAATAACAGAAATGGTTGCAGTAATTTTCCTAAGAGTACCTGCCAAAATATTTCCACTTCATCTTGCTCCTTTCCGTAAGTTTGCTTTTACAGACCATATATTTATAAAACTGGATCAAATCGATTGATCCTTCGTAATTAGGAAACCAGCAACTTAAAAGTAAATCAGATACCTAAATAGGATTAAAATATAATACATTACATAATTTTTTAAAGGCAATTACTTGTTAAAGTCGTTACGTAAACAAAATAAGTAAACTTTTTCTATTAATTCCTGGAATCAGTACAACCAACAAGCATACTAAAATAGAATGTACATACATCATGCAATTATAGTGCGCTAAAATATTAATACAATCACTGTAGGTTTATTTCGATAATTCAATTAAACTGTAAAGGCTTATGTAAAGCATTACTCTCCTTACATAATACTAAATTATATCACAAAAATAAAAAACAAACGAAAATATATCTCATATTACAGCGCACAGTTCTAAATGCAGTAACATATTTCCTTCATCATTTTGTCTTCGTCAGTTTTTCCTCGAACGCACCAGCTTTGGTGACCGTATTTAGATATTCTTGAGAAGCCTATGATCTTTGAGGAAGCAACAATTATTCCATCTTTACCTTGTGGTGTGTGTATTCTCGCCTCAAACTTGGCCTCACCAATTTTAGTATCGAATGCGATCACACTGTCGACAAATTGGTCGTTTTCACTGATAATCCTATGAAAAATGACGGCATTCGACCAGCTGACTGTCCATTCCGAACAATTGCGTCGATATTTCGAGGCTTGAATTTTATCATTGAGACTTTTGACTGCAAATGCAAGTAGTTTCGAAGTAAATTGTTTTTCCACTTTAGTACTTCTCTCTTCAAATTGGTTAAAATGTGCATTGCATAAACAATGAGCTGGAGGTATATTTGTATTTGAACACGTCCGATTAATTGGATAGTCACTAAATAAGCTACATCGGTCTGCTCTGAGATTGTAATTAACTGATTCTGGCATATAGTTAGGACTCAAACTAAGAATATGAAACAGTGTTTGATGTATATCAAAGGGAGTTGTTAACTTTTCCGAGTTGGATTTCAAAGTTCTCAAAATCTCTGGATGCTCATTCCTCAAACGGTCGGGTAATCGAATAAATAAAGGTGGAAGGCCCCGTTCGAAAAAGCCTTCCGGAGATTCACTACTGCTAAAGGACCCGTACCGGTTGCCATGATCGCTTAGAATCATGATGACCAAATTTTGAAGTAAGTCTTCATTTACGGAAATCAGTTCAAAAAGCTTCACCAACTTTTGATCGAGAGTCAGAAGAGCGTACTCGTCGTCATGGAACGGGTTACTCATCCAAACAAACGAGAAGAAAGGGATTTTAGAGAATTTCTTCAGGAAACGCATAGTGTACCTCAAAACGAACTCTGGGATGGATTCCGTAGATGTACAATCTTGGCATGTGAGCCACCAGGATGACAGCAATTTCTAAAGTACAAACTAAAAGTCAATATGTGCTTTATAAATTAAAATAATATAGCTTTACCCAAAACGCATAAAAATAACATTCATAAAAATTCCAAATTAGCAACATACATCCCTGGATTCTCGCAACTGTTTAAAAAAATGGTGTAAATAATAATCAGTAGGCGCCTCATTGAATCCGGACTGTCCACCCCAATTGAAGGTTTGGCTGCCATCTTCAATGTAGCTGGTAACGTATTTTTGCTCTGAAAATGTCTTCCAAATGAGAGGACACTCGTCAAATGGTGTCGTCCAATTCGGCGCACAAGAATTTCGAACTTCATTTCTTGTCAAGCCCATGAGGAATGCCATAAAGTTATTTAAGGTGGCTGGAGCTACGGAATGGTACGAGTTAAAGTCAACAAAGCCGAGCTTCATCATTAGATCTATTGACTGAGGTAGACTTCGATAGGCATGAGCCCGTGATGTTGAATCTATTCCGAAAAGGAGTACACTTGGTGATCGTCCATCAAGGGGAACTTTCTCCCAATATTTCATTTTTTCTTGAACCTTTGGTTTTATTGGAATGCTAGCCTCCGCATTTATGAAATCTTCGCAAGTAATTAGGAAAGCTTCCTTCGCCCCAATGTTTACATTTCTCTCGACGTAGTCACATTTGGTGAGTCTGGAAACAAGTAATTACGAATTTTCATATTGGACAGCAGGATTATCATATTATTTGATAATAATGTATTTATTGTTTTAGATGACAGTAAATTCCTCCCCCCACAAAAATATTACCCGAATTCCTGATCATTCCCTCCTCTGATTATCTCTTGAAGGCAACACGGAGTTGGGATATTGGGAAGGAATCTTAAATTCTGCATCAAAAAATTAACCACAGAGCGTTACATTGTTGGTAATAAAAATTATTTTATCCCAAGTAAAAAGGGTGCCACTAATTTAGTCAAATATCGTACCAAAGGGCATTTTTACCGTGTCATTTTGCAGTACTGCAAGTTGTAGTTCATAACTGCAGTCCTGTAAAGACGGCTTCCAGTTGTGGTTAAAAAATTTGGGAACGGCAGGTGTCCGTGGGATTCGACAAGCTGTCGTTTCATTGTGATTTTTGACACCTCGGTAATAATATTTCCGAATGGACGAGTCATCAATTTTATATGTGAATTCAAAAGCACTGAGTACTGGACCTAATTGATAGTATAGACACAGACTGATCGTACAAATTACTAAAATCAGAAATATGGAAAGGTACGTTCTTTTAAAAGATTTAATAAAGACTGCATTTTTATGGAAAAGTCGTGTCATCATATTTGCTCCAGTCCAGTAATTTATAGACCGAATATCAGCTCCTCAATGACACTTTTTTTCAGCTATGAAACACAATTGTATGAGTGTATAGTTTCCTTAGATTCTATTGACACTTTTTCTAACTATTTTTGTTCTATGCTTCTCTTGAATGAGAGAGAGAGAGAGACATCAATCAAGATTCCTAACATCTTTGACTCCGAGACTGTCATTGAAAATACTGAGCCTAAAAATAATTATTATACTTCCTTCACTATTTTCCTCTTAACTACTGGTAAATGTTTTTCGTCATTCCCCATTACAACACGAGTTTCCATCGGACTGTTCTATTCAATTTACAATTATTAGACTAGCTTTTCCTAACGGTATCCTGAAAAGTACAGTAGTGGATGTACAACTACACAAGTGCTGTACAAGTTCGGATTCGGGGGTTTAACTTCTTCGAGTAATATCCTTTTATTCATCAAATGGTTTTTACATAAGTACTTACATAGGAGCTATTCTAGTTTATTGGAGTTATTTTATAACCTCCAGCTTCTACACAGTGTTCAGTGTCGAACATGTCGAACGTGTCGAAGGGAAACTTCTGAGTCTTTGAAAGTTCCGTTGACGAATGACGAGTCATTGGGAAATGAGCTTACAATATTATTAATAGAAGTTGTGGCGCCCTGTAACAATGAAATCATAAATAGTCAAATTAATTATTATGGAATTCCATTCAATATACCCATAATTAATAATTCTGTTATTACATGAGCGTACAATAATAACTTGCAAAACAATGATCGTTATTGATTTTCCTTTTTAGACCGATAAAAATAATTTATGACTTTGACGCTTTATCCACATTCACTACTTTCACAGGCATCCAACAATAAATTTTGGAACATAACAGTCCAAAGTTATGACCAAGAGAAATCTTCGACAGAATTTACTGCATAGATAAGTCTCCATAATTTAAGGATATTTGGTTTATTTTCATTTAAATAGTTAAAAAATAAATGTGATCAAATTACTTGTACAAGTGTCGGAAGTTATTTCAGCCGAAGCAATTTAGGTAATAATATTTCTGTTTATACGAACCGAGCTTCCATTTTACTAAAAGGATATAATGAAGCCCTTCTGAATTTATATTCTAATTTTTGTGATTTCTCTATTGGCTAGTTTACCTCTGCGTGCTTAATTTGCAGAGTTTTCTCCGGTATTGTCTATACATGTGCACTATTTTTTTTCTACTCAAGCTTCCCCCAGGAGTCGTGTTTTGTCACGATGATCACACATGCGAAAAATGGATTACGGACATTTGTCCCGAAACGCTTTAAGTGTATACAAACAATTGATCCGACATGCATTCAATCACAGATACAGTTTTTCGTCTGTATTCATATCCAGTGCAATTAAATGATTTACTATCCGGGAAATATCTGCACGTATTTATAGCAAAAAAGCTAGTAAATGTCTTTATGGAAAACTTACGACTTCCACGGAACAATCAATCAAAAATAGTCAAGTTTAGGAGCTAGCTTAAAATAATACGTGACACTCATGCATCCGAATGACTTGTTTCGTATTCTAGTGTATTTGTTGAGTAGGGTAGGCCGAGGTGGAAATGTGGTTTGAGATTTTTTTCAACAGTTGGTTTGAAAAAACATTAAATCCTATCATACTTTCAACTTTTGGGCGAGGAAGAAAACATGAAGAAAGACTTTGCACTAATGTAGTTTCCTACTCACATACAGACGTTCACAGTACCCCAATCTCTTTTACACATAAATACATACATGGATGGTTACATACATATGCACATATGTACATGCAACAAGACAAATCAAACAAAAGCCGGCCAAGTTTCGTTAGTCTTACAAGCTAACAAAAAAATAAAATGTTATGTAAAAAAACTGATAAAAAATATACTTTGCCGCCATTACAAATTACTCTTCAATTATTATTACATTTAGATACTTTACCCCCCGCTGTTCAAAGGCCGATCAACCGCACAAGAGTTTACGAAAGTAATCATAGGCAAGCACTTGTCTCACAGAGTGAACTAATTAATTTGCTGTCGTTGTGTACGTACATTCAGGCGCATATGGTTATTGTCAACCCTATCCACATCCACCCAATGAAAAGTAGAGAGAGAGAACTAATTAATTTGTTGTCTTCGTACCCTCAGAGATATTTGGTTACTGTCAATAGTATCCACATCCACCCGAAAAACAGTAGAAAGGGAATTAATTTATTTGTTGTCTTCGTAAATAAGTACACAGAAGAGACATTATAAATTGGGTGTGACTTACAATAGCACAGTACAGGCAGGAACTGGACGACTGGAGGAGTATCATCCAGTCTTATGTCACACGTCACGTCACTACATATGTATATATGTATGTATCACATCCCTAAAACGGAAACGGTGTTAATGCAAGTAGTAATATGTGGCCCTCACCTCACATCCCTTATTTGTTTTTAGGGGTCCATTACAAAGCGACAGTGTAAACATTGGAGGCAATTATTGGAGACTGGAAATTATTTTTAGAGGACTGTAAAGTTCCAAGCAAAATTCAGGCTCTGTTGTAGTACAGAAGTATTAGATTCAGTATCTGTAATAAATTAATTTTGTTATGCACATTTGTATGTAAGTAAATACATCTCGTATTTTTTAAGGCTCCTTTTCACAGAGTCAGTGTAAGCATCGCAGAAAAACAGTAGGAAACTGAAAATTGAGCTTGTTTGAGTAAAGTTCCTAACAAAATTCAGACTCTGTTGTTCTATGGATCAAGTTTTGGTGTCAGTGTCACTAATAAATTAACTGGAGAAACTTTATAGCCTTGAGCACGTACTCAGGTGGGAAAGTACCCGACTGTACAATACTCTGGAATTTAGACTCTATCCCACAGTAGTTTTAAACATGTTGATCTACTTCTTCGGACTTCCAGTGATTCAATATTACATGGTGTTTACTCCTTCGTTCCTCCGCTTGAACTGATGAAAGTCTTTCACCTTTGTCCAGCTTCGCAACCTTTCATGTCTGCCTTCACGAGGTTTGGCATGCAAACATTCGCTCACCATCAGGAAAGAATTGATCAGCCGTATTAACTGGGAATTTAAACTAGGAGCTTGAGAACAAATGGTCTGTGTATCATTTATGTATAATCAAGAATCCGCACTCTGAATTTATTGCTGAATTATTATTTATATTACAGAAAATTCACTATCAGAAATGCAGTGGAAGTGTTTAACCCCATACTTCCTAAGGTGTGGACAGCGTGGCCAAAAATTGCAATTTTGGCAAACATTTTTTTATTTGAACAAAAGTATGAAACCTACAATTTCAGAAAATTAGCTAATCGTTCCCTATTATACTGGCAATTACCACACCAAATTTCAAGTGTCCAGGTCAATCCAATTAACCTACAAAAAATTAAAAGTCCACCAACTTCGGAAATTTTCCGCCATTTACCATACAAACACATACGCCTATACTAATACATGGGGGCCCGACACATATTTTAGTGGAATTATAATATTCATTTCAACGTTCACCGAGGCCTATATCAGCTTGAAAACTACAAATATGATGCAGGGGTCATAACCTATTTCTGTACTTAACCTGGGCAGGTCACTTAGGTCAAGTTAATTTTTGTTGTTCCAATAAATGTTTTAGCATTTATATAAAATTGGGGGGCCATGGACAGGTCCAAATTAGATTCTAGGTTAGAATCAAGTTTAGACTCAAGTTAAGACTCAAGTTAAGTCTCAAGTTTAGATCCAAGTTTAGATCCAAGTTTAGATCCAAGTTTAGATCCAAGTTTAGATCCAAGTTTAGATCCAAGTTTAGATCCAAGTTTAGATCCAAGTTTAGATCCAAGTTTAGATCCAAGTTTAGATCCAAGTTTAGACTCATGTTTAGACTCAAGTTTAGACTCATGTTTAGACTCAAGTTTAGACTCAAGTTTAGACTCATGTTTAGATCCAAGTTTAGACTCAAGTTTAGACTCATGTTTAGATCCAAGTTTAGACTCAAGTTTAGATCCAAGTTTAGACTCATGTTTAGACTCAAGTTTAGACTGAAGTTTAGATCCAAGTTTAGACTCATGTTTAGATCCAAGTTTAGACTCATGTTTAGACTCAAGTTTAGACTGAAGTTTAGATCCAAGTTTAGACTCAAGTTTAGATCCAAGTTTAGATCCAAGTTTAGATCCAAGTTTAGATCCAAGTTTAGATCCAAGTTTAGATCCAAGTTTAGATCCAAGTTTAGATCCAAGTTTAGATCCAAGTTTAGATCCAAGTTTAGATCCAAGTTTAGATCCAAGTTTAGATCCAAGTTTAGATTCACGTTTAGATCCAAGTTTAGACTCATGTTTAGACTCAAGTTTAGACTCATGTTTAGACTCAAGTTTAGACTCAAGTTTAGACTCATGTTTAGATCCAAGTTTAGACTCAAGTTTAGACTCATGTTTAGATCCAAGTTTAGACTCAAGTTTAGATCCAAGTTTAGACTCATGTTTAGACTCAAGTTTAGACTGAAGTTTAGATCCAAGTTTAGACTCATGTTTAGACTCAAGTTTAGACTGAAGTTTAGATCCAAGTTTAGACTCAAGTTTAGATTAAAGTTTAGACTCACGTTTAGACTCAAGTTTAGACTCAAGTTTAGACTCAAGTTTAGTTTGCGTATTTGTGTAGTTGAAAAACTGCAGCATTGGCGTGGCAAGCCAGTGGCAAGAAATGGTAACAGCCGATTTTTATTGGTCAGTGGGTTTATTTGGATAGCACTAATTATGACCATTTTATACCAACCTACCAGAGCTGTTATGTTATTTTAAATACATGTTTGTTCAAATACGCATTTAAAATACATTTTTGTATTTTTGTCGCTAAATATATTTCGTATTTTGGTCGCTAAGTATATTTTGTATTACGTAAAGGAAGCAATGTATTTAGTAGTTTTTATTTTCTACGTTTGAAGTATGTATTTAGCATTTTGGGGTCTGTATTTTCTACTTTTCAAGTATGTATTTATCACTTTGTAGTTTGTATTTTCTGCGTTTCAAATATTTGTCTAGTATTTTGTAGTTTGTATTTTCTGCGTTTCAAGTATGTATTTAGTATTTTATAGTCAGTATTTTTGACGTATAAAGAATTTATTTAGTGTTTTATAGTTTGTATTTTCGGCGCCTAAAGGATGTATTTAGTATTTTATAGTTTGTATTTTCGGCGCCTAAAGGATGTATTTAGTATTTTGTAGTTTGTATTTTCGACGCCTGAAGAATGTATTTATGAAGGCAAGAGGTACAGGCCGGTTAGAACCGGATTTGACCTAATAATGGCCAGACCATTTCTTGTTATTTGCCAACCATGATTACCGTACGTGCAAGCAACGCCGGTCATTACCCAGGTATAATCCGAAAACCTCAATTTTTCGGATATAAAAAATCGACGATAGCTGGAACTAGGTTATGTCGATTTGAAAATGCCCGGCATTTTGGACAAATTGTCCGCCCAAAATGCCGGGGCAATTTGGGCATTTTCATTTCAGGGCGAGGGCGGCTAATTAGCTCATGTTGGGCAAGGGCATTTTGGGAATTTCATCGAGGACAAATTGGGCATTTCGGGCAGAATCGGGTAATATAATAGCACAATCTGTATAATTTGACAATGGATTTGAAAATTTCTTTGTAATTTTGGAGAAAAAGCGTTCGAAATTACCTTAAAAATTGTATTAGATTTATGTCATGTTGACGAAGTTAATTCAACCGGTGACGAAATACGTTTTGATACCATAGGTCATATTGAACATTGCAATTTTTGAAACACCTGTACACGATACGGCTATAAATTAAATTATTCTAGGAACTATTTTTCCAAACTGCAGACGATGTAAAATGAACTCCCATCATCATGGAATATTCACATACCCCTATACATGTATGTCTACTGCGATCAGAAATGTCTTTTCGCTAAAATTTGAACCCATACGGGAATTGTTTTATAAACCATAAAACTACAAACAACAATATTTGGGGGACCTGTACGGAGGATATTTATTTGTTTTTACTCGAGCCATTTTTGGCTGATCGTTGCAAACTGCAGACAATAGTGATGTAGAATAAACTGAGTATAAAATTCAGCTTCATTACCTATTAAAATTTTGACTGATCCCTTACCATCAGATTTTTACTTTAGTAGTACTTAATAGTATTTCTGCCCGCCAGTCAGTGACGCATGCGTAAATTTATTTCATATTATTGTTTACATAGAAATTTATTTTCATAGGAGTGGTAAATGATATCACCTTACGTCAATGAAATTAAATTGATTTGGCTGTTTTTGCCTTTATAATATATTACGAACAAGCGAATATCCAGATATTGACATTTGTAACGCTTCCTTGGCTGCACTTTGATGCATTTGGATTTATATTCTGAATATATGCTAGTAATCCAATTTTGGTGCCGTGAAAATGCCCAAAATGCCCAACTTGCCCTGCCCAAAATGCCCAAAATCAGGGCATTTTCAAAAGCTGCCCACTTACCCGATTTTGAGCATGTGGGCAGGCATTATAGGCATTTTCAGCTGGGCGGGCAAATACTGCAGGGCAATTTCAATCGGCATACCCTAGCTGCAACTCATGATATACCATTCTAGATAGACAAGTAAAATTTAACGAGGATTCGACCAGAGTTTTCCGAGAAACAGGAGGTAATGCGATTCCCTGGTATAGGGCAGGGGTTGGAGTTTTGTAAATCTCCCTGAAAGATGATTTTCGAATTTCCCTGCTGAATATTATCTCCCTGCTGGAAGGTCCTCAACGATTTGAAAAATCCCTGCTGAAAACAAGGTCAACGATTTGAAAAATCCCTGCTGAAAACAAGGTCAACGATTTGAAAAATCCCTGCTGAAAACAAGGTCAACGATTTGTAAAATCCCTGCTGAAAACAAGGTCAACGATTTGAAAAATCCCTGCTGAAAACAAGGTCAACGATTTGAAAATCCCTGTTGGCAAAGAAAAATCCCCTACAAGACGTGAAATCCCTGCCAAATTAGACCAATCAATCTAAAAATCCCTGTTTGAATAATAAATTCCCCTGAAACTCACTGCCAAAAAAGGTCAACGATTTTGAAAATCCCTGTTCGTAAAAATAAATCCCCTCCCTTTGAGATTTTCCCTGCCGGAAATATTTTTTCCCTGGGAAGAATCTTTCAAGTCCGACCCCTGGTATAGGGGTGTCATAATTATGTCTGACGTTTACCCAAAATATTTTGGGTAACAAATTATTAGTGACAAAAATTATTTATCAATTATTTGTCAAATATTATATCATATTATTTGTAAGGCAATTTGTGAATTGAAGTCAACATACTGATGTTGATTTCAAGTCACAAATAATTTTTGCGTTATTGCACAGATGTCCATTGTCGATGACATTCTTCAGGTGGTCTAATAGCTACATTCCAAAATTTATTCCTCCCCATTCTGTCCAATGCGGAGGTTTTTTGATCACATTCTTAGCTCTAATAAATTTAAGCTAAATCTATTCCTCTGTTTGCAGCGTCTAAGCTGCTGAAATTGTGCTCGCAGTAGAGCTGCGTAATATGTTATCGGCCCCTTCGTTTAACATGTGGCCAGGCTGTCCACAGCTTAGGAATAGTAGCATAGTAAAAACCTTCGGAATTATAGGGTTAAAGAACATTTGGTGTGGGAGAAAATGCTATGCAATTTCTGCATGCTGTATTTTAACATCATTCATATGGACCTGCCTGCTGATTTATGTACAGGGTGTCAAGAATCAACTCCACGAGCACCTAGCACACTTACGCGGAACAGGGCAACAGTATTAATTACCCCCACATGATTTTGAAAATATTTATCCTGATTTTTGAAAATTTAGTTCATCCGGCTAGCTCAAAAACTCTAGACTCATGATGGTAGAACAGAGCCAGGATTTGTTTTTTGAAAAAATTGTAGGGGAAATTCATCTTCAGAATCAAAGAGGTGGAAAATGAGACTTTTTGAAAGACCGATTTTTCATGGACGGTCTGCCGTTCATAAGAATATTTTGAAATGCAGCGTTTGAAGCAAATTTCAAGGGGATTCATTTGAGTCTAATATGATCTTCCTAATGCGCGGATAGATTACCTGGAAAGCCCATAAAATTTGCTACCAGCATGTATGAAAGACTATTTGGAAAAGTTTTGAAATTTTGCATTTTCCTAAAAACCCCTCCCTTCACTTCATTCTTGACCGTTGTATGGGAGTTTTTGAGCTAGCGAAAAATCTAGTCGAAAAATCGCTAAATCATGAGAGAGTTGTATGATTCTTCTTGGCATCGAAAAATCAGGTCTTCATTTATGCTAGTTTAGTTTTATCATAATTTTATCCCGTTCGGGTTTTTGTTTTCGGTTTTGAGAAATAATATGCTTGTTGGTTAATCAGTTTTCACTAGAAATAAATTCGCTAAACTATTAGTAACGGGATTCAAATAAGCTAATACTTTTCTTATAATTTCTCTGCATATTATATAATGTGTAGAAGATTTACAAAATTCTGAATCTGATGCCAGGAAAACATCTGATGCGAAAAATCCAATGTACATGTGTGAGCCTTGGAACGTTAGCCTATATTTATTACCTTACGCTTACATCACCGCAGTGCCTGTCATGGGAACAGAAAAGTCGTCCCCGTTCCCATTCCCGTTCCCACAGTTCGGGTTTGGGTACAAGGCAGAACCCAATTCCCAAATTGCACCTGAAATCTTGTGAACAAAAGTACCGCACCCAGACTCGAAATTTTTAAAATTATAGCACCCAAACCCGTTCCCGTTCCTGTTCCCAAAAAATAATTTTGGGTGCACCCAAACCCGTACCCAAAACCCTGGAACCCGTTCCCGAAACGGAAGTTCATATATTCAAGGATAAAAGTTATACATTATATTCAATTTTTGCTAACAATGGATACACACAATTCCACTCATTATATTTGTTATATTTCATTTTACTTAGGTAATTAATTTTGTAATTTTTAAGTCACCTTACAACTGCTAAGCACAACATACGTATATAATTAATTTTTATTGTCACATTTTATCATTCGACGTGGGATGATCTGTTCAAACAAAGAGCGTTTGCCTCTAAACTACAACAACGACACAAAAATAGTCGGTCACACCACACCAAAACAAATCAATCATGTAATTATCGTTACGCTCGCAAGATTGCTCTGTACACGGGTACGCATGAACAGAAACGGGTTTTTGAGCATACCGTTCCCGTTCCTGTTGGGTACAGATCCCATTCAGCCTGTATTGCACCCGTTCCCATATGGGTTCCTGTTCCCACATACTATAATGGGAAAGGTTGGCTCCCAAACCTGTACCCACACTTTTGGGTGAAAACATTTTGCACCCATATGATACCCGTTCCCGTTCCTGCACCCAAACACCCGGGTGTGACCCGTTCCCATGACAGGCACTGCATCACCGACTTTCAAAAATGACAATTTCTTATTATAGAGTTGTAGATAGCCCGAAGATAGAAATTGTCCGAAAGCTTGATGTTTATAATAAAAAATGGATTCCACTGAAACCACTTTAAATGTGAAAGTTTTTTTAAACTTTTCTTATGGTATTTAACATTGGAAAATTTAATTTGGACAGGTGTAACCTATAATGACGAGTTAGAATTTGAGACTTTGGCGTGATTTCGAGGGGCACATGGTTTGAACTTTTGTCCGCACTGGGAAATTGGGCCAGCTACCTAAGCTCACACAAAATTTCATTCCGATCCCGGGGCGAGGTTTACTTGTTAGTTAAATTTTGACGTGATATTCAAAAATCGATTTTCGCGATAATTTACTGCTTGCGCGAAGGGGCGACGTAGACGCTCCTCCGGGGTAAACCCGATTTGGTATTAATGTGGAGGTGATGTGCATAATATTTTATTAAGTTCGGATTAAGAATAAAAAATTTCATCGAAATCGGTCCAGTAGTGCTTGAAATAACCGTAATGTAATTGAAATTTGGAAATTTCAAGAATTATTTTCTCCAAAACTAAGCAACCGATTTATAAGAACTCAGACTACCTGTTGACACTAGTAATGTCGAGAAAAAATTTCGACGGTGGTCCACTAGTTTTTGAGTTATCGTGGGAATGGACGTACGGACGTACGGACGGACATCGATCATCTTACTAGGGCCGTCTACGTCGCCCCTAAAAACAAAGTCTAGACTTCTAACAAATATTCCCACAAACTGAACGTTTGCTCAAGAGTAGAAAATAAGCCACGCAGGGGCTTGTTTTCCAAATACCATATTAATTAATACATTTAATATATATATATATTGTTTAAAATCCAGAGTAGCCCGTTAGTACCCGCGTATTTGCGAGTACGCAACTTCTGATTCAGGGTAGTACCTGGTCTATGGTCTGGTCAAACGCATGGACCAGACCATTGGCACCCCTTGTAAGTCGTGAAGGGAACGGCTGGGGAACACCCGAATAGTGATTCCCAGCATGTAGAGTGTGGGTCAAACCGATTCCCCCTCTAGGCCAATAAGTGAGTAACTTCACTAACTCCAAATATTTGATTCCACCAGTTTGTAATAATTTCTTTTCCCAAATCTTTTCTGAAATTTGTTTCGTTGTACATCAATTTTTGCTGGCAAAGCTGTCATAAACGAGTAGTAAAATCAAAGTCCTATTTTGTACGGATACTGAATAACTTTTATGTATTCCCACACAAAATATTTTAAAAATATGTTTTTATGCTCACTTGCAGGAAATTGTATGGGTTTCCCGAAAAGCAATTTTATAGGACTCTGCGCTGTGAATGGTAAGCATGAGCGTAAACGTAGAGAGAAGATTTGGGAGAAATTCGGTATCAATATCGAAAATGAGGGATTGAGAATAAATGGCGATGATGACAAGTTCAACTGAAAAGACAACTTGAAGTGACCCTCCAACCCGAGTACAAAAATTTAATAATTCGTGATGACATTAATAATATGTAGGGAGGTGGTAGGAATGGAAGACCGGTTTCCAGTGATGATTTTCTGGCAGGGGTAGGGCGATATCAAAAATTGTTGAAAATCTGATGCTATAATTAATTATACAAATACGTGTGGGAGATAATCTATGCAGAAATTGCTTTTATCTTTGTATTTACGTATATTATACTATTATGTACGTATAATTACATATAGTCACAACAAGTAGTTGTAATTATGTGTGCAGAAACTTCAGAAATAAAAATGATTGCTAGCATTGCCTGTTTGGCAGTGGACCTTACTACTATTTTGGCACCCATAAAATGAGCATTAAAATTTATATAGATACCTATTGTTTAAATTCTATTCTGGAAATAAACAAACATTTTTCAAAAAATATCCCGACTTTGCCATTATTTGACCTTTGTTTCCGTACGGGTTGTCAATGCATGATACAATCTGCAAGACATTATAATTGTGTAAAACGGAATGAATGAATAAAACCCAGTGGGTGTCTGGGTAAAAATAGCATGTTATAGTTGTATGTACTTAGTACACGATTTGATCAAGTTCTCGATTTATGAGATCCTCATCCGTAAACATTCACACTTTCAGGGCGGGATTATCTCCTGACTCTGACACGTCCTCAGGAGGTGTTTGGCGTGACGCTTCGATATCTTTCTGATGAACGCCAACAACCCATAAAAAGAATCCGTACAGTATAAGGTTAACAAAAAGCCAAATTATATTGGAAATAATTTGCTTTGTAGAAGCACCGAAACATATAGAGATGCAAAAGGCGCTGAAGATAAACAACCAAGTTGCTGTGTAGATCCTCCAGGCACGTAGTTGACTAATGTTACTCTGTGACCAGAATATATTTAGCAAACAACACAAATCAATTAAAGGTAATTACTTTGTAACAAAGAAATTAACCGTTAGACTTATATATTGCAAGTCCCTGTAACAGTTCAACTCAAAATGCTGCAATTGTTTATAATAAATTATTACTCCCCTTTCTTTGGCCGAACTTTTTGTATTGCTTACTTTTGTGGAGCCCAAGAGTAAAACGATTCCCATCGCGAGGCTCAAGATACACAACATGAGTGTGTGGACCAAAATTTGTTTCAACAATTCAACTATAAAGAATAAGTTCATCATCAAGGTCATTAGACTTGATGTTGGCGTCAATAATAATTTGTCATAATAGTAATTATTTTTGTGGTATTATTGTACAGATAACTTACTCTTTAACCCAAAAATTCCAACCTTTGAGTAAACATCAGAAACTCTGACCATTCCCAAAAAAATTAAAATCATGCCACCGGCGGACGCAATCTAAATATTCAATTCATAATAGCAAAATAATTTCAAATGTTCCAAATGGTATACCAATCTCGGGGTAAACAGATACTTCAATTTTTATGGTTCTGGAGATCAACTGAAACTCTAGTATTTAGTAGTTTGAAACTTGAATAGTCACTACAGATTTACTTAAGAGCTGCCATAAATAATAATAATACGATATAATACATTAATTTATGTATATTATTTACAAGACGATGTGTACGGGTACATTCCAATAGGTAATTTAGCTTAACCCGGAATTAATATTTTAGTAAGTTAAGATTGTTAATTTAATTTATATATCTTTGTTGCAAATTTAATTACATAATTTAAAAAAACATTTAGGTGCAAAATCAACACCTGGGTACATACGAATGTTATCTCAACTTTACATAAAGTTCAACCAAAGGCACTTACAATTTCGTACCACCCGATTATTTTTGTCCATGAACTGGAACCACAGCAGCAGATGCGCCTTTCTATTTGCATGGTGGATGAACTATTCACTCCCTTAAGGATTCAAGAAAATTCTAGATTTTTGCATACGCCCAAAATTCTTCCCAATTTTAAATATCAGCCGTTCTCGCTCAACTGTAGCCTTTAACTACCAAAATGACAATATGTTAGCAGTATGATGCATTTGGAAAGGCAGTCAGCCTGACCTAAGATAGATAGCTGAAATTGGATCTTAGGGATAACAAATTTGAGGATACTAACTATCGAGTCAGTCTTCGACAAAGGTGTTAAATGATGAAGTAATTCCGGCCTCTTCTTGAAACAATTAGCAAATATGTATTAACTAAAAAACATATTTAAAGAAATGCGGAGGCTTTAAGAATTATTTCAGTCTGTTGGACGTTACTGTTAGCAGATTAAGATTAAAGCATGAATCTATAAGAATTCCCGAAGGGTGAAATAATTGGCACAAATATACGCCATCCCATCACGTTTGAATGATGCAAATAACATTTGAAGGTTTCCACAAAACATTCAATACCCCCCCCTTAGTGGTCGGACCAATTCAGTTTGAATTGCAATTTTACAATTCAATTCAATTCAGTTCAGTTCAATTCAGGAATTTTTCAATTCAATTCGATCGTTTACTGAACCGAATAATTCAATTCACCTGTTGAATCGAATTGAATTGTTTTCTTTGAATTCCAATTCAAAACAATTTCAGGCTGAATTAAAACCGATATTGTTAGGATAAGTTTAGCACCATCTTTGCGTCAACGTAACGAACATGAAAACGTATGTGTTAATATTTTTAGGGTGGCGTCAGCCCCCTTATATGATAGGGTTGTCCGTGGATGCTCCGAACTAATTTTGTGAACATTCTTTAGGCCACTCTCTTGGAGGAGTTCTTTATTGGTTGAAATCGTAATGCTTGTTCGTACGTAAAAAAACAAAAACGACAAACTGTTCCACCGATTTCAATGGATTTTTTTTTTGAAAAATTATCACAATTTTATTTTCTCAAAATTTTGCATTTTTATTTTTTAAATGACCTCAACATAATACTATAAAAATGGTAAGGAGATATGGCCTAAGCTGACGCTCCACCCTAGCCACCTTGGCAATATTTAAATATGCTCGGCGAACCAAATGGTTTACAATTCAGTTCAGTTCATAGAGTGAACTGAATTGAATTGAATTGTTTTTTACTGAACCGAATTGAAACCCAAATTTTAATCCAGTTCAGTATTCGAACTGGATTGAATTGTAAATTTTGAATTGAATTGAATTGTTCCGACCACTACCCCCCCCCCCTTGTAAAAACGCAGAATGTGCTTGGCTAGTGCCATCTACGATTAGGCGAGTTTCATCAGTACTGTTATCGCGTTTTTAAATAAATAATAAATCTGGCAGATTTATATTTTCCAGTATAGATTGCTTCAATTAACAATTAATCGAGATTTTCCCCTGAAAAAAAATTTGAATATTTTGAAAAATTAAAAACAATAAAATTCTAAGTGACACTGGCTTACTGTCCTTTATTGTGAAGCGTGCATTTTATTTCAATGTTACAGTAGTTTTAACTATCATTGCCAGTAGAATGACTTTTTCCAAACAAAAGTGAAACTATGAAAGGACACTTGCTTACAATAAGTTGTAACTATATCTCATGTATATACAGACATTTTTGAAACATATTTGGAGTATTTCTGGGCGCCTGAACCAGAAAGCATACATTTTTAGAAAATTGTTACTGCCTCGTCAAAAACTTTTAAACAGGGTCTGCATTGTCTGCAATGGATTCGATGGGCGAATGATATCAAATACATATATGGATTATGCTAACCAACGACGCAAGACGCAATTTAACGGGGAAGAATCGAGATGAGTTTGAAGTGCTGAATATATAAATTAAAAGATGCACATGTGATGTGATAATGAACACCTCTAATTAATCAGTGTGTACTGTATTCCTTACTCCCAGTCCCAGCCTAAGCTGCGTAAACAAGACGTCATAGGACGGGATTCATGAAAAAAAATATGCCTACCATGATAAGTATAGTACGGTTTTTGGCTCCGAACGAATTTAATTCTCAAAAACTCTAATAATGGTAGGATTTCTTGGTTAATTGGTAAAGCTTAATAAATTATAATATTCCGGGATATGTACAATTAATATACTTGTGCCACATGAAATTGTACCGGCTATTATTTTGTTATTTATTGAAACTGCATTTAGGCGCATTTAAATGGATTTGACACAGTCATCCCAGTTAGTAGACGATATCTGTGAAAATGAGTTCGAAATACTAAATTATGAGCTTATCCGAAAGGTAAAAAATTTAGAAAAAAGGTAAAAAAAATTTCCCGTAGATGTTTTGAGGTTGTGGAAGATTACCACTTTAAGGATAAGAATCAGACAGGCGCTGCTACGGTTGAAATCAGACCAGCAATTGACAATGATGGTACGAAAAATGGGATGAAACTATAAACTTTGCCATCACTGCAGAAAAACTTTATTACCTATAATAAATTATATTCTACTCCAGGTACAACAATAATTACTACTATGTGAAACGCAAAGCTCACATGCACGGACTAACTAAAATTCTGGGCCGAACAAGTGTAATATTAAAGGTCGTTAACATCATAATGCAAGCACACGTCCGCTTAAGCATCTAATTATGATCCGATCCCAGTGGTGGCTAGTACTTTTTAAGAATATTCCTACTAACAATTCATTATTTATTAACAAATAGGTCCATTTGCCTTGTAGTCTAACAGCGCACATAGTAACATTCCACTTGAAATAACCTTACATAATCCGAAACCCGTTCAAACGTTAACTGGAAGCATTTGGAGCTTCGAATCTTCGATTTCCCCCTGGTGAACTCCTACGACCCAGAGACAGAATCCGCTGACAACAAGGGAAGGTACAAGAAAAATTAGACTAGAAGAAAATGTCCCAGCGATGAAGTTAATGTACCAGATGCTGCCAAACAATAAACAAGTTGCCGTATAGTCCCTCCAGACCATCAGTTGACGAGCGTTCCTCTGTAAACAAAATCAATCTAGTGTCAGCTAAAAATGACAAACATGAACACTTAATAGCAACAACTCTTCAATTTCGAGTATAGCCATAGTATTGAAACAGTCTCCATAGTACTATGAGTCAGTACCTTCTAACATACATTTGGTACATAATGTCTATGTACTTACGGTCAGGGAGCCTTGGATAAGCACAATTCCCATGATTGCGCTCAACACGAAATAAATGAGGAGATATGTCGACACATTTTCCAAGCGCTCAACTGAAAAGAACAAACTATACAGTCATGAAGCGATCATCAAGGTTCATGGAGGTCAGGAACATTGCAAATATCAGAAAATAATAAAACCGCAATAAGTATAAATAGATACATGCATAACTACCATTAGACACTGCGTTGGGGTTCGGACACGTTGGGAGTTTTTTTTTTATTTTTTTTTGGAGGGTAATTTTGTAGATTAATCTATCTATTTCCCCAAAGCCACACCAGGGCTTCTTTTTGCTCAGCATCTAGTTTGGAAAGTGGGCTGACAGGTATTTGATGGGAAATATGACTATGCCAGTTCATAGCGACCTCTAACAAGTTCACAATCCACGCAAAATCGTATAGTACAACCCTTGACTTATTATCACACGGTGTAACTACTAACAAGCATCTGTAGTGTACTATAATGATGGTTATAGTCAATAGTTAACTAAATGTTATTTAAGGTCAGGAGTCATTCGTTTATGACGTCATTATTATTTCAAGAATAGTACTAAAATTCTAGAATCCCACCCGGCCAGAAATAATTAATGAAAAACATACACCCTTCACAACTCCTTCAGTTCTTTTCAATAAGTTACAAATAAACCCAAATTCCATAAAATTTCATGGCTTGAGGATGAAATTTTTGTCATTTAAATAAAATCCCCCTTTCTTCTTTCTGTCACAATCGTAATTTCTTCGTAGACCCTTGTTCTTGTAAAAAGTGAACCACAACCCTTCGTGATGACGTAAAAAGAAGTACATAACCCCTTAAGTTACATTATTAACAAGTGGATTTTGTTAATCATCAAAAATTTGTGGATCACTATCAGCGACGTGGTGGGGTTCCTGGACATCACGCATTCATGCTGATATGCTTAACAGCGCGAGATTTTTGTGGGCACCATCCACTAATGAATTTGTAGATTTTCCTGGGATATAACTTTAGACAAGATATAAATGCTTGACTGTGTTAATAATTGACTAACGTTTATCTCCTGAGAAAGTCAAATTAACACCCAGTAACATCAGTGTTATCAAAGCAACGGCGAAGGCACAACCAACCTGAAATAATAAAAGTTGTGCCCATAAATAATTGAACGACTTTCATTACAGGAGTCAAATGAAGATTCATTCAAATACATGTATCTGTGTTAGAATGATTTACATTTATTTTATAACGACATTTCAGGGGGACTTGGTAGCATTTAAGCTACTAAACGCTGAAGGTTTTAGATTTAGTAGTAGGTTTAGAGTACTTACAATCTGAAGCCATCCGATTACTTTGGTCCAAGCACTGGAACCGCAGCAGCAGATTAATCTTTCACGCGCCATGCTGTCTATTGATAGAGAGTCATGACAGGCCATTTAAAAGGATTCTTGTACCTGTAGTGAAATATCTTGCTCGCTGCAAGTCTCACTGGCGACTTTCAAATGGCAGTGACGAACCTGAACTGTGAAACCACTGGTGGCGAAATTGAAGTTACAAGAAATTCTGTATATTCTGCAGGTGTACCAAATTCTCATAAAAGTAGTTATGTGATCTTACAATTAGGAAAGTGGTTGAGCTTATGCACAGTGCTCAGTTATGTACATGATACTCTGGATGAGGTCAAAGTTATGGTATATTGCATATTTTGATAACCGTAGAAGTCAAATTTTTATTATGAATAACTTTTAAAACTCAACCGGTACATATCACACATGCATATTCACAGTTTCAGGCCTCATATTTTAATTGTACATGGATTTGCAAACTTCAGTGTTACGCATGAATAGTGGATGTAACAATTACCTTTCGGATTTTTACTCCAAGGTTTGTGGTGCAGACCCCTGTGCCAAGAAATGAGTAACTTTTAAATACAAGTATCGGCCGAACAATTAATCATACGTGCAATTCAAAAAATCTTATAACTTACAATTCCTGTGAGAATGATCAGCACCAGTCCGTCTAGCTCTCGTTAAGGAGTGGTCTATGATATATTTTTACTACCTAGTCTCACAATTCTTACCCTGGTGACCTGTCCCCATCACCCTGTCAGATAGCTATTTGAAAAGCCTATATTTCCTATAACTCCGCATTTAAAAAATATGGTATTATGCTACACTAATCAGGTTAAGCTTAAGTATTAATGTTCGTTTGAGGTTTCTCAAAATGGTTCGTCAAAAAATGGTTTTAAAATTGTTATTTTTGAAAAACTAAACAACTTCATTAGGTCTTCGAATTGTGTGACCATAAATATTTACCTATTAGGTCAATGAAAATAATTTTTTAAAATCTGGAAGAAAATGATTAACCCTACCGAGTACTTATGTACCGCTAACGATACTACTCATGTGAATAATTGCAGTTCCACATACTCAGCGACGAGGGATTTTATTCATCCCGATTTGCATAGTACGTTGTATTTTCTGTCAGGAATTTCCAGATGTGGTAAATACTTGCAATTAGAAACAAAAGGAAACAAGGAGCTGTTTTGTAGCATCCGAAATAATAATTATCTATATTTTCCACTTTAAAATGCCTTCTAGGCAACGATCTTTATTGACTAGACGCTAGAAATTATTATAAAAGTCGCTGAAATAAAATCACAGAGAAAACCATAGAATACAATCTGGCATATGTTGCCAATTGAAAGATACAGATTATAAAAAATATAAAGCTTTAATTCAAAAACAAACCTACACAATATCATAGATAAAAAGAGAACACAAACTAAGGAGCTGGTTCAACACAAACAAGGAGAGCAGAAACATGTGTTGAGCCTTGTTCTTTGGTAGACCACTCAATGCCTTCATAGTCCACGCAGGAAGCTGAGGAGTGAGACGAAATAGGACTTGGGTACGATGGTGGACCTTTCTTGTATGAACCGGGTTGTACCAGCAACTGGAAAGCCACTTTCGACCACATTTTCTTTTTGGTGATAGGGTCGAAGTACCTGCAAAAATAGTTAATAATACATAATAACAATTTTGCGCTTTTACATAATAATAAGCTGTGAAGAAACTCACTCATAGCGTCTAGAGAATTCAGGGATGCTGGCGTAATCGATTGTGGGTGAAAATATTAAAATTGTTCCGTCTGTTTTTTCGTCCTTCCCTTTAGATTTGGATGTATTTTCGCATGCAAAACCATTGTCGGCAACCAACTGACCAAAATCCATTACTCGACGGACGTGAGGAATATTGAGCCCATGGTATCCCACATGCCACGTTGTCAAAACGTTACTTAGACTACTGGTACTGCTTGTCATTAGATTTCCGCACTGGGAAGATATCGTTGTAGTTGAGTCAAAAGTGATATTTATGGGGAAACGAACCCATCCAATTGGAAGCTGGTAGTCCGCTGGCGGATCTCCTTGTTTGTAAATGAGTTGATCTCCACGAATTCTGTGACATGACTCACAGTAGCAAGTGATATTTTCGGTCGGAACAAAGTAAGGATCTGAAATTCAACAAGCAGATGGTATGATTTTGATGTTATTTATAGTTATCCAAGAATAACTGTTGATAACTGCCAAATGGGGGCAAGATATTTATTCTATTATATATGTTCTACTACCTGGTAAACAGAGTGATGTTTTAAACATCATGCAAGTATTCAAATATTCGCAATTTTTAATGAGATTGCTTTCCAAAGGCTTTGATTTCTTTTCCATGGAACTTTCTAATCTCTCTGTACTGGTCTCAAAGATAGAATCTTCTTTTGTAAGACAATCTCCCATCCCATTCCAAATCATAACCTAAATAATTTTTAAGTCTAGAATTAAATAATAACAAAATGTTTAAACATGAAAATGTAATAGTTTCGCATTACCTCTTCACATTTCCCATATGCGTCAATAATGACTCTCCACTTTCCACTGCCAATCTTTGCTGCAATACCTTGGTCCACACCATTAACGTACAAATGTAGATTGTCTTGAAAGTCAACTTTCAGTCCAACTGTATTACCTTCTAAGAGATTATCTAAATTTGGTCCATACTTGCTCTTGACCTTTAGGAATAATATTTGTTATTTCCAGTATTCGACCCAATATCATGCAATCATACGTTTCGGAGACATGTGCATTTACCTTTGTGCCATTCTGAAAAATACAATCTCCACAGATTAACCAACAGGATTTTCTGAATCCAAAAGCCGATGGAGGGAAATTGAGTTTTTCTACGGAGGAGTCGATGACCCCGATCATAATGGATGCTGTCCAGTTCGAATCAATCTTTGTTATTCTAACCTATGGATATAGGAAAATAACCCTTCAAATAAATGATTCATACATAACGTGGACCTTGTTTACGGTCTAGGAACACAAACGAACCTGATATAACTGCGATTTATCCAAAGACTGGCTGAAAACTATAATTCCGTGATTATAACTTGAGATTCTTCGAGCTGTCGTGTTATTATTGCAGAGTTCGACATTTTTTCCATGTTTGGCATGGAACATTATGCAGAGGCTTCCATTTAGTTCTTGAATGCTTCGAGATAACTAGAAGCAAAAAAAAAAGAATTCATATTGTAAAAAACATGACCTAATATTATAAGTCAAAAGATCCATTTTCACACTCTGATATATGTACCTGCTATCTAATTAGTTTTACTTTTACCTGGAGATCTTTCATTGGACTAGGATGGTCCCCTAGGGATATACTTGACGAATCATTGGCATTAATATCGTTCGGAGACATTATATTTTTACCCAAACTGGATATAGAAACAGCTTCTGTACTTCCGTACAGATCTATGACAACGAACATTTTCTGTGAAAAAAAAGAAAGATGAAATTAATGAAGTTACAATGATTTGCTCCTACACAAGTACATATTCTTTTTCAAAATAAAACGTACTTTTGGCAGATTGTAAGCCGCTATACCCATATCCTCTCCATTGATAAGAACCTACAACAGTAACAATGAATTACTGTTTAAACAATATGAAAGTTTTTCGCTGGCAACTGCAAAAGCTTGACAACTCAATACCTTTAGTGTTCTTTCAGAGGAAATTCGTAACCCTACGCGATCTCCTTGCATTAACCTATTTAAGTTAACACAGTAGTTTTCTTTGATTGCATTCAAATTTTTTTTAACTTGACTCCCACTAATATACCAGGTGTCAGCACAGATTCCACTGATAGAAGGTGGTAAGTGCGATGTAGGATATTCATCCGTAATGGACAAGTTGGTAACACCGATCATTAAGCTGCCAGCCCATTTATTCCTGACGTCAGTAAGCCGAACCTAATCAATAGTTCATTCACGATAAAGTTAAAAACCAAAAGTTGCAGCAAGTAAATACAGATTGGTGAGTAGAATGTAATAATGCAGCTGCAAAAAAAAAGAGAAATCAACCAAATATATGTCCTACCTCAAAAATTTCATCGTTTTCAAGAGGACTAGAACTGAACACTAAGGAATTCGTATAGTGTCGAACTCGTGTAGCAGTCAAGTTATTATTCTTCAGCATCACGTTCTTTCCGCAACATATGCTGAATCTGAAATATTTCCAAAACATTAAAAAACTAAGCAACACACATTAAATTACGTGGAATAACGTATACACAACAGCACCGTTTTCAAATTACTAGGGAGTGGTTTGAGACAAAAATTTACCTATGATTCAAATCATTGGCAAGAGGCAAGCTCAAACTATCTACAATCTGAGACGAAATCATAGACATGTCTCCTGCCTTAGTGATTGAAACTTGTGCACACTGTCCATAGAGATCAATGACGGAGTAGACATCTAAAATATGCAGAATCAGAATGAAAAATGCTGCTTAACATAATTGCTTATTGCTCAGTCAGTATGTTTAAGCATTCGTTACTCTTACTCGAAGGAATGTCGTAAGCTGCAACGCCTTGATCCTCACTGAAAATGACCATAAACATGTGTAATTATACATACTACAAGGATTTCATTTGTGGGACTTGTAGGAGTTGTTTAATGCATCTAAAATTACCCATTGATCCAGTAATGCAATGTTCCATCAGATCTACGCTGAATCCCTACACGAGAGCCAACGGTCAAAGTATCCAAGTTACAAGTATAGCGGTTAGGAACAGTGCTTCCGCCCTAAAATGTAATACATAATTTAATTTACAAAAGCAAATAGGTATCGTTTACTGTATTTCGTTAGATTAAAATATATTTTTTACCATCATTATTGACGAACCACTCAGCATCCACGTTTCCGTATGATCTATCAAAGTGACAGATAAAAGTCAATCTTACACTTTAGTAAACGCAGCACGCGATTTAAAAAATTATAATAAATAATTTACCAATGTCAGTCATTGTGTTTGGAAAAATAAGCTCTTCAGGACGAATAGTAGTGACTCCAGCTTCAATATTTCCAGACCATCGATTTACCATTCTTTCAATCACAACCTCAAACATTTCATTGTCTCGCAAAGGTCTGCTACTTGTAACAATAGCTGCATTGAATTCGCCAAGAGCATTGGGCCGCGAAGCAGTCAAACCATTGTTAGACACTTTAGCATTCCTCCCGTGTAAATAATGGAACCTCAAGTCTCCACCAAACAGAGTTTCGGAATTGGAGGTTGCCATCCGAAAATTATTACTACTATGTCCAGCATTGTCCAAATCCATGTTGTTACAAAAATGATCATTGCTGTTCTTGTTATTATCCGAATTGTACACAATAGAAACTTGAGCAGCTTGACCGTAGAGATCAATCACACCGTACACACAGTCAGGCACATTTGTTGCTGCACAACCTTGGTCATCTCCATTAATGAGAAAACTTAAGCACCCATTCTCTTTCCTCACCTGCGTGTACAAAAATTATTACTTTTGGTACAATCAGATAAAAATAAACGATACTATTAGTAACTGAATAGAAGTAACAATAGAACTTACAACTCCAACTCGATCACCAACTTTTAACCTATCTAAGGATTGACCGTAATCATCCACAATTGAAGTTCCATTGTGCATGATACCATTTCCAGTCATCATCCAAGTTCCTGATCGAACCTGGTATGAAATAAAAATTATTGATGAAGTATATATCTATTATAATAAATGCATGCTATATTACCTTGGCTAGTTTTTTCTACTCCTTTGGCTGTTAGAGAATATAAATAAGAAAATATACTCAAATAAGATTAACTTACATTGGTCATCGTACAAGGATAATCTAACTGAGTAGGCACATGTGTTGTTACTCCAATTTCAATTGATCCAGCCCATTTAGTGACCATTTTATCCAGCCTTACTTCAAAAACCTCATTAGCTTTCAGCGTCCGATTTGTTAAAACTACCTAAAACCACAGTACGACATTGTAAATTTATAGGGGTCTAAACGATTGAGGACTGCATTCTGAAAGTATCCGCACTAACAGGCTTTCACTTCTTAAGATAAGATCACGTAACGTACTCCATGATTAAACTGATCCGTCGAATTGGGTCTATGAGCAGTCCGTCCTCCATTTATAACAGCAGCATGAAATCCGCAGTTTGGATGAAACAACAATGTTTCATCCGTGGGCTCTGCTGCGGCTACAAAATTGATTAAAGAAAATTATCTAATAAGAAAGATTTAGTTTTATAATGAATGTTTACATAATTAAGAATGAAAATACATGAACAATGCTAAAAATCAAAACAAACAAATCAACGTCAATTACCCGCTTGGTAGAAGTCTTGATGACTCCTGACATTTAGTCTTAAGTTGTGTTCCTCTCGTTCGTTCCGATCTACGATTGTAACCTAATTAAAATATCACTAAATTAGTGTCACATCAAACAAACTAAAATAAAATACTTTTTCACCTCCCCCTTTTCCACACTGAACATAAAACATTATTTGATTTCAACAAGCTCCAGACTTAGAGATAAACATGAGTTTCATGAACTAAATACCTTCAGGAACAAACTAAGTGTAAGCTAATAATAATTTAGATAAAAAATATATTAACTCGGTATAACTTACTTTAGCCGCCATCCCATACAAGTTCAACGCACCCCAAACTTGATGATGTATTCCAGCAATAGCTATTCCCAAGTTTGTGCCATTTATGAAGTAACAAATTTCTCCGCTGGATTTTCGCATTACGCCAACGCGGTCTCCTTCTTGCAGCTGGTCCAAATTGAAATTTGTGTATGGGCTATTCGCTGCCTTGCCGTCGTGCAAAATGCCATTTCCTGACATTATCAACGTCCCAGTCTGCATTATTGTCAGGGTCGCAGGAAACTCAAATGTTGCTGGGTTATGTGAAGTAACTCCGAATTCAATGCTACCAGACCATTTCCGAACAAGAGTATCGATTCGTATCTGAAATGAGAAAATATTTTGTGTTCTACACCTGTACACGTCTCCGCATGAAAATAAACAGCGACAGGCTCTTGTTGAAGGAGAGTAAAATTTTTATATGCAGTATAGGTCATCAAATATAATTTTAAGGTATGTACTTCACAGAGCTCATACTGCAACAGTTCATAAAAATACAGAGTCTACAGCATGAATTATTGACATACATACGCATGCCCTATATACAATTGTCCCACAGTTCTGCAAAACTGGACAAGGAGGCACATTACATGACATGTTACAACTACTTTATTTGTATTTTTAAAAAATTAATAAAGGCACACACCTGAAACAACTCATCATTTCGCAACGGCCGGTGAGTTAAAACCTACGCATTAAATGTTCCATTGCATAAGCCAAGTAATCTAATTTGCCCAATAATATGTACACCAATGTTCTCTACAAGAACATGAATGAACTTAAATCAGATTTAATAAAAAATACAAGAAACACATACAATAGCATTGTTGAATTCATCTTTCGGTCGCTTTCGCTCAGCTGTTCGATTCGTGCATGATAACTTAACCAAGGGACCACAGCTTGAGTGAAATCTTAGTTTATCATTTTCACTATTATTCTCCGTGCTAATATAAATGCTACTAATGTCATCTCCAGCTGCATCATGCTGTTCAGTATTTGAGCCTAGAAAGAAAACAGGAGTCAGCCCAGCCAAATAAAACCTGAGTCGGACAGTAGGATATACATACCAAAAGAAATGTTACTCTACTTTGTTCTGACGGTTCCACATCCACAAGAGAGACCTGGGCACATTTTCCATACAGACTAATGACAGCATATATATCCGCTGGTATGAAAGGAATTGCGACACCCTGTGGTGTTTTGTTGATAAAAAATACAAGCTCTCCCTGTATACACACACCAGAGACAGAAAATCAATACAATTATTTACGCCGCCTGGAATTGACCGAAATAGCTACAAACAGATCACTTCTACCTGATTCGTTCGCATCAGCCCAACTGTGTCCCCTTCCTCTAGCTTTTCCAAATCAAACCCATAGTTTTCGATCAGAGTTTCCCCATTTTGCAAAATTGTTCGGCTGGACATCAGCTACAAAATTAAATCGTCATTTTCAAACGCCTACACATATGGAGCCCCCACTAATGCAAAATTACCCCAACTATATTAACTTTTTTTTTACTTACCCATGTTTCATTACGCAGCTCTGTTGCACTTTGAGGGAACGTCTCAGGTGTGAAGGATTCTGGGTTCACAGTTGTGACCCCGATTTCAATGCTACCACTCCATATACCGACCTATAAAAACGGAAATAATGACACCAATTATTTAACTTTCAAATCACAAATCCTTGATATGACACATTTCGGCAATTAGTACATTAAAATCGAATATGTATATTTCCACTAATGAGGCACAATCCTGTCAATGATCTTTAAAAATAAAAATATTTACAATTAAGCACAGGCAGGTTCTTTTTAACCACCATAACCACATCCAGTATATGCTTATCAAATATAATCAAATCATGTACGAATGGAAAGAGAGGTTCCATAACACAATAAAAAATTATCAACAAAACTTACGCGTTTATCAATCCGAACTTGAAAGATAACATTCGACTCCAACTTCCTATCACTAAATATGACACAGTTATTAAACTCACTCTTCGCGGATAACCTTTCAGCACTTCTGAAATCATCCTTGAATTTAATATGGGAACCACAGACTCTGTGAAACCGAAACATTATTTATATCATATTAATTATTTCGATATCAACACTCCCTGGATCTCAATTAACTAATTACTAGGGTTGAGAAGATTTTATACAATTTTAGTTATCTGGACTCGGAGAGTTACGACCTAGCTATGCTTTAGTACATTGCGAAATTAAAACAAATATTAGATACATTTTGACAGTCAACAGCATAGCGGGAATATGCAGTGGCCAAGTAGATCTGCAGCGCTTGATCCCATCCAGTTTCCATTCCCTTGCCGTCCACAGTCCACAGTTTCTGTGGAGGTGCGGATTCTGAGTTGAGCACTGCTCGCGAGTGAGTGAGTGTTGAGCTGAAAGTTTTGGGGCATTGTGAAACACTTTTAAAAATTCCTTACAATCGTAATAATTAGCTGTTGGTCATTTATTATATCAGAACAATCATCACTATCATTGCAATCAGAATTACGGGGTATAAAGGAATATTTTTAATTAAATATTAGGAGAATCTAGTATTAATGCATTAAGGAGTAGATTTAGTATTGTGGGTGTGGAAGTTGACATATCAAAAGAAATATATTTGTTGTACAGTATTAAAATTCCTGAGTAAAATCTTTGGGGTGAATTTGGTGTAAAAGTAATGGCATAATTTAATTTTGTCACTTAAGAAAATTGTCTCTCTAGAGGTATTTATTTGATTTAGCTATAGCTATAAAGTTCATTGAATTGACACTTTAAAGGTTATTTAGGGATAGGCTGGTATTATTATGCATGTGTGTATGCATGTATGTATGTATGGCTGGTGATGGGAACTGTGGTGAATGTTGACATTTCCTTATATTGTTACTCTTGATTGAGGATTGTCACTAAAAAGCGTTGGAGCTTTTTATAAAAGGATCTAGGAGGATTATTTGTCCTTACGCCTAATTTCAACAGCTTTTGTGTTATGTTCCGTCCCAAGTGGGTTTGGATGTGTTTTGATAGTTTAGAAACATTACTATAGAGTTAATAGAGTTAGGGTGCTACAGTAAATGAGCAGCACAATTTTTTAAATTTTAAATCACGGCACGACCTTAAAAGGATAGATTGTTGAGTGGATGATTTTGGAAATGTCTTGGGGTGACATCATAATAAGGCATACAGCAGAAACAAAAATTCCACATGACATGACCACCCAAAGAGAATAATAGCTCATCAAAATGTTAGACAAACCGAATGTGAAACCTATTCTTAACTATTTGGGTTACATATCAATTGTGGTCGATTCATGTTACTGTGTTTGGATAAACTCATTATTGAGTTGAAATGGAAAATATACATAAAAAAACAGATTTCGTTGAAATTGTTGAAAATGTAACACTCATTTCTAGTTCTGTGAACATTTCATTCGCTCTAATTTGGGCTCCCTTTTAATAAACCATCCACGGAGGGCCTGAAAACCCTACGGGACGAAACGCATTGTTACAATTTTTTTTAAAGATTTTCTAAATCATTGGGCAATTGAATATATTTTAACATGCCTCTTTATGTATATAGGCCAGGGTGGGGGGTTAACAGTGTCGTGGGGCTTTGTACGTTTCATATTACTAATGCCGGATCTTTGTACTTCCTTCCAGACCATTTTATAGTGCTACAGATGGTGTCCACATTTCGAGGCCTGGAAATTAAACCGTGCAATTTGAGGTTCATTGGCCTTTGGAACTTTATCTAAAAATTGTCAATTTAAATCATGCAGAGTTTATATGCTTACTGGTTTCTGTGCAACTAAAATACTTTCAGTTATTTTACGTTATTGTTCCAATAAATGAGCTGGCAGACAGCTTTACTTGACACTTCAAAGGCGTAATGTGGAATGTTTTTTGGCAATAATCATCATAGATGGATCTACATAGAATCATACATATTATGGGTGTTTGTTTAAGTGTAATAATTATATCATTGAATTGTATTTTCCTCGACTATCGTTTTTTCCCAGTGTAGGGTAAAGAGAATTTTTATTGCTATAAGTTTTCATTGAAATAGTTAATTAATAATATTATAGATTGTGGAGTGTAGACTCTTAAAAAAATGTTTATACACTGTAGAAGTACTTGTACCTGTATCTGATTTTAAAATGCAATGCAGCATCCAGAGGTACTCTAGTATGATTCAACCTTAGAAATTGTGTAAAATAAGGCATGGTAAATCAAGGATTTTAAAAAACGCTATCCGATTTTAAATTAAGTTGAGTTGCATCACCGCATCGATTTTATTGATGTTTCTCGCTGAGTTAATGAAATAACATTAACAAATGTAAATTTGAATGTATTGTCAAAGTAGGAAATTTATAAAAATGGCAAATTAGAATTCTCCAACCAAAGCCTGTAATCGGAATCATCCCCCAGGTTTGCCGTAATAGTTGTACGCAGAATAAGACTTTTGCTGGAAAAGCAGCATTTTTATGGGTAAGTTGTAGTCATAGTTAGAAGTGGCGAAAGCTGTAAGTGAAAATACTGGGTTATTTTTTTGGAAATGCTATTAATTAACTTTTCGTTTCAATTTGTTGGTATAGTAACACTAGCTACGAATAATCCTTATTTCCGTGTACAATGTAATTACCTTTAATGTTTTCAAAGGTTAGCATCCGCATCCGCACCCACATCCACAACCACAGCCGCATCCGCAACCACAGCCACAGCCACACTTGACTCCCCATGGACATCCACCGGTAAAGCACTTGCAGGGACAACAGAAGGAGCAAGATTTAACCGGGCATCCTAACGGAATATTGCAAACTCCCGTACCGCAAATGTTACAGCAACCAAGGAAGCCCTGGCATGAGTGAGCGGGATTGCAGCCCTGAGGAAACAACATAATTACATAAATTATAATGATGTCTGTATAGAATTATATGTAGTTACATAAATTGAATCAAATAGCTGAACTTACATTACTGCAACCACATCCATTTCCACACCCGCATCCACATCCAAACCCGCATCCACCACATCCGCATCCGCATCCGCAAGACATGATTTAATCTAGATGACCTGTTCTAAGGCTATCGGCTGAAATGTAAAATTTAGAATTTTGATGTAAAATCGTCGTAAATCAAGAAAAAATATTGAGTGATGTTCACTACTCAGGAGACGGCTAGCAACTGAAAATGCAGTATGTGAATCCCAATAATGATTGAAAATAACATTAAAGAATAATGCCAATTTAAATACATTTTTAAATAACCAGAATCAAACAGACGTCATGTCGTCATCTAAAATAAAAATTATGTGCATAAAATATTTATTATTGACTGCGCATCATTTTGTCATCTCTATGGCCACGAAGTAGGAAAATTGACCCCTTGTCAATATATGCAGTGTTGTTATTACTAATATTCATTATTTTATGAAATGTAAGCAGCTGGCACTCAAATGTCACAGTATGTAATATGTCAGTTTTATCGTTTCTATGCAAAAATGCATAGAAAACGGCCCTACAATGTAAACCTTGTATTGTAAGCTAGTAAAAAAACATTGAAATACTTCTAAATGTATTAACATATGATATTGCTAATAAGAATAATTATATAAACATGATACACTGAGATGCCAACGGCACAGCTAGCGCCCCCATGATTACGTTTTTTGTTATTTCCAAATAGAAATTTAATGCGCATTGTCAAACAATAAAAACAGTGGCGCTATATGCTTCTCATTATTGCAAGTATTCATACAAGGTGACAGTAGTTCTCGGACCCGTAATTAATCAAGATTTTTATTTTAATTAACACTTTTCCACGTTTTATCAAAAATGCTGCATCGTAAAAACGCACTGTATTTATGCATACTTAAGCAATACAATTATGATTTTCAATCAAAATCATTATTTATGGCAGCTGTCGAAAACCCAATCCAACTGCACAATTAGTTGTGTATTATTTGCGACGGCAAGCAAATCTATATTGAAAGAGACAGCGGGACCAGGATTATTAACTTATTGGCATGACTATGAAAATACTCAGCAACCTACAGCTTCACAGATGTATGTATATACTTTACTACAATGCATATACACTGGAAAATATGGAAAATTTTAATGTACCCAAAACCTTTTTGACCTGAATTAAGTCCTGATTTGACAGTCTGACAATCTGGGCACACTCTAACTCAAACTTGCGCTATGTTTGTATATGTATTGAAGTATTACTGAATTTTGAGTGAAAATAATTAAAGCGTCCGTGATAAGATACAAACTTTACAAACTTACTTCGTGGTAGTGATTCACGGAATTTATTTAACTTTGCTAAAAGTTTTAACTGTATTTAAAGTATCATTTCTGTACTCTCACTCAACACCAGAACAATCTTGCTTTAACATTTTTTAATAGCCGCCGAATCGTAGCGTGATCTATAGACATTCTCTTGCACCATGACACAGGCTTTGCATTGTTATGGGTTAATAGCCCACACAATTACTACGAATACACACACGACGGACCTGAGTTCATCATTGGCATAAAAAAAACCATACAGACGTAATCAATCCCTGATAGCCCACCATAAACCGAGTAACTTTCTGTTCACCTCCGCTACTACATATCTATAATTATGTATATAACATCTAGGTGAACATGAAATTATTTGGCCTGCTGTTTTAACACAAGTAGTTATTTTGGACTCGAAGAAGTTGGAAGTTGTTACATATTCTAATTGTAAGTGGATCACTAATGCTTTGACCTTAGCTCTTATCTTTAAGTTATTTATGTAAAGGAGCCTCCTTGTCCAGTCCGGGTCTCGGCTCCTTGTTGGGTTTTCCACTTGTAAACTATAACCCTTTTCTGACCAAAATCAAAATCATTTTTACACTTACCTAATGCACCTTGAAAAGAAACGAGATGGGAATATTCTTATTAAAATTAATAAGAAAATTTAACGTTGTGGCAAACAGGCAGAGCTGTCCAAAATACATGCTTCCCAAATACAAACTACAAAATACTAAATACATTCTTCCGGCGTCGAAAATACAAACTACAAAATACAAAATACATTCTTCCGGCGTCGAAAATACAAACTACAAAATACAAAATACATTCTTCAGGCGTCGAAAATACAAACTACAAAATACAAAATACATACTCAAAAAGTAGAAAATACAAACTACAAAATACTAAATACATTCTTCAGGCGACGAAAATACGAACTACAAAATAGAAAGTACATACTTGAAACGTAGAACATACAAAATCTGGAATTTAGTTTTATGGGATGTTAAAACGATTGAATTTCGTTTTACTTCATTGATTTGATTGGTTTTTGGCATAAACGGAATTTTCAAACCCAAAGAAAGTGCGCCAACAAAAAACACAAGTAGTTTATATAGCGAACAAAATACAAACTACAAAATACATTGCTTACTTTACTTAAGTAAGACAAAATACAAACTACAAAATACAAAATACATTGCTTCGTAAGATAAAATACAAACTACAAAATACAAAATACATTGCTTCGTAAGACCAAATACAAACTACAAAATACAAAATACATACCTAGCCACAAAAATACAAAATACACAATACAAAAATGTATTTGAAATACGTATTTGAAATACATGTATTTAAAATACCATGTATTTTGGACAGCTCTGCAAACAGGCAACACATGCACATGTATTTTTACCAGTACAGAGAACAGTATAATAATTGATTCTCTTGTAGAGGGAGTAATTACTACCATAACATGCAAAAGAATAACATAAACTTGCAAATCAGGTGTACATACATACTTACATTGTACACATGTAAATTTCAGTATGTGCAGCGAATAAAATATTTCGCTAAATAAGAATGCGTCCAAATATTTTGTGTTCTTCTACAGAAAGTGTTCTTGTATGAAGTTTTACAGGGAGAGTACTAGCTCCTCTAGAGTACTAGTACTAGTAGACTAGCTCCTCTGGATACAGAAACAGCGGGATCACATCTTTATTGTATGGGTACAAATAGTGAAAGTTATTATTGTTGAGAATGCGTGGCTGTGAGAATGGAAATGAATTGACAAATGAATTTTTGGTTGGTTGTAATGCAGCTAAAAATGTATCTTATCCAAGAGGTTAAATGTTACATTTTCAAACGTAAATAAATGACGACTATGTGTTATAATTTTTTCAATGACTACATATCATCGCTGAAAATGGACTAAGTGCAATTTCGACTAGAAGCAAAATGGTCTACATGCCTTTTTCCTTAAAGGCAAAACGGAATAGTTGCAAGCTTTCCTGAAAGCAAAATGAACTACATGCAGTTTTCACTAAAAGCAAAATGGTCTACATGCGTGTATACTTTCATAATGGCAATTCTGCTTTAAAACGAAATTGTATGTAGACCATTTTACTTTTAGACAAAATTGTAAGTAGACCATATTGCTTTTAAAACTTGATGCATCTATTCCATTTTGCATTTAGTAAAACTGCATGTAGACCATTTTGATTATCGAAAATGCATGTATTCCATTTTGCCTCTTCAGCGACGATATTATTATGTGTCTTAAATTGTTGGTATGAATTTATTATTAAGATTTATAAAAACATGTGTACAACGTGAGTTCCAGGCTAGAGGCAATCTTTGAGTAACAACGTGGGGGTTTGTTCATGTTTAGTCTCTTTTGCCCTCTACGTCATGTTTTTTTTGTATCTATGCCTCATGTTTATAAGTAATAATTTCACTTTATATTTTCTTTACTACCTCTAACCCTGATATGCACAAGCTTCCATAAAAGTTTTGTCTTCCCCTAGCAAATATAAGGAAACATCATATATACGCGATTAGGGAAAACATTAACGTAGGATAATCAGGCACTCCGGAACGTCCGAAAAAGTGAGGGGACAGAATTTCTTAATTAGTTATAGTTACTTTGCTGTTGGCAAACAGTATGTACAAACATGTATGTACATACAATATTACAATTATTTTTTGTCAGCTAGCTCGTATAAGCATGCAAAATTTAGATCTTCCAAATAGTACTCGGAACAGTTCAGTTCGATTCAAAATTTGCAGTTCAGTTCAGTTTGAGCAGTGAACTGAAACAAAAATTCGGTTTCGGTTCAGTTCAAGTAAAAACAGTTCAGTTCAGTTCAGTTTCACCCGATGAACTGAACTGAATCGGTGAATCAAACAGTTCAGTCGCAGTGTTTGGTAAACAAGAACAATTGCGGATGTACACACATACATAGAGCTCCGAATTTAGCCATTCGAGTCAATCGCAGAAAAAACTTATTTCTTTTTCCTCTTAACCTGTTCCTAATCGCATTCACCATAGCAATCAGTGCACTGGAGAATGCATAAATTATGATGATGGTAATGTACTCTGGAATGGCCCTGTTTCAGAATCTACGTTTAGTTATCCATTGCTTCCTTTTAGTATTGCAGCTTTGGGCGAATTCAGTATTTACAATTTACATTTTCCTTAGGATTCGTATCAATTTTAATTTTTTCAGCTCCGTAATCAAACCAGAATTTTAAATAGCTGTTGAAGTTTTAAAGAAAGTAGTGCGAAATGCAACTTCTTTAGCCCCTAGTTTGGTCCAGCAACATAGCAATGTCCCATGGAATTATTAAAAGAAAAATTGTTAAATAATAAGGTAGCTAATAAACTGTTCATTATTCGTTAAATAACTATATATGAGAATGAAAGATAAGACTGTACGTTGGTGGCGACATTTCCAGCAAGGAGTCCGTTTGCAAACCGTTTGAACTGCAGTTTGCATTACATGGTTCAGTTCGATTCAAATACTGAATCGAACTGTTCAGTTCAGTTCAACAGCTGAACTGAACTCTCTTTACAATGAATCAAACTGAACTGAACTGAACCGAATCGGAATTTTTCGGTTTTGAACTGAACTGGTCCGAGTACTACTTCCAAATTTGTAAGAATTGGTTTGTTTTAACAGATCAAGCTTTCACCAAAAGACACCAACTCAATCACATATATTAAAAACGTTTTCTTACAAACACTAAATACTAGCAAAATTGTATGGATTTCAAATACAGGTATCGAAGAATCATTGCACTTATTGCGAACTAGGTTCGATTTCTTCTTTGATTTTTGGTCTGGTCCAAGCGTAGGACCATTCCGCAAGATTTGTTCCACAATTTTGGTCCAAGAAACTTTCTCCGGTAGATTTACTGGTTCAGAAGTGAATGGCCTGTTCCATTCGTTAGACCAGACCAATTGGCGGACAAATTTTGTGGTGGTAAATTTTTTGAAGTAAATGTTTTACCAAGAAACGTGTAAATTTAATGGTAATTAACAGAGGTGTCCATTTGAAATCACCTTCGTTCATCCATCAGAAGGGGGACCGTTCCCAATTACCCGTTCCTTCATCGTTCCGTAAAATAAAGCCTTCTGAATATTTACCCTTCCTTTTCCCATCCTTCATTCAAATCCTGCTATAATCCTTCCTTCAGCCTTCAAAAAATATCTAAATGCTCTTTATGTTATCTTCCTTCCATGCTCATTAATAGGCAATTGTCTTCAAATCCCTCAGAATGTATCCCTGTTAACTTTATTCCTGGAAGTTTACAAACCCTGCTTTATGAATTAAGGTGGTTTGTTGGAAGGATTGTTTACAAATAAATTCCCCAAGTTATTAATTAGTAACTTTTTCCCTGTAGAGCTTCCTGTGAATGAGGAAAACTCTGAAAGCTCCGGTTAAACTTAAATTCTCAGGATTTTAAATGCAGTAAGTTCAATGATTCCTCCTAGAATCGGTGAACTAACGAAGGAGAAAAACTCCTAGAAAGAGAAAAGAATGAAGACGATGAGACTTCTGTTTTGGGCTATTTTCAGCCTGTCCTATAATAGTTGTTCCGGTGTTGGCGAAAAGCTCAAGACAGATCTGCCGTCTTCAATTACGGAAGAAACCAGCCTTTTGAGTAATTCGAATATACTATTTATTTACTCGTTAATTTTTGTACACTTAATTATAATTTTTCAGAGTAGGAACGTTAAAATATTAATGCATTAAAAAATTTTAAGTGATAAAAATTTTGTATTTAGGAATGTCTCCCCCCTGGATTATTGATTTGGAAAAAAGTTACGAGATTGGATTTGCGCATCAGTTCGGACACCTAAAGTACATACAAAATCGAACTGTTCCAAATCATAACATCCCCCGGGATGTGAGCAGCACTTGTCAAAATGTTTCCGTTCGCAGCTTCCATCAGAACAGGAGATTAATACACTTTTTTGGCTATGAGCCCGCATTAAATTCCACAATTCACGGTTCAACTCATTTTGTATCTTTTACTAATGTTTTACTTTTACTGCTACTTCCAGAGAATTCCCAAAGGCTGTAAATTTGTTTCCTTAAAAATATCCCTGTTGAAAGGAGCTTTTGATCTTAAGATTTGTATTAATGCAAGTCTAGTTTTAGTAGTGACAACTAGTAGTAATTAGCTGTGGCTAATTCTTGCTTTACTCTATTGCGGTGTGTTACTAAACTGTTCGACAAGGAATTTCTGGTTGCGCGTTGCGCCTTGCACTCATTTGACAGCTCTAGAAATTTCCGATCTATAAACCTCAAATTTATTTTGTAGCAAAATTTGTGAAGAGCAAAATAGAAAACAATAAAATTTCCAATTTCCCAAAAATAATCCTGACTTCGAGCAACTAAAGTCTCCCTGTAACCAGAGTTTTTGATTTACGGAATACAACAGAATTTGGAATGCTTTAAATTAAAATTTGCTACACGTAACATTTTTACATGTGAGAGCTTTTAAATAGTATGTTGTGCATTTTGCCTCTTCTACGACGATATACAAATGTATGCAATAGTCACATGTTACCTATTCGGTTAGATACCTGTCGATTTTTGAGAAGATCGGGTCATCCGTATGACCCCCGGAAATTTAAGTAAGTCGTGTTGAAGGACAGTGGTGTTGTCCCGGGTACAAATGTCCCGATTCCCAATGCTAACTATATCGAATGTTGTAACAATATCTACGGAGAGAATTCTTGTGCACCTTCAGTATCCAATATGAGCCCAAGAATTTTAATTATTTTGATATTAAAAACCTTTGGTATCCCTCGTAGTAGTGACTCTCTCACTGTACGTATGTAACTTCCCGTATAGTTGCGTCCCCCCTTGTGGCTCTACATATTACGATTAATCCAGGATAACTGGGGTTTCCATTGTTACTTCTTCTGGGGTCCAACTTCATCACAAAATTCCAGTTCAAACTTTAACTCGAACCGGGTCTGGAAAAAGTTCTGGGAAAATTCCAAAAAATTTCCGACTTCGTCGAGTTTTCCCGACGACCCCGCCACCAAATTTTCCAAAAAATTTCCGACTGCGTCGATTTTTCGCGGCGACCCCGCCACCCAATTTTTCAAAAAATTTCCGAATGCGTCGAGTTTTCTCGTGGACCACGCTACCAAATTTAAAAAAAAAATTCGACTTCGCCGAGTTTTCCCGACGACCCCTTCAGCCAAATTTCCAAAAAAATGTCCGACTTCGTCGAGTTTTCCCGACGACCCCTTCAGCCAAATTTCCAAAAAAAATCCAACTTCATCGAATTTTCCCGACGACCCCGCCAGCCAAATTTCCAAAGATTTTCCGACTTCGCCGGTATCTAAATTCCCCGACTATGACGTGTCACTTCCCGGACTAACCGGGTTCGCAGGTTAGAGAACTTTTTCCAGACCCGACTCGAACAATTGAATTTAAAATTCAATGACATAATTATTCAACTTAACAATATTCCGTCTAAAATTGGATTCAGCTTGAGTTGAGTACAATACCAAGGTTCAGGCTTAAGGCTATTCCTCAGACCTCAAACCGGAAGTGCGAATTTGAATCAGAACTTAAACCATGAGTCCAAGTTGAACTCAAACCTGGATTCCAAACTTGAACTTCAAACTTGAGTTAAAGTTGAATTCTAAATTTACTTTGAATTTGAACTTGAATTTTGAGCTCAAATTGAACTTCAAACTTGAGACCAACTTAAACTTCAAACTTAATTTTAACGTAAAATTCTAGCTTGAGTTCAATTTGATTCGAATTTGATTCCGATTACCAACTCCATATAAAAGAACCTATATTCCTTGAAGCACTAAATTTGCAGAAATGTTAAATTGAGAAATTTATTATTTACAGAAATGTTGGACAACCCGAGAGCGAGACTTTTCGAATTCCCAGACCATTGGAGTAAACACCGTAATACAAACATACTAGATATATGCTCTGTAAGTATAAACGCATCTCTGTTTCTATCCTAGTAGCTTTTCCAGTGCTCTAGAATAAGTGTTCGTTTCATGTGAAAAATATTCAAATAAATATTGTACCACATAATTTGCCTTTTACGAGGAAACACGTAGCCAAAAATATCTGCCCTAATTTAATTTCCATTGGTATAGTTTCAAATATTTCATTCATAATTTATCCAAGCCTTTCAGATTCAATGACAAATAAAATAACCCTCGCCCAGTGCCTACTCAATATTTGGGTGATAGTTTGTGACTGCATAGGTACTTACCTGGCCCAATGTCCCATCGCGGGCAAAATCGATGCCATCTTAGCCTAGTTAATTGCGCTTTAATAAAAAAAACTTAACCTCATGCTAGAAGGCCCCACTTGTCCCACCTAAATTCTCCAATGTTATGTTCCATAAGATATTCTCATTTTCGAAAATTGTTGTGTGAAAAATGTTTTCAAAGCATAGGATTTAATGCGCATACAAATATCGTCGTTGAAGAGGCAAAATAATCTACATGCTGTACAAAAACCATAGCATGTAAATCATTTTGCCTCTTCAGCGACTATATATGCCTCAATAGATCTACAAATAGGGTTCCCACTTTTTTAAAAACGTCATTCCGGGACAAAATATTTTTTTTACGTATGCATGATTCCTAATTAAATTTTGCATCCTTTTTGGAATTTAATACCATTTTTTGGTTTTCCGGTTTGTTCAAAACAGAAACAAAATCACAAAACGGGTTAAAAAGGGTACATTTAGCCTGACTTGAAGCTCTGCCTTCACAAGTTCCGTTGGCATTAAGTTTCTCTCGACTGTCCAAACTTTCTTGATTTCAAATTTAGTAGTTCCATTTTCAAAAAAATGTTATTATCACTGAAATTAAAATGCTGTTTAAATAGGTCTCCAGTGATTTCAAAATTTTTAAAGCTTCCTCTTAAAAGCGCTTTTTTGTTCCGGGGGTATCTTTCATAATTGTATTAGCGCTACTTCCGTAAAATTTGTCGTTGTAGCGGTTTACACAACTTTCCAGAAGAGATTTCATAATAGCATGAACTTTCGTAGAAATACAATCATTACACTCCAAAATTAAAATGGGTGAATTCATTTTTTGTAAAATATTGTGCACAATATATAGGTAACATTCGAGGAGAGATTCTAATTTCGCAACATCTTCACTGCTACTATAACATGCAACCTTGCGAATAACAACAGGACATCCACTTTGTTCCTTCAACAGAAAATATGACTTTAAAGCTGACCTATTACAAATGAATCTATTCAGTGCTGGAAGTCAGGGGTCGGATTTATGTGGGAAGACGGGAAGAATCTTCCCAGGGAAAAAATGTTTTCAGCAGGGAAATTTTCAAACGGGATTACAAACAGGGATTCTCAAATCTGTTGACCTTTTTTGGGCAGGGATTTTTGAAACTGTAGAGGTGTTTGACTGAAAACAAATTTTGTCAACAGGGATTTTCAAATTGGTTGACCTTTTTTTCACCAGGGATTTTTGAATTTGTTGAGGTGTATTGCGGAAATTATTTTGTCAACAGGGAATTTTCAACTTGCTTCGAAGAGGGACATCACAACCAGCATGGAAAATTTAAAAAAATCTTCCAGGGAGATTTACAAAAATCCGAACCCTGCTGGAAGTAAGGACAGCCACATCCACAAATTCACAGAACTATTTTAAAGCCTAGTCTCTGCGCAGACAAGCTAAATTCGCTAAAAAATTTAAAACTAAGCCTTCAACATTCACTGATAATTTGTTGCATGCATTTTTCACAGCGCTGTGTATAATGTGACATTTACAATTGGCAGCATCAATTGATGGATTTTCTTCCTGGTGTTTCTGAAACACCGAATTTTGGCGACCGTAATTTACGTTTGTACTTTTCGCGATGTAACATCTAATATTTCGAATCCTTAATCCATTCTTAGCAGTTATGTTTTGGATTTGTTTGAAAGTGTCTTTGCTGGATTCATTTGTGTCCTTGTAAAAATCTAGAAGCCCATGAGATATTCCATTGACTTTATCAAAATACTTAGGCTCATACGGATACATTTTGATGTTTCCTAAAATTTCATTCATTCTCATGAATTCACGAGTTGAATTAATTTACATGTAATACAGACAATTAATTGAATACCAATTACAATAGTTTTACTTAAAATATTTCAGGTTTTTAATAATTGTCACCATCTATATACAATATTTTTTAATTTCAGAAATGCATGACTTACTCGTGTTCTACTGCTACACGAATGATTTGTACTCGCGTTTAGATTTATTCAAAAATATATTAACATTAACATTTAAATATGTAAAAAATCTCTCTTACAAGCATCTGAAGAAACGCCAAACTAGGGAGAAGAATTCAAATTATTTAGATTTTATATTAATAAATACTAAATAAATTAATAATTATTTAAATTAATAAATAAATATATTAATATTTACTGATCTGCAGGTCCCAGACTGCTTTTGACAATAATTGCTGTTGATTAAGTGTCAGCAGCTGCTTTGTCTAGGTTTTTGTGAACTTTCCTCGTGAGATTAAACAGGCCCACATTCTTCATACTTCACAGGGAAAGTCGTTATACACTAAAAACCTATCAATCAGATTTTTTTTAGTAATTTTTTCCATTTCGACGTAACCAATTTTCGGAATTGACAACTTTTTCCCACATAGAACTGTAAAACGCAGACATTTTTACGGCGGTTTTGTTACGTCTGTAATCGCATTTTTATGGTTTTATTAGTTTTAAAACCTTGTATTATAAAAATATTGCAATGTCCTGCTGATACAAGATAAAACTGTAGATTGGGATATTACAGGAACTGACAAGATCAACTTAACTCAAGTTCTTAAACGTCATAAAGAAATTTCTGAAATAACAAATTCCTTCTACAGAAATGCTCTCCTTCAAAACTTTAACAGATTAGTAGATGCCCAAGTGATAAATTGGCAAACCTACAAATACAAAAATTTCACTTATGAGGAAGATTTAAAGGAAAATGTTACTGTATCCTTGCAGTTAAAAGCTAACATTCAAGGTACAAAGATATCTTTTATTTTCACTTTATTTTACCCTTGGATATTTTAAATATTTAAATTCAATTGAGATATATTGACTGTTGGTCTCCTGCATCGATGCAAAATTAAAATTGCAGGAATCTCGTTTCTAAGAAGCCGATCAGGCAAATCTGGCTGTTAGTAGATCCATTTAAAAAAAGGATAACTTTAACCTTCACTTGTAAAAATATTGATTTGGTAATGAAGTGTACGCCCTTATTTCAGATATGGTGAGGAACCCGATGGTTCGAATTTTCAGTGGTGAAAACTTGACTGGTAAGTTTTAGATTGAAAATGTATTTATTAAAACTTCAGGTTAAATAATTGGTCTGGTGAGATTTTATCATGTAAGTGATAAACAACAGCCTAAAAACAAACTGAATATTTCATTAATCCCGTAAATAAGTAGCGGGTAGACTTGAAATTTCGGAAATTAAACCAAAATTCTTTGCATGGTCAGAACAACGGCTAAAATCACATATTTGTATTGAACCTCTTGATTAAATTTTAGAAAATTGTATGAAATGTATTTCAGATCAATCTAAGGATTATCACGTCGGACAGTATTATATAGCAAGTGAAAAAAACTGCCATTACCACCCTTACAAACTAGAGATCGTTAAATCCGCAGAAACGTTTGGCACGTGCGTAAGATTGTTCAGAGACTTTGAATGCAAAGGCATGTCCTTGGCGATTTATGCAGGAAATGAATATTCACATCGAACCATTGACACAGTATTGGACCAAGTAACAACAGTGGGGCCTTGCTTTGAGAACGAATTCATCAATGCAACCTTCCTGGATCAAAGAAGACGACTCATTGCTAAAGATCGAAACTCAAGTTCCTACTTCCCTGATCTAGTTCGATTTGGGGGCGTCAATAGGCCCAAACTACGAATCTTTACAAGGAGTGACGACGTAGATGTTTACTACGGTTTAGGTCCAAAAAATCGAATTGAATACATCCGCACTTATTTTAAACAAACAGGCCCTGCTCAGATTCCCCAAGCCTTAAATGTGGAAGAAACCGATTTTTATAAATCTCTGGATAAGAAAGAGGGCGACGTCCCATGTTTCGCTATTCCATTGACATTCTATGGACCTGAAAATGAAGCATTCAATGTTTTCCCAGTTAGTCAATCCAAGGTGGATGATTTGCTAGGAATATTTCCCTCCTTCTCCGACGCTTACGATATTCACATTTTTAGAATAGAACTAAATTTTGAATATGAAAATGACAAGAGCACTAGACCTCAATTTGTTAATTATTATTTTGCGTCTAATCAAATATACTACGGAAGATTTGTGAACTGATAATTTTTCTTTGCTTAAACTCATAGAACTAGTATGTTCTAATTTTAACAAATTAAATCCACAATAATTAACCCGAGTAGAAATTTTGGTCAGTACACGGTTATTAGTGCGTTAAAAATTAACGTCAATTGGTCAGAACAAAGTCCAGTTGTGGCGTCCAGCTGAATACAATATGTCCGCTTTGACAACGACAGCTGAACGTCACCACCTTGCGAAAAGATAACTATAGAAATAACGTCTGGTTTACGCCAAATACTATCGTTAATGCAACGCAATTTAACCTCCCTGTTCACGTGGGTTGAAATATAATTTACTGATTAAATTCCATCCCAAAAAAATAATTAAATAGTTAAAAAGTCATCATTCAAAGTTGTCCGCAGCATTCTTCTGTCCTTATTCCTGATTCCAAATCTCAATTTTTGCCCACCGATCGTCAAAATGAAACCTGAAAATAAGAAATATTTCGCTTTTAGATTTAGTTGCAACTTTAAGAAAGGTACAACAATTAATTATCTGTATCTTTTAAAAACTTACAACTAATTATAATATTTGAGGACATTATTTGCTTTGAATTCACAATTAAATTATGTATTGTTTATTTGTCCTTCTGCATTAGAAACTATTTGCTGGAAAGAATATATATGATAGGGATATACTTGATAGTGTTGGCGACACACTATCAGATATTAAAAATGTTGAAAATTGTCACAAATTGAAACCCTATAATTATTCCAAATAAATATTAGGGTTTCCTACCTTTCAACATTAATAATAGCTAACATTAAGCGTTGCCTTACAAGTACATACTTCCTTAACCATAATCATTTAAAAATTACTTACCTTTGATAAACAGAACATATTTAGTATTTACATTCTAATAATAACTGTTATCATAAAACTCGTTGCTTCAAACAATACAAACGACTTACACTTTGATATAAAATAATAATTTGTTTTGCTTACCTGAAATAATTGACGAAAAGAAGTAATCTTTGGCTGTTAGAAGTTACAGGAAAGTAACAGATCAGAGCCAAATCATTTAAAGTTCGGACTATACAGCGCTCTCGGCCAGTTTGTAAATACGCATGTGCCGAGTTTACTATGTTTGACCAAAATTTGACGTTGCATTAACAACCGGGCTTGACGTATGTATGTAATGGTTCTATAGAAGGAAATTGCTAGGAGGCACTATTATTTACGTCAAGTTTACGTAAATATAACCATTGGTATAGTTGCTGTCGTTATTTGGCCGGGATTTGGCGATAACAACACGTCGTGAATGTTCTACTGATTAACGTTAGGTCCTGATGTTAAAAGAACGTTGTATTTTTGTTCAGAATTGCGATAATATTTGTGATAGTCTCATTGACGTTCATGGGACATCGCATCTGTGACCAAAAATTTGAGCTTAGTCAGTTTAACGTCAACTAACGACAATTCCCATTTTCAGACGTAAATCTGACCAGTCATTTCTACTCGGGAAGTGATTAGTTCGATTGACTTGCTGATTTGCTACTAATTATAAGTAAATCAGACAGACACGTGGACTCATTTTTACTCTTGTGGTGATTTTATATTTTGTTTATATTTTTATCAAAGGGCTTCGCCTTTTTGTGAGCGCTTTGCGCGGGGCACATCCCTCACCCCATCCCATACAGCAATCGCCCGAATAATTATCTAAAACGGTAATTATTATAAATATCTTGAAAACAATTCCTTTGGATGACGCTTCAATACTCTGTTGTTTTCTTTTCAATAGTATCAGCGAGCAAAAACTTATCGAGTTTACGATTTGCTTCGACCAAATCGTCCTTTATACTCCTAATACAGAACGGGTATTAACTGTCTGGACCGACATTTTGGAACAGATTCATTGGTTTGGTATGAATTTGGAACAATATTAAAAGCAAAAGTTTCAAATTGTTCAAACTTTTGATCCAGACCAAAATTTTTGTCTGGAACTATCTGATAAGGGGAGATAAAACTGCTCTTCAAAGGTAGGGGAAAAAGTATTCCAAATTTAACAAGGTCAATAATAGCAAAAAGTGATGGTTAGAAAAATATCCTCTAATTTCTTGATGAGCCGCGTTGCGTCGAACTTCTCAGTTAATAGTTAAATTAAATTATCACCTTATTACACAATTTCAATCCTGAAAGTTTATGGCAATACTAACATAAAATCACTTAAATATAAGTTCAAAATCATTATCAACGATGAAAAGGGTCGTTTTAAAAAATCTACTTCGGGCTGCAGTGTCATGGACCACAATTTTCACTGGTCAATTTCGGTAGTTACCTATGTGAACCGATCTCCACAACTATGTATGCATGTACCAGGATGAAAAAGATATTTTGCAACACGGTGTAAACATTTTTATTTACAAGAAATAGATTGTTTCAAGTTTTTTAAATACAAATGCACTAGCAATTTATGCAGAATGTTTTTCGAAAATGGAAGCTTTATTGCTGTTTCGAGAGCAAAAGGTCACGAAAAGGCTAATTTGATCCTTGAAAAGTGTGGGGGGGGGAGCACAATAGTATCGCTTGTCCCTCCCTGAAGATTTTCGGGAAGGACAATGTCCACCCTGTCCCCCATTATTCCGGAGTGCCTGAGGATAATAAACAATATTGTTTCCTTACTATTATATGATTTAGCTTATGTATGAAAAACTGGGTAAAAATCCAGAATTACTTGATAGAATCAATTGCAATACCTCGTTCGATTTGCCATTAAAATTTCAACATTTATTTTTACCGGGAAGGAATCATCTGAGGCTTGGCCTTTCCCCTTCAGAACAAACTGTCTTTCGATGAAGTTTTTGAATAAATAAGGGTTTAAACTTCAAAATAAAAATATTTGACAGCGGTATAGTTGGAATGGTGTGGTATAATGAGACCACATGAATGAAAGATATTAATAAAACAAACGGTTAGTCACACCATCGCAATTATTACATAGCCGATAAAATGAGTGTAGCTATTGGACGTGATTGTTACGCATTTTTATGTCCACAGTTTTATTTCTGAGTATTTTTTTTAAAAAATAACAAAAGTTCGTAGTTTTAAAGTTCTTACTGCTACTGCTAACAGAGCTAACCAATGAATTGCTCGACATCAGCTTCACATTTACCCTCAAAAGTTAATTGTTCACTTTCCTCCTTTGGTGATGGTGAGGTTTCTTCTTCAGATCTTGTAATCTTTGTTGACCTTCTTGTACTATAGGACTGAGCAGTCATTTGTTTTCTCTTTCTCGCCCGAGGTTTAGGCGGTTTTTTAACCTCCATATTACCTTTCCTTGACTCTATTATAGCCGCAGCTTCACTCTCTGGTACAAACTCAACCAAACGTTCTCCGTTCAAAATAGTTTTAATTTGTGCCATTTTATGAACTTGTCGTATATGTTTTAAAAGATTTCGAGACCGAACAAATCCTGCTGGGCATAGATGACAATAGTTATTTTTTTCACCTGCATGACCAAGGGAATGGTCAAACAAGCTGGCCTTTTGGTTGAATCGCATTCCACACAAATTACACTCAAAAGGCTTCTCGCCTGTATGGATACGCGTATGGATATTACGTTGCTGTGCAGTGTAAAACCTTTTTTCACAGAACGAACAAGGGAATTTTCTATTTTCTAGGTCTGTCTGGGGCTTTTGTTGAAGTTTTTTGATCCTTTCTTCAGCTTCAATCCTTCGGCGGTTCATACGCTCGTGCCGCAGCTTGTGAGTATTTAGATTCCCTTGATGATTGAAACCTCGCCCACACTCTTCACAGGTAAACTGAGCGGCTCGATGCAACAACATATGTCTCTGAACATTCTCTTGCCGGGAGAACTTTTTTTGGCATATGTGACACTCGAGATCATCCCTAGATATTTGGCTTGGAATGCTTCGTTCTGACACCTCCGCCTTGACGGTGACAAATGTCTTCAACTCAGGTTTATATATTCGAATCACATCGGAATCTCCTGCAACCACTGGAAAAGTAGGATCTCCACCTACAATAAACAAATGGTACAAAATAATAAAAGATTAAAACAGAATGATAAAACAAAATTCATATTTACCAATAGAAATCACATCACTATCATGCTACAATAATATGAGACATGACATCTTATATCTAACCTTCACTGATATTTTGATCTGTGCATGTATTTGGTTGAAAATCACTGCCAAAAGCTTCCGAAAAATCATCTAAAATATAACAAAGATAATTAAACCCGAACAGTAATAAATTCTAGATACCCCTGCCTCCTCGCTCCGTCTTTTTAATGAAATTAACACCAACCGTTGGATTCTTGAATGGACTCTCCAGTAATGCGCTCTCCCTCATCACTGTCCCTGGTAATAGTTGTGACTTCGATGGTACTACCTAATGGATCTACAAATGCGAAACCAAAGTACATAAATAAAAGCCATTTCGACACACCTCCTCCCCCCAATAATGCCAATACAAACTAATAATAAGAGCCAATTGTATTCCAATTTACCATCCACCACAATTTCAGTCTCAGTCTCACAATCAGCCGTGACGGTGACCTCGGAATTTGGTATCACAATCGGAATAACCTTCACAGGAGACTGGGTCAGGGAAATAGTTGGTGTTGCCACTATTTGCCCTGAAACAAATTGATTAAAAATTCACACGTTACTCAATCCCAATAATTCCAAAAACAATATTTCATTACAGTACCCCTCTTGCAAAATACTTAACATTTAACACACTAAGTCCTTCAACAACAAAATTCAAACCAACCACACAACAAAAATTTCTGAATCACGACTTAAAAAATTTAACTCACCATATTTATTTTTCAAGAAAGTTTCAACAACACAAACTCTACTTGTAAGTCTCCAAATCGTGTCTTTCAGACATGCGATCTCTCTCTCCAAGTGACGTTGTCTAGTGTTTGCCTCCTCGTCCATTACATCTGTAAATATTTCTACTTTACCACCATTAATTAAATTGACCCTAACACCCTCCTCCAAACTTTATAAATTAATTCCAGCTCCTGACTTCTGGTCAACTCTAAATGGACGAATGTTACGACTAACACAACACAACAAAAACATTTTTTACGTAAATATTATTTTGCTACATCAACTTGTAGCGAATCCGAATGTTCCCGGCATTTCTGAAGACCCAGCGTTCCTTTCCTCCTGTGATTAATGGAGAAATCCTTTACTTACAATGTTATCCCCTCAAAATATTTTATTAATCTAAAAATCTACACCATGGCCCCCTTCCGATACTGTACTACTAAACTAATTGCGAAAGTTAGGTTAAGTATCTGAGTAAGCCATTTTGTCTGATAAATATTGGTTTACGAATTATTAAACTAAGATATTATTTCAAGGAAATAAAAATATAGTTGCGTGTTGTATTTATTAATCACAATAATTTAATGTTACTGATATTTTTTAATTTGTAGGATCGACTTTAGCATCTGCAACGGGGAGGTGTACACTTGAGTTTACACATGAAGGTGTCCCGGACAACTGACGGTGGTTTTTCGAAGTAGCAAGGAGTGCGAGGACGAGGGCAGTACTTGCAGTTTCGGAACAGCCTGGGGTAGCAAGGGATCGGAGAAGCCCGAGGAAGTGGGCAATCTGGACATGGTGGAACACATAGAGGGCGGTAGCAGAGTTTAGGAGGTCCTAAGGGCCTGTAGAAGGGTCGACCGCAAGGGCAGGAAGGCCATTCGGAGCATTTCGGGACTCGTCGACAGCTGATCGGGTAACAGGGATGAGGTTCGCAGGGAAATGGGGGAAAGCAGGTACAACAGCCGCAGGACATTGGGGAACCACAACCTAGAGGTGGAGCTGGGAAGCCTGAAGGAGGGCATCGAAAGCATTTCGGTAGCTTCTCACATACCCGGCGAGGTCGACTGAAGCAACAATTTTTCTTGCAGCAGGATCCGATCCCACATCCTCCTAAATATTCCTAAAATGTATACAGTAAAAACAGTAATTTATTAAAAGATATCACAGTGGGTAAAGGTGGGATAAGAGGAATGGGGATATTATAATTATTGGAGCTATTACTATTCCACCGCAAGGAATTGGCCCACATGCACAGCAAGCCATTTTGAAGTTGTAATTGAGATCCTGTAAAAATAAATAAATGCATTGGGGTAATTTCTTATTTTTATTGTTGATGGTCTCGCTGCTGACTCTGTTTTGTATGTAGGGACAGAAAGTATGAAACTAAATTGTGAGATGAACTTACTGTTGAACTGGGATATTAGTGATGGAAGAAATTCCGAATTTTTCCAGGGAATCTTTTAAGGGTGTTGGATTTTTGTCGGGTACTAGATTGTCAGATAATGAGACTTGTTATTCCAGGTTCTGGTAATTTTATCTTTTGTGAATTTGTGTGAATTATGTTACGTTTTTACAGATACATTCCGATTTCCGTAAAATTTGCGCAACTTACTGCTGGAAATTTTGATGTCTAAATGACGGACTGGAAATTTAATTCTAACTAAAATACATTCTGTTTCACTCCTCCTGCTCGGCTGATGGTTTTGTTGGAGTTTTAGACCGAGGAGCTATGGATATAGCTAATTTGGTGTTTTTAATTTGGTTATTTCTTTGGACGGTCCTGAGGGGACACCAGAACGGAAAAATGTACTTGCTTTCTTATTAATTTTTCTTATGGTTTCATTTTTGTTGCTTATTGTGATTGCAAATAATCCAACACTATAGTAACTAGTATGCTTATACTCTTATGCAACGTGCTGTAAGTGCAGTGTGGGAACACATGACTGTACATGACCTCGCATTTTTCCATCCTAGTCCAGTGTTACGAGAATTAATAATGAGTGCTACAAGACAATTTTATATGTATTTTCATTTTTTATTCCATTTTGATAAATCTCATGATTCTCCTTCACATGCTTGTGGCGGGCCTCCACATTGCGGCAAAGAAATGTTGCAAACCTTAACCAATACAACCACACTTCGACAGGTAGGCTGGAATGGGGAGCAACACTGGTCGAGGGCAGCACGGTCGCCGACCTGTAGTAAGAATAAATCATCAGATCACAATTTGGCTAGCATGATTCCCGTCTCTTCCAAAAATTGATTGTGAATTTAACCTATTTTTTTGTGAACTGATAACTGGCTTATTGGTAATGCAAATTAGTATTAAACTTACAGGGCTGACAAGGCGGAGGCATACAACGGGGAGGAACCTTACAAGGCTGGCAGCAACAGGGCTGAGGACATGTACCTTTAAAAATGTTCCAGATTACAAAATAGGTTTATTTAATTCATGAATGAAATTCCACATTGCGGAATTATTAATGATGTTCCATTAGATGTATGACATGATACATAGAAGTAAACAGTCCCTTACGGGGTGGCGGTATCCTAGGATTATAAGCTCCAGGTCTACAACAGGGCGGCGGAGCCAAGCATGGGTGACACCTTTGTACAATACAAAATAATCATCAATATCTACAAGTTCAAATACAAAATTCTTCCAGAAAATAGCAATAATGATTATATTAAAATTTAAAAGTAAGTTAAAAGTTACCAGCAAGAAGGTGGCGGATTGCAACGTTGCGGGCAACAAGGTCTGGGTTTGTAAAATGTCGGAAACGGACTCTGACAACATGGAGGCTGTAGAGGCACTGGGAGTGGTGGCCGGAGCCTGCAACAGCAGCCTCCATTACATGGCTGCCCTATTACCACTGGCATTTGTGGGTAGCAGCAGGGTTGAGAACAGCAGCAGCAAGCCATTCAGATAAATTATCGGTTTGTAAATTTCTCAGAAATATATATATATTTATGTTTGAATTTGAAAGTTCATGTGTAGTATTCAATTCAAATTTGAGCGTTTTTCACTGTTGAATGTTGTATTACCAAAATTTGGTTAAAAATATAAAATGAATGATTCAAATTCCACTGTGATTTCCACAGTTAAAAGAAATTTTCGAATTTACAAAATTTTGATGCTGCCTGGAGCATGAAGTTTGAGCTAATGTAAAATATTTTTGGTCGGATCTAGGTGACCCATTCTTAACCAATGAGATTTTAGAAAGGGAGAAGGATGGAGGAGGATTTCCTCATTTGATTTCCTCTTTTTATTGCAAAATCTCATTCAGAAAGCGCATCCTCTTGGCAGTATTTGTCCCGATGCACGTCTATGATTGGAGAAATAATTTTCTTACTAGGTTTAAATATTTACTTTCTTCGAAAAATACTTGGATGTAATAAAAATTGGCATGGTCTCCATAACAATTTTATTAGTAAAAGTAACTATCATTTGCACAGCTGCCCGAATAGGAATTTGTATTCTTCTAAAGGGTGAAACATGATTTAATGTAAAATAAGTCTTGTTTTTGTGTTATGTCCCACAGCTCTTTCGTACTGAATCAATCCAAGGTGATTCCATACTGTGGTAGATTCCAGTACGTTTTTGAGTTCTGAACGACAGTAACGCTGGAAGCAAAATTAATGAAATAATATTTAAGACACTGTTTACATACGTATACTTATTACCAAATTCCCAAAACAAATAAGATTGTCAAAATGTAGTAAATTAGAACTCACTTAAATATAACTAGTCCTTTCAGGTTTAATGAATTCCAGGAAACTGCAAGGGACAGGTGGCCGATTTCCGAATGATATTTATAAAAATTCTGTCAAACATCAGATACAATAATAGTAAAATATTGTACGAATACATGACTTTAAGTCTGCAAAAAAATATATTACACAATATTTAACCTACAGGCATATTTCTTGATTCGCCGCAGCAGTATCCTAAGTCATAGTGGTCTTTCATCCCATCCTCCCTGATGTAAAACTGTCCCACGTCGGATCCGTTCGGAGTTTGAGAAGAAATTAATACAGATTGAAAATTGAGATCTCGATTGTGCGTCCTGGTTTCCACACTGCTCCTAGCTGGTTTGGCATTTACAGTAACTACGAGAAATATTCAGAATTTAAGCAGTTAGTAGCTACCATTTTGATGAGGTATATAAACATGGTATACAGTCTGCACTTCTTTGCTCAATAAAAAGAAAGCGCGAGTTCGTTAAAAAACTATATTTGTGTTAGGTATTGTAAATTACATAGATTGTAAATTACATACTTAAAAAATCTCCTGGACTCTTCTTTTTAATAGCTTGCACGAAATAGGGCACCTCAGTTCTTTGAGGCTTAACTCCATCGAGGTAATCAGGGAGTCTCTTTGAGCACAACATTGGTTTATTGACAGTAAATGTACTGTAAATTCTCATCATTGCTTCAGATTCACACCCATTCCAAATGATGTCCTCGTTGTCATCTTGTGAATATGTTACAGTTGATGAGGCTAAATGGTATTGTAATGACGTAAACACAACCCAGATAGATATTATGCTGAATTGGGCACGAGCAAGCATGTTTTCCACTGAAAGGTTCCGTCTATACGGTGGATGTTTTGGGAAATAAAATGTGAAATACCATCGCAAAATGAACTATTGTACTAAAGTGTCACTCAAATAATTTATGTTCACAGTAAAACCACAATTGTGTCGGAGAAAAATGATTTTTGTTAGATTCAGAATGTATTGTGTATTCCAGAGAGACCATTTTTGAGTCTGTTACTGCAAGAGTCAGCTCTTATGATGAGCTTTCTATCCAGCTCTACCTTATCTATATCAGTCACTAAGTGAGCTGTTTATCAAATATTGTAGATAATGGGTAATAATTTTGCACTGATATTGTACACCGGAAAACCCCCATAGTCCTGACATTAAGATTGACTTCACAGTCAATACGATTCTTGCCCTTCCAAATCACTCAGGTTTAAACGCTATCACTGATTAAACGTGGCTATTTTGACTTAATTCAGGATGATACTGATTCTCCGAATTAACAATAATAATAATAATAAAAATTTATTACGTCAATCTCGTCTTTGCCCTTACAACTTACAACTTCCAAATATTCCAACCACCTATAGTTACAGAAATAATTCTCCGAATTAAGGGAAAATTAAGCTGTAATAAATGGGAATGGGATGGGTGTAGATTCGAAATATTTGTAATATAATTTTTCCAATGCGTTGTTAAAAATATGACTGTCTAGGTATTATTGCTGAACTTTTACACTCCCAGCATATATAAGTTTAGTTTACTACTGGAACTGCAGATATTTTATGTAGATACATACACATGCAAACAAGAGCAAAAGTACAATGGTATATTGCACAATGTTACTTTAGCCAAACCTACTTGTCAAACAAGAGAATGAAATCCAATATCCAATATCCTATACACAGCCCTGATTTAAGTATTTTTGTTGACACACAACGTAACAATAACAGTTGTATTTTCAGATATCTAGACACACCAAAGCCGATAAATGATGCTTCTAAATAATCTGTGTTAGAAATACGCTACAAAACCCGCAGTGTAGAAGGCCTGCCAAGCCAGAAGTCTACCTTAATAAATTCCTGCGAAACTTGAATAAGTATTTTTCTATATTTACAAGTACGACACACAGACACGAGGAAAACACTTTACATATTTTATTTTCATGTCATTATAGCATTGACTGATTTTGCCAAACATTCATATGTTTTAACAGGTGAGAAATTAGGACTGGAGTTTATGGTGTACCCCATTGTGTAAGATCTTCCGTTTGTTATATGCACACCTAATGACTGATAAAATCTAGGCGAGTTGGGTCCTCATTACTTTACATATTTTAACGGTCCACAACAAACCCCTGGTGGTTGTTTGTAGCAGGTTTCAATCTTCGTGCAGGCGCACCATACTGGTCGATCCAAAATGGCGCAATTCGGACAGCATGTTCCGCTTGGGCCGAATTTGTAAACCAAATTCCCTAAAATATTCCTGCGGTAGCATTTAGGCTCCAACGGAGGAACTTCTGGTGGTAACAAACCTGGACAACTCATAGGGCAATATTGTTTCTCCCTTAAAAATTTTGGAAGTTGTCCGTACACCTACACATAAAAAAATATTACAAATGCATGTGTAAGATACGGCTTTGAGTCAAATGTTTCATTTATGGTATGTACATAAGCAAGAGGGCCAAAAATATTCACCACTAACAACAAGTGTTAATTTGTACCTTTGAACTGCAAGGAGAGCAGACACAATAATCCAATGACATTTTTCACTTAAAATAATTTTGATCAGGAACTGAAAGATTTTGGGTTTTAATGTGAGGCGTTATTTATTCCTAATTACAATTATGTGCTTTGCAATCTGGTGTTCACATATTGTTTGCAGATCTATAACTTACAACCTGAACACTACATTCAGGTAATCAAACTTTCCGTCATGGCGCTTGATGTGTGAGTTAATTCTACTACTGTATTACATTACTGTGTACACTATGACGAAAGAAAAAACAGTATTACAATATATAATACATCAGATTTAGCCTAACAATTGCCACATATGTGGTTTTTAACTGCAACTTCTTATGCCCTTGTTTGTTAGTTTTAATAAATTATTAGCACACTTCCATCACACAAAAACAAAGTAAACGGAACGGTACGTTACGAAGGAAACGTTTTTTACAGTCAATAATTTTTTGAGTGCCCTTCTATGTACATAATGTGCCCTGTCAGCCATCAAATGATACTCCACAACAGCTAAGACAATATTATGGTTTATAATATTATTGACACTTATAATATAACTAATCGATAATCATTATTATTATAACCAATGTTTTGCCTGCATGAATTTTCATTATCTGGCTTTACAGATTTGGATATTTGTTTCGAAGATGTTTTTTATTTATGCAATTCATGTATGGTACTTTCCTAATATGATTATGTACTTTCATATGTACTTAAATAATTACTTACAACATCAAACAGACAAGAGTACCTACACTCAGGCTGCGTAAATATTTTATCACATATTAAACTAGCAAGCTATCTGACCTCAGCTGACCTTTTGGCATAAAATTGGCATCTTCATGTAAGATTTCTTTTTGATGCTAACTTGTTGTATAATCTGCTGTGTTATATCTATGTACGTTCCGGTCTCATCATTAAGTCTTGTTTTAGCACACTGTATGTCCATAAGGCATGTACTTATGTACACTAGCTGACACATATACACATGTAGCTACAAGGTTGATAAACTCCAGTTACCTAATGTTAATAAGGCATGTGTAATATCATTGAATTATTAATAATTTTGTGCATAAAAAGAAAGAGATTAGATTTTATTAGCACTATTTGCGGAAAAACGGCTGTTTACATCCACGGAGCCACACTTTCTAAGGGAATTTAGGTTAGTGAGATTCTCACCGTCGTCCATGTGTGCATAGAAAATAAGTGTGGTAAGTATCTCTCCTATTAAGGGATTACATACATGTGCCGCAAGTACTTTTAAGAATTCAATCCGAAGGCTTAAAAAACCAAGTAGGTGTTGAGTACTACATTTTTGCTGTTAATCACTTCACAACAGTAGGATGGAAACCTTGCCTAAATGTGAAGTAAAGAGCAGTGATCATGACCGCTCTGTTCCTGCATATTGGCCACAAACACGTCGGGTCGCAGGACAGAAAGTGAAAACAATGAAGCTTCCAACAGTTTTCGGTTTCTTTATTGTGATTTCATTAAGTAATAATCAAAAATATATTTTGCATGAAATTATTTAAAAACTGTTTGCGAATATTTATTTAAGATTACATGATTTATTTTACTGTTCCGCAGTGTCTCAAATCACGGTCAGTCAGAGTAATCGGATCCAACCTGTTTCCCATTTCGCAGCAGCGACTTCATTTCTAACAAGTCCGGCTTGGCCAGAAAACCCCTTAAGTTCCTTGTTAAACAATCGGCCTGGGTCATTTTTGAAATTTGCATTCCCTCAGTTATTTCAAATGCTGCAACGCGCAGATGACATTCGGAAAACTGGGGAGGAATCCGTTCGGGCTGCTACTATTTGTCGGGTGTGCAAAGCTGGATTACGGATTTTTGTGGATTTTGTAAGACAGTCCCCTTTGCCGATATTTGTAATAAATTTTACACTTGCCTTGAGTTGTAAGTTATACTGTTATACAATATTATGGACAAAATTTCAGACTCGAGCTTTGCCCAACCCCAGAAGCGTTCTTCACGTTTTCTTTTTTACGTGCAAGTGGTACCGGAATTATTCGGACGCATTTTGCAATGAAATTAAGGATAGTTTTGGAGAACACTTTGTCTTCATGATGGTTAATGGTGATCGTTCTTTATCGAATAAGTTTTGCTCCATACTCCTGCAGCCTTTGGGCTGTGAAAGCGATGATCCTAAAGGTATCGACTGGAACGTTCGTATTAACAGGACTTTACCAGCTGTGCAACAAAGTGTTGGCAATAATAGCTTCGACATTGAGGTAGAAATACGTTTATTATGAAATTAACTCGACCCACATTTTGCTTACACCTTTCTTTCAATTGACAGGTTTGTATTGATTGCTTATTGTTAGAATCCAAATTACAATAAAAATTGTTTACCTTGTTTTGGCAGCATTATGCTTCAGCGTCAACCAAAGTTCTCCATTTAACGGATATTCACTTGGATCTGGACTATGTACCAGGAAGCTTAGCCGAATGTACTGGGATACTCTGTTGTAGGGGTCAAAAATTATCAGAAGAAACTAATCAGGCCTTGGGTGCAGGTTTTTATGGGGACTACAGAAATTGTGACTTGCCTTACCATACATTTGAAAGTGCTTTAAGTCACATTGCTACTTCCCATCCTGATATTGATATTATTTACTTGACTGGTGATTTCATTCCTCACATTGAATTTGGGGATGATTTCGGACGAGCGGAATTTGTTAAATTAGTACACAACTGCACACAAACGATTGTCAAATATTTTCCCAATACCACTGTAGTGCCGACGTTAGGAAATCACGACACACTTCCTGCATTTCAGTAAGAATTGGTTCATTTTTTCTTTCAGCATATTTTCAAGTCAATGGAAATTTACAGACGTGTATGTATGTAAAACAGAAATGTTCAGTTTTACAAACGTTGTTAATTGGGTGCAAATAGGTTTACTCCTACTCGTGTGCCATTAAAAATCTCCACTGACTGGCTATATAAATCACTTGGTGAAGTTTGGACACAATCTGGATGGTTGCTGGAGTCGGAAGCCAGAGGGACATTCAATCGTGGAGGTTTCTTTGACAGGGAGGTATCTCCTGGGTTCCGAATTGTGGTTCTGAATACCAATTTGTGCTACACATTTAATTTGTAATAAAAATACCCTCTCAAGTAGTACTATTCAAATCCGTGGCAGATTTATATGATGCAATTATTTTTAATAATCGGAAATTCTGTTTTTTTACAGTTGGCAAGCATTTGAGGACGAAGATCCTTTTGGCCAACTTCAATGGCTATCCGATGTTCTAGGTAAAGCGGAAAAATTGGGCCAGAAGGTGCACATTTTAGGGCACATCCCACCGAGCCTGTCGGAATGCTGGCATGTTTGGAGTAAAAACTATTACAACATTATCACCCGATACCACTTGACCGTGACGGGACAATTTTTCGGTCACACGCATTTTGACGAATTCGCTTTATATTACCATCCTACAAATAAGAGCGAAGCTACCAACGGTGTCTTCCTGGGCGCATCATTAACCCCTCATACTAACCTCAACCCAGGTTACAAAATATACTCAGTTGATGGAGCTCGTGGAGAAGAATCAACTTACAAGATAATTGACCATGAAACTTGGATATTTAACTTAACGGAGGCAAATCTCAATCCAAAAAAACCACCCCAGTGGTTCAAGCTTTATAAAGCTACTGAGGCCTATGATATTCCAAATGTTTTTCCAGAATCTTTGCACCTGTTTGTACAAAAATTGGCGTCGAATACAACAATTTTTGAAAAATATTTACGGTAAGTTTACCATACAAAACATAAATTATCAGCCCCTTAGAGTTTACAATAACCTGGTTACTTTTTCAGGAATTTCTACAAAGTAGCGGACGTTCCTCAGCAATTGATCTGCGATACTAGCTGTCACAAGGAATTTATTTGTAATATTGTCTCCTACAATTTCAACAATCTAGCAGACTGTCTCCTGGCTGACCAACTCTGGGGAGGTCAAATTTCCTAGGTTTTTTACAAATTCCCATATGTGTATATCTCAATTGTTTTCGCATCTCTCCATCATCGATCATGGAGCATTAAGTCATTTATGTGAAACGTTCTACAGAAAGCTTAAGGCTCTACAGTGATAGGCATATAAATCTAAATATACTCGTTTGTGATATCCTAACTTATTACATTTTCTTTTTTAATTAAGACAACTCGTCTATATTTAATAAGTATCTATCTAGAAAAAGTATGTATACAATAATAATAACAATTGTTGTAGGCTAGGTTTTTCGAAGGATCGTCGAAAATAAATGTTATATTTTTAAACAAAATCATGCGTTTTTCCATCTTGTTTATTTTTTTCGTAAATGTATATTCATGTTTTCTTTGTTCAACACACATTGTATTTGTAAAATCCTGAGGAGCAGCGACCGTTACCACATCCTGCACAATATGATAAATGGCGACCGCCTCTAGGTGTGCAATTACAGGCTCCATACGGGTGAGGCGAGCCGCAAGATCTGGGAGGCGGTATCGTTCTCTCCGGATTAGGATTCCGAGTAATGGGTGTAGAAACGCTGTGTCTGCCACAACATCTGCAACACGGGTGCGTGTAACATTTCGGGCCACAGCAGGGTGAGCTACATGGTGTGCATCTAGGAGGGCAGCAGGGTAGGCACCTGAAAATAAAAGATATTTTCTGTATATACTCTATGTTTTTCGACATTTTCTTCCCGTGCTCTTCTTTTATTATCACTAATCCAAACTAAAAGTTATTCATCTAAAAGTTAAAAAAATAAACATACCAGGGTGTGTGTCGCTTGCAGCAATTACAAAAGCAGGATGAACATTTGCACTGTGGGTGTCATTGTCGTCCATGAAAGAAAAAAAAAGCTCTTGAAAACAGAAAAACTTAATATATGTGAACTATGAGAACAGTTTTTCGGTAGTACATACAATACAATGTCGGAACTAATTTGATCACTGGACTCTGAATAGTGTATACATTTGTTTATAATTTAAATGTAACATTTAAAGTTCTTACGCAGGTGCACGAAGTCAATTGTGGATGAAGACAATGAGTCATTTCAGTATTGAATTTGACGTTTAATTTTGATATGGGAAACCCTTGTACAATTTAAGGTGCATATGTCATTTATATCTAATAATCCATAGGTAAGTTTTAATTATTAATGTGAAGGGCAAGTACAGCTGTTAGTCCAGATAAGAATTTAAATTTGAAACCGCACAGGTAAGTACTGTATCACTGCACTGGTGACATATTTTTAGACTGCAGTGTTTGAAATGCCAATTTCACTAAGTAATTTTGCAAACAATAGACTTCATAATATTTCAGTACAGTGATGTTGGTTATTTCGCAGTAATACAGTAGGCCTGATTGCTGCTAATATTGTTTTGTAAGGTTGCCAGCGCGATTGAAAGAGAGTACAAAAAGTGTTTGTATGGAGTGTGGTACTTTCCTTTCTTGCCAGTATAGTATAGTAATTTGTGTATGGAGAGGTACTGATATTAAGACAACAAAGTATTTAAGCTATGAGCTTGGAATACAAAATTAAAACTTTATTGCGAAATATGTGTCACATTCATAATGATTGAATTGATTACATGGTCAACATCGAGCTAACCACATATGACATTGCGTTTTCACGATAGATAAGCGCGTAAACAGAAAGAGGTGCAACACTACTTACTGCAATAATACAATATACATTATCTTAAATCATAAAATTGAAGTTAAAAATTATTTTAAGGTTTAAATAAGTGTAATATCGAGAAATGCTGCTTGACGTGACTGTAGACGTGTCTTAGGAATCAGGCAATCTCGCGGTGAAAAATTATTGCAGAAAAAAAACAGGATATAATAATAGTGTCCTATTATGTCAAAATACTGCTAGCAAAAACAAAGCGGTAAGAAACGTAAACTTGTATCACTTCTTTGAAGGCCATCTTGTTACGTAATTTGACAATTATTGCCGCGACGCTGATTGCCATTAGAACCATTTCCAACTGCTTGGGCTTCTCTTTCGCTTTCTGCTATAGCTTTAGCTAACAAAAAATCTTCTTGTTCTTGCGAAAACTGAGGTATACTTGACGAAGTTGCATTACTAGCAGCCCTGGCTGAATTTCCGGTTGAGTCCGACATTGAGGCCTGCAACGCTAGTTGTAAGGCAGCATCTTCTGACTGTGGAATACAACAATAAGGATAATGTAATGATTGAAACAAGTTAAGCAAACTTTAACTCAATGTAAGCGGCTGACCATTATGGGCAAAACACATTCGATACGTCAAGATACTTACTATATTGCCTTGCACAGAAGTTGGAGTGTATCCAGCATGACTTCTTCCACCACCAACAAAATTGTTAAATCCATTACTAACAGAAGTCATAAGTGACTTTCCCCCTTTTGTCTCCGTCGTTCGCTGATTTCGCATCGCCGCTGCTATCCCAGCTTTCCCTAAAGGTTTCGTATCTGCCTTGGTGCAAGTATGATCTAGGGGATGTCTATGCCTCAAACAGTAGTTCTGGGCACAGTTATCACACACTACTGGAACCAGTCCCTTCTGTTTACAACCTTTGACGGAACACTTGTTAGCATACACCTAGAAATATATTCACGAATCAGAATAAGTAACAGTAAAATCACACCTCAAAGGTATAATCGAAGATCAACCAAAACAACATTACCTTTCTTCGACTAACTGCCCTATCAGATTTGCAGTCAGCGTCTATATGACGACTGACTCGAATATCCGGTAATTCGTCAACCTTCCCAGGAATTAAAGTATTGCACAAAGGACAAACCGGCACTTGAACATTTTTGGTAAAAGACGTCGGACAATTATGTCTCACATAAGAATAATGGTCCATACTGGAATCCAAAAAATACATCAGTTCAGTCAGTACACATACCACACACAAAAACATTTCAAAACGAAAGCCCCACCGTTTAATTCCCAATAAATTCAATGAACAAAATCAATCCTAAACAACAATACCCGATCGGAGAAAAATCACTTACCAAAATGTATTTTTGCATGAATCGCAATTGACAGGCAAAAAATCTGCAATCAATAAATAAATACGTCCATCATTTCAAAATTATCCCAGCCTAAAAGTACGACTCCTTACATTAAAAATGAAACAATTCCAATGTGTACTTATATCATACCTAATTGTCTGCAACTGGGTTCACTACAATGCTGACCCAAACTTGGGAATTCCATTTTTTGTACTTGACCTTGGTTCTATCCCCTTTCAACAACCAATTTCCCTTTGACACTCAAACAACCAATAATACATCCACAGCGTCCCAAACCCAAACTTTTGAAAATGACTCACTTCGTTGTACTTTGTTTTAATTTTGGCTCGATTCTCCTAAATACTCCGTTTTATAAGTCCGTCCAGAATCCTCCTTATTACGTCTGTATTTTATAAATCCAAACGGATCCTCAAAATTCAAGGCAAACAAATTCCTACGTTTACAACCTGACTTCGAATATACGACCTTCTACTGAATGTTCCTTAAAATATCTGACATTTAAAAATTGCCTTGTAACTCTGACGCAATCAATACCTCTTTCAATAATACTAAATGTAATTAAACAATAATAGAATTTAAGCACTGGAAATATTTATCTGGGACAAAATTCAAGACCCTCTCCCCTCTCTGTCTAAACACTTAATGCTCGAATTCACAAGGAGGCTTTTAAAGTAGTTTAATACGTTACGTTCCGATCGTGACTATGCAGTTTAATGCCTCAACTAAGGATTCACAATGTTAAATACTCGAGTCTATCTCTACACTTTATATGCAAGTAAATTATAATATAAAAGTCTCCTATACTTATACATAGAGTGAAGTAGTGGAGTATGCAGTAATTGTGTGCCCGCTCTTCCTCAACGTTATTAAAGTACTGACGTTACAGGCGAGAGTTGAGTTGGGATTGAGATTACACTAAAACTATACCACAACTTCCTCTCCACACTCACAATTAACTTTCAATGAACTAAACGTCCCCGTCCCCGCTTCCCCGCCTGCCTTCCTAATCTCACACACACAATCAGCAGTCAGCAGATCCTCACTTAATTTTAAAAGTCAAAATCGACCTTTCTAGAACTTGAAAGAAGCGCCTTCTAAATGACGACATTACAAGTGTGTCCTGTCGTCATTGTATCATGAGATCATCAACGCCTTCGCATTTTTGGGACTCTGTTCACACTCACAGTTCATAGCCCTTCCAACAACAGTCCCTTCCTACTTAGCCCCAATCAGCGGACGAAAGTTGCAAAATTAAAAAAAGCTTTCCTTTGAAATTAGCTAGTAAACTAAAGTTGCATAGAGTGTGTCAGGAGGGTACATATCACTCATAAATATTATTGTCGTAATTTAGGAGCTATAGTGTCCAATAGGGAGAGGTAAAAGTTGAAGGGGTAGAAATGATGGGAGAGTGTTGGAGAAAAAGTGCCGGATTGTGAGAGTCTGAGAGATTGAATTTGTGTTGGAGTTTGTTTATTACATGGAGAAAGAAGGTAAATAGGGAGGGCAAAATTTTTTGCAAAAGATTTGTCAGAAGTGGGATTCGAACCCACGCCCTCATTCGAGGACCAGAATCCTCGGAATACCTACTGAGTAGGCAAGCTTGCGCTTGAGTCTGGCGCCTTAGACCACTCGGCCATCCTGACTTGTTGGATGGATGGGTTTCTGAAGTAGCACTAGTCACAATTTTGCAGACTTTTCTCAGGGTTGTCCATACAGACCGATTTAGATGTGTGTACTTGTATACTTATGTATGGGAAATGCTGACGATTGCAATATAAGATCAAATGAGATTCAAGTTGAATGAATGATATTAGCGAGTTTTGGGGTTGCTTTTTCTGGAGGTTAGAGGGAAATTGTATAGGTGTAAGAAAGGAATTCAAAACTTTGGGTAGGATCAAATTGTCAATGCGGATGGAAATAGTAGTCTTAGTTTTCTCCCTTAAAAAAATAAAACTTGGTTACTTTGGTAGATCTTTTTAAGGTTAAGTTTGCCTGTGTTCGGTACAGTTTAATGACGAGTTGGGCTGTATTTCAAAGTAAATTCTTAAAGCAACATTTGTTTCCCTTGCTGTGGTAATTGTAAGATGTCCATGCTGGGCCTATTGTGACTGTATGCCACCGTACTCGATGAGATAATTTCAAAACGTGACAATAAGTATAGCTTAAACTGACACTGGGATTCAATTCTGGCCCTTCTATTATTGATAATTCCCTTTGAAAAATGTTTCTGAAATAGAATAAATTGTTGAATTTATTTAGCTTTTAGCAATCATCATTCTTAAGCCATGCTTTTAATTTTCGCTGAGGAGTTAAAAGTATTAAGGGATGCCATATAATATAATGAAATGAAATAAAATTAATTAAACACTCTCTTCCACTGAGATACTCTAATAATTTTTTCCTGATCCAATGACTTACACGTCTCCTCCAACAAGACAATCATGCCATGATTTGGAAAAGTCCTGACCTCGTGTGAAGAGGACTTCGGTTTTGATGTTTGTAGAATTCCTATGCATGTAGTTCACATTCTGCTACGAAAGAGGGTTGGCAAGCCGGTGGCACCTTTGCCACTCACAAATTGTAAGATCCGCAGTTGCGGAAACCTGATAAGACTATGTTCAAGGTCCACTTATTATTAAGTTATTACTTTTGTCCCAAAAGCAGGGTAGGGCGAATGTCACCTAAACCCGACAGGCTTTTCAGCGAATCCCCGTTTCTCTTCACACAACTCGTGTAACTATTAAATCAACACACCTTTTATTCCCAAAATTAGTCTGGCAATCCGGACTTAGCTGCTTTCATCCAACCCCCAACATGGAATTGACGATTCACTAAAAAAAATTGCACGTCCTATCAATTGAAGCAACTACAAAGAAGTCTCCCTTCTGATAATTCATTACATAATTTGGTAATTTGGTTTATTACTCGATAAACAATAATTAATGAACATACTACAAAACTACCATCGGCATTTAAATAAACCTAGTAGCAAGTGCTATTAATTTGGTGTAATCCACGCCCTTGCCTACAGACTTGTTTTTCAAAATGGATCTAAGAACCATAGGTATTGGGACGTGAATGCGGGTGCCCAAAGGCGTTCCATTATCATCCACTAGCACCACATTATTTGTGTCCGTCTTGGGCAGGAAAGTCTTCTGATTCATTTTGACTCCAACAATAATCCCTTTCTTCATTTCTCCCTTGATTGTCATCAGGACTTTGTCACCTGGACCATAAAAATAAGCATTAATCCATATCGTTCTCCCTTACTTACCAAACAGGATTTAAAATTGTCTCCTCTGAATTAAACAAACTGCTCTTATAAATTGCTACTACAGTACTGTTTCCACATACCAATCCCTCCTTTCCCTGTTTTGGTGTACACATGGATGACTTTCAGAGGCTTTCCTTCCGCCATAGCCTGCTTCCCAATGGCACTATTATCCACGCACCTAAGTCGGGTTAACTTATGGATGGCAGAGGGTGGATGATGGTGCTTCCCCACAGAAGGGTTATGTTGAGGTTGGGCCAAAACAGCAACAGCCGTTTGAAAACTCCGGATTTGTTGGAAGTTACGTTGCAACCCACGACTTAGCAGTTCCAACATTTTGATCCACGTGTTTTTAGCTATAGATACTTGTAAGTTCTGGATATTTTAAAATCATTTTAAAATTTAAATCACGGGATTTAATTTATCTACTCCCATTCAAAATTACAAGAAACATTTTTCAATTAATTTCTAATGTTAATTTTTATAAAGTAAGATTATGACTTTACAATAATTAAAATTACTTACGCGGGTATGAGACAAATGCCTCCACTTCACCTTTTTCCTTCGTAGATGTATACTTATTTAACTAGAATTCCCTAAAATATCCTTTTTACTGAATTATTCAATTTTTACTCGCACAATGGAATTTATTTCAGAAAAAACCTCACATGCCGTTCATAACGCATGGTAGATCCCGCGGGGCCAAGAATCTCTAAACCTGTGATTCGCTTGTACTTGGAAGGGTGGAAACAAATACGGCTAAAGAATTCTCAAAGTATTATTCACAATTTATTGTATATAAATACATATATGACATGGAATGCAAACAGATTGACACTTGCTTGTTTTTTAAAATAGGTCTTTATTATAATGGAAAGCAGACTAATTGACATAGAAAAAGGGAATGGGAATAAACATTTAAAAATAAATGAGTTCATTGTAGAGTTGGGGCAAGGTGAGATCGTATTTGTGTGGTTGGTTTGGCTGGGGACGGGACGATTGGAAATATAAAGATTGTACTTGAATACAGGCAGTTATATGAAAAGATCTTCTTTTAGTTTCGAGGACATTATCGGATTTAAAAATCTAAAACCATGGTACAATAATGACAGAAAGTTTGCATTGACATTGACAAAATCACACTAATAAAATCTGATGATGATCGTGATGCTGGAATGAATAGTCTCAGACGTATCTTCAATTAATCGATGTTCCTGAGATGTTAAACTTGACGTGATGTCGTGAGCGTGCCTGTCTGATTACTTTTACTTCTGAGTATATATCCTATGATCAGGTAAAAGTTTTCTCTGAATAATGTGCCACGTATGCTTGGAATATCATCCGGAACAGCAGAGCAGAAGTAATCATTTCCTCCACTGCATTTGACCATACCAAGAGTAGAGACCAGAGACTGTACAAAACAAAAAGGAGGGTTGTAATCTTGTAATGTCTTTACATAGCTGTGAAAGTATATGTGGATTGAAGTCATTATAACTAGGACTTTCATTATTATTAAGCTATAAGCAACACACGCATTAAAACAAATACAAAGCTATTAGATGCATCACGAATCTTTTATTCAGGAGAATCTGTATAAGTATTCTCATCTCATATTCTAACAGAAGTCATTTGGAGAGGTGAGGTTCACTTAAAAGTCATATGTACGAAGGTATAGGCTGCCTGAGGAAGTTTAAATAGGCAATTCATATAGGGTACTTCAAATTGACAATGTAAAAACAACTGGGTACAGATGTATTTCTTTTTACAAAGAATTAATATAAAATGGTTTAGTTTTCCCAAACCGCCCCTTCCAAACTGAGTCACGTTAAATACGAGAGGTTGATTGTGATTTCCATTTAACATTGTTGTATAAAACGTCAAAATGACACGCTTGTAGTCTCAGTTGGTTTTAAGAAGCCATTCAGTGATTTAAAGAGCTGAATTATAGAAGGAATAATGAAGCATTTTTCCTTCCTGGAAAGGTTGTTAGTAATTTTACTCTCTGGGATTATCATTTGTGAGTATTGTACGGAAGCGATTGGGCCTTGTATTCTTTTGTGAGTTTTTACGTGAAATTAAAAATTTGGTGTGTAAGCATGCTGACTGACTGAGTAGTGTGCCTTTTTTTATTGGTTGGGTTTATTTAAGTATTTCTAAATTTTTAAATCAGAGAACCTCATGCTACTTCCGGGACGCCTTGCATTCCAGTGGATTTTATAAATGAGGCCTTTGCTACTGCTAGACATAAAGTGGGGCTCATTCATCCTTTTTCTGGTCCTCATATAAAACATCATCATGAAGAAATTGACAAGATTGGAAATGCATTGGTGGAAACTAGTCGGATTATTGCTGCCGCGTACCATCTGGACTGGCAACAGATATATTCTGATCTTCCCAATTTAGACATTGCGTTGACAGATATTTGGGAATTTTGTCCGGTTCATTTCAAGCATAAAGTTTGCAAGGTGAGGCTGAACTGTAGTATTTGCTGTTCCCAGCGCAGATGAAATATGTTGTGTTATTTGAGCACGAATTACGTATACGTGGATTTTTTAAGCCTTATATTAATTTCTAATGAAGGCCTCAAGATACCGTAGTCTCTCGGGTCATTGCAACAATTTAAAACATCCGGACTGGGGAGCTACATTGGTTCCGTTTGCTAATATTTTAAGGCCAACTCGCTCGGATGGAATCAGTGGTCCGAGGGATGACACTGAAGGCGATTACTTACCATCTGCTCGATTAGTGTCTTCTGTTATGCACCGTGACACTGTTGTTCATGATCATTCCGTTACTACTATGCTGATTGCTTGGGTATGTGAAAACATTGACACTTGCTAATTTGGTGATGGTTTAATGAGCAGCTTGTTTTCACTAATGATTTCGTGTAATGACGATGGCAGACGGTCACGTAATGCAGTAATCATGTAATATTTCATGTGTTACATTCGTAGGGGCAAATCATAGACCATGACATTACTCTCACTGGTGACACAAAAGGTTCGTCACCCATAAACTCATTTGTTTTACTATCAAAATATTTTTTTTCTCGTTGCTCTTCGCAGTTTAACTTTTTCGCCGCAATTTTATATATTATACGCTCTCGCCTTTTAACTGGCACTTATTTACTTTCGCGACAAAACTTTTGGAGCTCAAAGTACAAATATCTACATATTTCCCTCTAGATCCTATCACTTTGAAGGAACCGGAATGTTGTGATCACCAAGAGCATCAAACGTCTAGGCACCATAATTGTTTTCCTATTGAGATTCCCAAGAATGATCATTTTTACAGGAGATATGGAAGGCACTGTATGAACTTCTTACGATCTTTCTCTGGCGTGAGATCTGAGTGTCGCTTGGGTATTGTTTATGTAGATTTTAATAATTGTCTTCTGATTAATTATGTGCAACCATTGTTTACTATTGCTGAGCCTTTATTGATATTCATTGGGAATTCCAGGTCCTCGTACTGCTTTCAATACTATAAGTTCATATTTGGACGCTAATTTTGCTTATGGGTCAACACCTGAGCTTGGAAAGCAATTACGAGTTGGAAAATATGGGCTACTCAAGTCGTTGCCTGTATTTCATGAGTATGGATTAAAACCACTGCTACCCCCGAAGATAGAGGAACCTGAAGATGGATGTATTAGACCTAACGGAGATGTATTTTGCTTTTTGGCAGGTTGGTTGTTTTGCTTAATTCCAAGAGTTGACAGGATTCTAGACAGTGGGTTCCTTGCTGGGATGGAAGTTGTACTTATAATTAAATTGAAATGCTTCAAGTATTTTAAATTATTTAAAAACATTAATGTTTTTCATGCAGGAGACAACAGAGTTAACGAGCAATTGATTCTCACCGTTTTGCACACCATTTTTTTACGAGAACATAACAGAATAGCAGAGATTCTACTTGGAATTAATCCGCATTGGGATGATGAGCTTATTTTTCAGGTATAGTGTATAATTCATTTAGTGTTCATTAAAAACTTCATACTGTACGACGGGTAAAAATTAGGTGAGTGTAGCGAATTCATGCTATTTAAGACCTGTAGCACTTTAATGTTTTGTTGCGTGCGTTGTACGATTAATAATATAATATTCATGTATTATTTTGATATTTTACTTTTACATATTATGAAATGACTAGAGTAGTGAATAGCTAAATGTGAAGGGTGATTGTTACAAGTTTGACCCACTACGAATGAATATTTTATATGCATATCATACTCTTAAAACAGGAAGCGAGAAGAGTTGTAATCGCAACAACTCAACATATTACATTCAATGAATTTTTGCCTATGGTTCTGGGAAAGCACGTAATGGCAAAATATGGACTGGACTTACAGGAAACGGTAATAAGTCTTGATACCGGTATTTAATATTTTTAAATACAATTCAATGACAATACAACTGAAAATTTCAGGGTTATTGGAATGGATACGATGGAAATGTTAATCCGACTGCTGCGGAAGAATTTATCACATCTGCCTTCCGTTTTGGTCATTCACTACTTCCTAACAGAATCGAACGATGGAGTCTCAGTCACAGATTTATAGGTGTTGCATCATGACTATTGTTACTATTAAGTATCTAATTACGTTTTCCCAATATTTCCCATGGATTTAGTTCAGTAAAATGTGATTGAAAGTATAAACAAATTTTTGTCCATCCAATACAGATTCTGAGCCTTTGCATAAACTCCTTCGTCAACCCTACGATGTTTACAGACCGGGGTATATTGATACTTTTATCATGGGCCTGGTCAACCAACTAGCACAAGCAATGGATGAAGGAGTGACCGAGGAGGTATCTATTCGAATCTGACTGATTGATTTTTATTTAAATTAATTTAAGCCAACATATTTATTAATTATTGTGAATTCTTGTAAATCATAACAAACAGGTAACTACACTCCTATTTAAAGAACCTCAGCACAACTTTGGTATGGATTTGGCTGCAATGAATATTCAAAGGGGCAGAGAGCATGGTGTTCCCGGATACACATCTTACAGAAAAATTTGTGGTCTTTCGCCTGTAGTAGTTTGGGAAGATTTGGTTGGGGTAATGCGAAATGAAACTGTTCTCAAGTATCGAAGTGTTTACAGGTGAATGAATATGTCAATTTTTTTAAGAGTTTAATTTATTATATGCCATTGTTCACATATTAATTAATCTGATTTTTATTGACTCAAAGATCTCCCCATGACATTGACCTTTGGTCTGGCGGTGTCTCTGAAATTACTCCCCAAGGTTCCCTTGTAGGACCTACGTTTGCGTGTATAATTGCACAGCAATTCCATGTCATCAAACACGGTGATCGTTTTTGGTATGAACTAGGAGATTGGCCTTCGAGCTTTACCCCAGGTGAGGCGACTAGCAAACATGCCTTGAATTAATATAATCATTGATTAGAGCGCAGATGTTATTTACTGCTTTGTTACGGCTTACTAAAAACTAAATTAATTCGACAATTTGTATACATTCTATTTCAGAGCAATTGCAGGAAATCAGGAAAGTGAGACTTTCGCGTTTGCTGTGCGATAATAGCGATGATATTAAATCCATCCAGCATTTTGCAATGGTCTTTCCGGATCCTGACTTGTAATGATTAATTTATATGACATATTAAAAATTAAATACTCTATTTTGCAGGTTTTATACAATTCTCAAATTTTTTTTACAGAAACCCAAGAGTTTCATGCCAAAGTCTGAAGGCTTCTGGAATCGACTTTGAAAAATGGAGAGATTTGGCAGTTCCAACGCATCTGCTACCGGTATGACCAAGGGCAATTGAATTTTCATGACAGCAAGCCGAAAGTGTTCTGTGATTGTATCAAAATGTTTCCATGAAAATATTTCATTTTTAATTTAGGAGCACTTGCACACTCACCAAGACATTCCTGAGTCCCCATCCCCAATATTGCACGAAAGTAATGATTTCCACTTAGGCTCGCATGCACAAGAATCCGAGGAAGATGATCTTAGCAATTTGTACAGACTACCACCTGCACTTAATTCTTCGTTACAAAATTCGTTTAGCTCACAATCCGTTATTAATGAACCATTAATAATTGAGCACATTCATTATAGCCAACACAGCCCAACCTATAATCACCCACACGAGCACTATAACTCACATAGTATAGAAACAAATGTAACCCAGATGGATTCAACACCTGACCATTTCAGCCCTGTAATAGTAAATTTTACTAGTCCGAGGCAGGAGTATGTGATCCTGAAGGAAGTGCATACAGCTAAAAAAGTCCATCGCCCAAGGAAACATCAAAGAAATCATAAAGTGTTGAAATCTAGGTTACCTCCGGTACGTCCTTACCCGGAAAACCATCCTTTCCCAGGTATGGATGGATTATTTAGTCCTAACCCAGGTTACTTAGTTAGGCAAAAGTTCATGGTTTATAGAGCACCACCCCCACCACGCCAGAGCCAAAATCCCTGGGTGGCAATGTTGGGGTAAGCTACTCTTCCAGTAAAAATGTTACAGTAAAATTCATGCCTAATCATTCAACGTTATGTAATTATTTTAACTTTAAGTAATGTTAGCATGAGTGGCTGCTAAATGTCTGAGCTTCTCACAAATTTACCATTTTTAAAACAATAGTTAAAGTATCTACTTTTATACCTAATTATCGAATTAAAATATGACGGCGCAATTTGGTAAACACTGTACATATTTATTACTTGGAATCCTCAATTTGAAAAGCTCAACACACTGAACTTTCGGTATTTGTACATAGTAAACTAAACCATAGTCAGGAACGTCAGGTAACAAACTGCAAATCATTCAAAGTTAACTCCACAAAATTATACTGAATAAAGTAACAATAATATTAAAAAAAGCTAAGTTTCTATAACGGGACAAACACCAGACGTAGGGACGACACAGTTGTTGGGGCTCATAGCCCATCTGTAATATTGTTCTAAAATGTAGGAAGATATTCAAAACTATTTTAGTTAAACAAAAATTGCATGTGACCATGCATTACAACATAACTTCAAGCTAATTTGCCTATTCTGCTTGAGGATAAATACAGATATGTGCATTTAAAACTTTCTAGCACTCTAATATTGTTAAACTGTGGTTTGATTCAAATTTAACAAAAATTAAATGCGAAAAATACAAACTGTTATGCTTTATTTAATTATTGTAATGACTATTTGAGAGAATTCTGGAGCGCAAAATATTGTAAAAATATCTTAGTAATTTGTAGAACTAATGCTATAGCTTAAGTTTACTAATTTACGCATAATGATACTAATAAATTTGCCTTTATATTTTTCTCTTTGACTCTTGATGAATCTTTGGCTAAACGTTTTTATTTGTTCAAGAAACCAGATATCAGGTATAAATATATTAAGTAACTTTAAATGGTTTACAACTCCCACTAGGAATTTGTTTTGAATAAGTCTTCCTGTAATAACATTTTAAAACAAATGAAAAACGCGGTAAAGAGGAATCACAATCATGGTGCACATATTATGACAAAACTAGCAGTGCTTCGTGAATTTTATGTCATGTAAAAATGACGGAAGTTGAGAGTTTATCAGTCAAAATTAGATAAATAGCTTATTTATTTTTTTTGCCTTCGTCTTTAGAATCGTTTTTACTTGGCACAACTTTCTCCTCCGTGATTTCACTAACTTCTTGACTTGCAATTGCGACATCTTCCGATTTCTGTTTTCTAAATTTTTGGAGAAATTTTCTCCAGAGCTGTTTTAATTTGTCTCCTTTGGATGTGTACACCGAGAGTTTTAATTGCTTAGTTGTGATATTATGAATCGGACCGAATGCTAGCGCGACAACAGTACAGGTAAGACAAATCACATTATAGGGCATGGAAAAATCCGGCGTGGATAGATTCACGAGCAGAATTCTTGAATAGTAGTATAGAGGTTTTTCTTCCTCTGGTTTTGAATCTGTTACATTGACTTCGAAATGAGCTGCTTCTAGGTAAAATCCATGATTAGCATCTGGTGGGTACTCATTCCATTTGAGGTGTCCTTTCTCTACCATGAAGCTCACTGTTATGGTGGACTTCGGAGGGATTATGAACTGCATTTCCAATTTGTGCAAAACAGCTCTGTCCATGCCAGGAGTGTAGTGCAAAAACGTACCTGAGAAGCAACAAGAAATATAAATTTCAGTCTTGCCTTACATCCAATATTATGAGAAATGAGAATAAGAACATTTCTAAGTTAAAACAAACCAGGTCGATTCTTCAGTTTCTCCGAGGGTGGTTTGACATCAAATTCCATTGTATGAAGATAAGGTCTAATAAACCACGGCAAAACTTCTACATACAATACAGATAGTGATTTTTCACTTAAGTGATTCGTCATCTCTACAATCATTGAACCGTATTCTTGGCCATAACCTGTAAAAACATCCCGAAGTTCATAACAGCGTCCAAAAGTGACATCAAAGAACCTTACAAACTTACTTTACAACAAACGCTAATCCGTCTCTTATCACTTACCCCCCATGTATTTCACAGGACTAAAAACTAGCTGTACGTTGTCGTTAACAGGAGGGACATCTTCCACTCGCATCCCATTAACTGCGCCATCATAAGACTTCCACTTCGCTCCATCCCAGACTTTAACACTTGAACTGGATGCTGGATAACAAGGGAATATTGCTAACGAGCCCAAAACACGCTTAGGAAAGTTATCCGTAGGCTTCAAACTCTTGGGAAGATCCAGGACAAGAGTAATTGAAAGTTTAGCCCTAACTTCCTCTCCAGTTTGTATAAACTCAATGGCTTCAGAGTGGTAATGAGTGTTGAAAACTTGCTTCGAACGAAGCAAAGATGCAAGGCCGCGCTGTAAAAATAAAATAAGATACCTTCCCATGTACTCCCGTAACCTTCAATACATATAACTTCCCACTCCCAAATGATATCCCATAAACATACTGAAAGACCACAGGGTAATAGTTTGCTCCAAGGCGTCAAATTCTCCGTACAAACATTCTCTCTCGGTAGATTCCCCGCCCGGACAAACGCCTTCTCTTGACTTCCCCTAGGAATTTTAATTACTCCAACAGGTCTATACGCATACCGAGGTTCAATGGAAGTTTTCACGTCAAGAAAATTCAGGGAAGCGCAAGTAAGTCCACTGAACCTACTCGTGAAACCATTCCAATTTCTGTCCGCATCCCTTCAAATAAAACATAACAAATTATTCCTTCCTTCCTCTATAACATCATTACCCCAAAAACCAAAATTTCATATCTCCCTACTCACTTCTGACTCAAAGCACTAAACCACGCCGAAAGGTGTGCTCCAGTCGGAGAGGCCACATGGGGATTTCCCCAAGACTCCGTCCTCCAGTAGCCCTGGGTCAAACTAAAATGCATCTCCTGGATCTTGTGAGCATCCAAAATTTCCGCCAAAATTCTCGGAAACAATCTAGTATGATTTGAAAGACTCCCATCCTTTATTACGAATTCCAAATGTGCATAGGCTTGTCCAGTGGGTAATCTCTTGAGGTACAGGGTCTCATCGAAACTATCGCCCGTCACCAGAAGCGGCGTTATGCTTGCCAACACCGTCACAATAATAGGAACACTAATGATCTTCTGCATTTTTGCATTTAACGTAAAATCAACCCTTCTGAAATTAATATTGACTAAATTCACCCAATTCACACTCAACACCACCAAAATAAATATCTACTACGAGAAATAATTCACATTAAATTGTAACTACAAACATGTCCGAACTCTTCCTTCCTATTTCACTTCAGACTTCTTACCAATCATTCTCTAAAATACTGACTTTTTTGCTAAAATCAAGAAAACTATTAATTCCGTAATGTAATAGAAAGAAACTTCGTACACCGACCACGACAATTTGAATCACAGAAAGAAATCTTCAAAATTACAAGATAGATCAATCGATCGCTACTGCCGAGATTTAAACCCGTCAGTTTCCCTCAGACTCTCGCAAGCGCGAGTTTCAACACTGGCGGAATTCCGTACGCTTGCATATTTACAGAACTAGTGCATGGAAACGATTGCAAACGAGGAGTGAGACTCTCTCAATCTCAATGCTATATAAAGTCCCATGTAGTCAAAGCATACACAGCATACCCTTTACATTATCAGAAGTTCTCAATGTTTACATTTGTCTTCCTGGAAGTGCCGTGGTCCTTCGTGTCCAATGTTGACGCCGCTGTTTTAACTGCAACATTGGCACTTTTGACTGTAGCTTCGGTGTCACTAGTGCTATTAATTAAAAATATTAATAAGTTACGCTCTAGTTCGTATGCACTTCCACAAGCAATAACAACTATTAGCAAAATGGACAAAAAAAAAATTTTATTTAAGAAGAAAGCTGAGCCAGTGTTTACGGCCCCTGCAGTTGTAGACCTTGACTCGGATTCGGACTTTGCGGATTTTAATATGAAGGAAATTTTAACTAGTGATTCGGCCACGAATACGGACACTGACACCGACTCCGGGAATAATGGTAGTGGGAGCAGTAGTCAACAACGTGAGAAAGACAAGGAAGCCTGGTCGGGTATAATGTCAAAGATGAGGCAGCCCAAACTTACGGACGAGAAGCGTCAGGAAGCCCAGGTGGCCTGGAAAGGGCTGATGTCCACAATGCAGAAGAATCAGAACCTCAAGGGACCAAGTACAAGTAAGAGTGTGAGGCGAGTTGTCAAAACTAGTAAGAAGCCACTGAGTAACCCGAATACAAAGAGAGTGAAGACGGAAGTTAAGAAGTCGGATGAGATTATTACTTTGGATGACCTGGACGAGGCTGGAGATTTCGGGGCGGAAGATAGAAGTATCGGTAAATCCGCGCTTCCTGTCCATCCGTTGTTTTTGAATCCCCAGGGAGGAAGTAAGGCTAAGGGAGGGTACGATGACAATGGAAAGGAAGATGTGAAACCTTGGGAGTTGCTTCATATGGATAATCCGTGGGAATGTGCTGGGGAGGAAGAGCCGGAAATAGTTCTGCTGAATGACAGTGCTGGACCTGATGCTGATACCGGCAACGCGAAGACGAAGACTTGTCCGTTTTACAAGAAGATGCCAGGTATTCCAAGAGATTTTGAAAGAGGGATTATGGGATTGTAAATGGGACTTATTTAGTTGATAATAGGATTTTGGGTTTGTGGTGCAGGAACCAAATTTTCTGTGGACGCTTTTAATTTTGGGGTAATCCCGGGAATTGATGTGTACCTTCTTAGCCATTTCCATTCGGATCATTACATAGGACTAACCAAGAAATTTTCCAAAACTCTGATCTGCAGCGCTCCCACAGGTGAGATTGTGACCAATGAACTAATAATTACAACATGTCATATGTATGTACATTGTGTAACTGAGATGAAATTGGTAATTGATACGTATGGAGAAAATACCATTTATAGAATGTCATGATTGGGGACATTTTATCATTCGTCAAACTGTTTCTTAATTTTGTATAAATTGTGTAGGTAACCTGGTTAAAATGAAACTTGGTGTAGCTGAGAATTGCATCAGAAAATTACAGCTGAACAAGGTTTACGTTATTCAAGGCACCGAAGTCGTTTTGGTAGATGCTAACCAGTGAGTCATTCTTCTTGAGTCATTCTTGTTGACTACCTCTTGCTTAAGAGTAGGTGCAGGCCGTGAAGGTACCTGTACCCACTGCTTAATATTAGTGAGTGCTCATTCCTGATTCTTTTCCTGGGATTTATTTTTATAGCTGCCCAGGATCTGTCATGTTTATTTTGAGACTTCCAAATGGAACTACTTACTTGCACACTGGCGATTTTCGCTTTACCCCAGAGATGCTCACAAATAAATATTTACAGCAGTTGCGGGTTGACTCACTGTATCTAGATACTACGTATGTACAAACAGATATCAATACTTCTGTAATTTTGTTTAATTGTATGTTAAGCTGAATTTTATTATTGATGCGTGCCAATTCAGAATATGATTGATGAAAATGGAGTGTCATTTTTTGCAGGTATTGTGACCCTCAATATAATTTTCCTACACAGACGGATTCAATTTCAGTAGCAATCGTAGAAATCAAGAAGCACCTGGCGTACCGACCCCGAACTTTAATTGTTTGTGGTACTTACTGTATAGGTAGGTAAACGGTAGTTTTCGATTGTGAATTTAAATCTGGTACAACTTTAGGCCTCTACAACCTGAAAAAAACAAAAGTCGGCAGCAAATGTGACGATACAACACAACTACGTTGGTATAGCCTGGATTTATCTTGGACTGTAATAACGTTATATTAGACATTGTTGTACAGAGTGGTGAAAAAATCTGCTGGCCATAATACGTTTTCTCAGGTTTTATGCTGAATTTCCTTGTAAATGTAACCTCTGTAAGTTGATATTGTTGCAGAATTGTTAATCAACCAGAACTATTTGTGTCTAGGTAAGGAGCGTGTATTTTGTGCCGTGGCGGACTCAATTGGTTCTAAAGTATTTTGTGAGTATGAAAAGCGTCGGGTTATCAAAGCACTGGAAAATCAGTATTTTATACAACTTTTATGTGATAAAGAAGAGAATTGCCAGGTGCACGTACTCTCCATGCAAAAACTAAATGTGAAGGTATATATTACATGCAAATCTTAAAGTATTATGGTTACACACTGGCCAGAATCATTTCTTATTCGTGAATATTTTGTTTGGGTCCCCAGTTTCTTTCCGAATATTTGGCTAGTAGATCTCAGTCTTACTCCAACATTTTTGCAGTAAAACCTAGTGGATGGGAATTTTCAAAAGGCCCGAAATCCGGACAAGTTGGGTCGAACTTGAGATCGTTTTCTAACAATACTGTAACAATTTTAGGTTGACAGATTTTTCTTTTTTTAAACACTTCATTAATTTTCTGAATTTATAGCTTCACTTAGCCTTTACACAAAATTACTTTGTGCCTCCATGTTCTGTCTTGTTGATGAATTATTATTTGCTTATTCAGGTGTCCCTTATTCTGAACACTCGAGCTTCTCTGAACTAGAACGTTTCGTCGCAACAGTTAACCCGGTCAAAGTTCAGCCAACTGTAAATGTGGGTAATGCTGCTAAAAGAACTGCTATGACTTCGTATATCGATAAATGGCTTAGCTATAAGTGAAATTGCCGCGGATGTACCTAGCTGCAAATCAATAATACCTTTTTAATTTTTAAATATTGTGATTTTACGGAAGAATAGAATTCGTAGATTAGATAGGTTTTTCAACAAGAATTAAGTACGGATATTTATTTCTTAAATCGCTCGATTCAATTTTATTCTCCCGAAACTTGAAATTACAACCCTATAAAAATCAGGCAGAGACATTTTTAAAATAATGTAGGTAGTTTTTAACAGCGTATATTGAAGGTTATATTGCTTCCAAACGTTCGCACCGCTTACCTAATCAAGGGTATCAGTCCTTATTAAAATTTGTACTACATTAGATATAAATTCATACATGCACAAGTCTCTGATTAAGTAAAAATATTTTCTAGTAAAATTATTCATGAATACAAACACTGATGATTAAAAAGTATTATAAAAAATAATGTAATTTTAGTAATTTTACAGTACATATGTTCCATATAATTACTGTTTTGCATAAACGATTAAATTCTGTATACTTGTAGTCATATGGCATGAGGAAAACACAAAATCATAGTTACTTATCCTTTTATTTTTTCACAATGTTCCCCATAACAGTGAAGCTCTACAAAAACCACGCTCCTTTAAATTGGCTTATCTAATATACTGCATGGTCTTTAAGCCAGAAATGCTTTCGGCCTTTTTCTTTGTCATAGATTTTGTAGGTGGAAATACTCGCCAAAATCGCAGCGTTTCATCCGCAGAAACACTGACGACTGTGGTTTCGTCAGGAGATAATGCCATGGATAAAACCCGCAATGAATGCCCAGTCATGTCACCAGCCTATAATAATCACATTTATGATTTGAATGTATGATCCTATAGGATAGAATTTTACCACAATGTAGAATTTATCACATCAACTTACCTTTGTCATGTCAGGGTATTTCCAAACAGCAAGGTGATGCTTGGAAAATCCGTGAGAAGATACAATTTCCCTGTACCCCTCGTGCCACAAAAGCCCAGACACTTGACTCTCCGCATCAACAGATTTTAACATCCGACTGGTCGAGACATTCCAGATTTTGATGGTTCTATCATTTGTTCCACCCCCTGATGCCAGAATACCTTGGCGACAAGGTGACCAGCACAAAGCTGTAATGCCATTAACAAAAGGGTGAACATTTAGGATACACTCAAAGAAGCGTTAAATTAAATTGTGAGAAAGCATTCTCCAACCTTTAATTGCAGCAAGATGTTCGGTAAAACTACAAACTGGAGTAGCTGTGCTACTTATATTTGCAGCATCCCAAATATGAATAGTGTTATCATTTCCACCGGTAGCGCAAAATCTACCATCCGGAGACCACTTCACCCCACAAATCTGCAAAATAATGTATTTTTAATAAATTGTAAAAGTATTTAGAAACAACATTATTTCAACTTGATCCAAACTAAATTACCTCTTGCGTGTGAGCTTTCCGAATTGTTGCAACTTCGTGCTTTTGAACTCTAAGATCATGGAAACGAAGTGTACCGGAACGATTACCGCTCACAAGTAAGTTACTGTGCATTCCTAACGCGGCGATCCTGCAATTAGTCTCATCAGTGCGTAGATTGCGGATGATTTTTACTTGCTCAATGTCCCAAATTTGTTGAATTCCACGATCCAGACTTGTAACTATATGAGATCCACTTTGAAGAAACGTCAGTGCGCAAACGTTTTCTACCCTATGATCAGTAAGTAAAGTCAGGAAAAGACATTTGTAAATTCTAACCAACTCACAGGTCCCGAAAAATTGCTTACCCCCTTTCCACATCACACGGAAGTCGAATAATTTCGGCTGTATGAGCCGTCCAAAGATACACCTGGTCTTTTAACGCGATTCCGACCACATTAGAAGAAGACCAATCCAAAACATTCAAATAAAAGTCATCCACGATATCTGGAGCATCTAAAACTCTTTCGGCAGATTTAGGAATGACACGATAATTTGCAATCGCTGGAGGATGAGGGGCAGAAGTTCCAAGATAAACAACTTTCAAAGCATTTTGATAACCCTGCAATATCAGACTTTTATATTACGAATCTCCAATAGTGGGAAAAAAATGACAGAAGAGAATGTTAGCTCAACTGAAAAGAGAAATTTCATTGAAAGGGTCATACCTCCGGCGCTATCTTAGGTTTTTTCTGAAATGACAAAACTCTAGTACCACTAAGTTCAGGAACGCCCAATACATTTTCCGTCAAAGACCGCGAATAAATACTATTCTCATTTTTTCTCAAGGATTCATTGTTCGCACTGCTATTGTTACTATTAGTCTCGCTAGCTTTACTACTGCTAGTGTCCGGCTGTTGGAGAAGATAATGAGCCATATCCACATTAGGCTTCTCAGCAATAAATCGATCCCCTCCGGATGGCGTTTTCGTTCCCTTCGGCTTGCTTTTATTCGAGGAGCACACACCCTTCCCCCTTTTAGGCGTCTTCGTGGGCTTCACAGAAGGAGTAGTCCTCGGAGTCTTAGAGGACATGTTCAGGTTGATGCTGTTGGAATTAACCGATGCATTCATACTCATTTGGAAGCTACAAATTCAAAATAAAACAATACAAAACTCAAACTAAAAAAATGAAATCACATAAACCTCAACCAAATCAAAAACCCCCAACATACCTGCTACCAGACGACTCCGCAGGCTTTCTCAACACGTTGAATGTCTTTTTCGAAGCCATTTCAATACAACTGTTCTGACAGGTCCCACCAATAAATAGTAATAAATTGGATTATATCTCAACTCCAACTCAACTGCAACCTTAAAAAGACCTGAACCTAACTTCCAATTACGCCGTCAACTGACAATAAACCCTTACGTCTGAATCTCTACAACCTATATAATTTTAAAATCCAGTTACGCTATGAAGCTCCTGTCAAGACCAAACACAACTGTTCAAAATATTACTTAATCCTCCGATTTGCATTCGGAAATTCATTAATAATTACTCCTCATCTAATACTGACACTTTGAACACTTTTATTGTACCTCGAAATAAAATAATTAATCCTTTCTAAATTAATGACTTCACTTTAAATTAAATTGAACACATTCAATTGAGCAATTACTATTTGATAAATCAAAGCGCAGAGGTAAATTATACAAAATGATTTAAATCTGTCCACACAAGAAATTACGGGAATTACTTTTTGTTAAAGTCGTATTCAAAATTGGATTGAATTATTATATTAAAAATCTATTATTTCGTAAAAATTGACAGATCCCGAACACTTGATCCTTTTGCGATGATAACTGGAAATGAAATAAATGGCTGATAGTCAGACGAGTATTAATTACAGTTTGTATAGGAGCGTTCCCTTTTTTTTTTTTAGCTTAAATCGAATTTGTTCCAATGAGTTTTAATATCAAGTCCGAATGCTCCGTGCCGTTAAATTGTGTGCTTTGTTTTTGGCCGTTACTTTTTGACACATTGGCGCTTTCCTTCCTATTTGAAATGCAAGCTCCACCTTAAAGTCTTATAAACAATTCCTACTTCACCAATGGGAGTTCAAGCTGCTAATAACTCAAGACCTAATCTAATAATTGTGCTTGCTTCTTCCTTGCTCTCCCTTCCCTTTCACAGCTCAGCTTTCACTATATACTAGTAGTTTCACTTATAAATGAGGAACGTGGCTATTATTATTATTGCAGTACCTTACAGCTTACAGCTCTATATGCCATAAATACTTCAGGTACTTACCTGTAGTTAGTGTAGTTATTAATAAGTCCACACGCCGTACTCGCATGTCTCATTTAATAAGTCAAGCCTGTGACAATCCCAGACTCTCTGAATATCTGCAAAGGAATGTATTAAAAATGCCCGAATCTGCATGTTGAATTGTTATGAACTTTTTACCTCACCTGACCTTTCTGACCTATTAAATTTAATTCAGAGGAATTAACATAATTTTGAGGCTGTCCTACTAATTGTAAGCTCGGCTCACCCATTCTCGGATTACTAGCCTTGGTCATTATGGATTCTCATAAGAAGTAAGACTCGCAAGGTTCGCAGAAAGTAAAATGAAAATATTGCAAATTACAAAAGTATGAGCAACTTAATCTGTAATAGTTCCTTACATTTAAGATTGTATAAATTAGGGCAAGGGCATGATGGGAGGCAAGGCATAGAAGGACGACTTTGCGGAGTTCAGTCCAATTAGCATTTTGGATACTTAATACTTATATAGGTTAAAAGTGGAGCTGTCTGGAAGTAGCATGTAATTTACAATGGAGGGTATAATAAAAAAAGTAAGAGTTATTTGAAATTTGACACGGGGTGTTGTAAGTTATACAAGGAGTATGTAAAGTGTTTTTTAACAGACATAAAAAAATAGCTGGAGTCGTAAAATATGAATAGGAAATTGAAGAAAATCTGAGTGTTGGGGTACACACAACCTCATGGAACTGCATTGGGTACAAAAGGAGCCTCCTTTATTATAGTATTTGATAGTGTCTCCAAGCACTCTTTTTCATATTTTATCTGCTTAAATTTAAATGATATTATTTTTACTTAAACTTATCACACTATTATGTACAATATTGTTCAAACTATATGTATATGTTTATAAACTGTGTTGTTTCTGGCTTAACTGCATTCATAACAAATGGTGTTTACATTCTATAATAATGAGACTTTAGTAATAACTATATATTGTTACTTTTTATTAAGGATCACACTTCGTATGACACTCTTACAAAGAATATATTTAAAAGGTTATGCATGCGAATAAAAATTATGTTCATTTACATACGCCATGCTTTCTCGTATAATGCTAAATAGATATATACCTGCATGTAATTAATTACATATAATTAACTTTTCGCTTTCAAACGACCGTCCGTCCATTTTGAAATTCTTCCTATTTTTTAAAGGATAATTAGATAAAGAGATAAAGAAATGAAATTTCTCATCTTGGAGCAAAGCTATCCATACCATGCACGTGTTTATTTAAACCCTAGCAGTTACCAATCACACTTCCAGTAAAAAGATAAACATCATCTATTTCTACACCGGTTCCTCGACAGAAGCTCGTAACAAATATATCCAATAATTATTGTAACTCTAAATTATTTTACAAGCAAACCATTTGGTTGCTCTTACAGACTCGTGGGTACAATAAAAAGTAATTTAAATGAATATAGACCCCTATAATACATCAACACAATTCATTAGAAATGTAATATTTGTGCTATTTTATATCCATGAACAAAAACAATTCCGAAAAATATTAATATCAATTCAACTACAGGACTTGCAAGCTAGCTGGTTAGATAAACTTTGCTCCCGAGATAAATTAAATATTATAAAATGATTTTGAACTGATATATACACTGAATTTTCTACTACTAAACCAATCGGGAACAGAAGCAAGCACTGCTGGAATACACACCTATTATTGCAAGTTTGATGCTATAGTCATTACATAACAAGAATGTTCCATACTTACATATGAATGAATGGAAAAAAGTGTCAAACTAAATTATCAACTGCGATGATATTTAAACCAAAATCATGTATGTATGTCAATACATGTTATTATGGTAAAGACTGAAGAATGAGGCATGTGAGCTCAGGAGTAACATATTGAAACTTGGCTAAAAATAAATTTGTTAATAAAATCCCGGAGTAAACGTAAAGTGGTACATGAGAATACTGGACCGGATCGATACTACTAAATTTAGTGATTCGTGGTTAATCATAAATCAATTCTCAACTTTCTTCAACTTGTTTAACTAATGACGAAAATTCTGAGAAGTAAACGGTAGGTTAGGTTCGGTAATTATTGGGAAGAGTTATACCGTCTTGGTGTCAATTTCAGCACTCTTGATACACCCACCAGTCTTTGTCATAACCCTCATATACATGCTCTAAAAGAACTTTACGACGACTTTCGCAGTACCGATATTTATCTTGAACCTGAAATTCAAACAGATATATATTGTCATTAATAAAAATTAAGCTGCACATCTACCAAATCTAAAGTGAGAAACAAATTATAGTTTGGTATGGTAAAATTAAAATGTGTAATAAATTACACTTTACGTAATACTCTATTATCACCTTTTGTTTGATATCTGCTAAATTTTCGGAAGTTATATCACGCTCGAGATATTCGGAAAGTTTTTCAGTGGCAGACTCTAAATCGCGTTGGTTGTCTTCAAAAATGACTGACTGATTGGTCTTAACCAAGTAAAAGGCAAACACATAAGTATACATAAGGGTTTGACGACATTGACACAGAATGTCCACTGCCTGAAATACAAACAACCATGAAACTGTTCCTATACAGAAATTATACAAAATATTACACTTCTTATATATCCGAATGTAAAAATTTTCACCTTTTTCAAAAATTGAACCTCAATCCACGACATATTGTGCTGCTGCATTTCTTCCATCTTTTCTTTTACTGAGGCATACAATTTGTGCTCAAACTTTAAACTCTGCATATGATTCATGTACCGATTGCAGTAAAACAAATATCGTTGGAGAGCTGCTCGAGACTTCTCTTGGGCATCTCTGGCAGCTTTTGCTTCTGACTCGTCGTAACGATTGCAGTTGTACCTGGAAGTCGTTAAAACATTAATTTTAACGACCTTAGCCTTGAAGAAAAATCCGTCAGACTAATAAACTTTTCTAATTATTCCGATTTCTATTTTACCATGATGAGCCATGTGGCTCCCAGGGGCCTAAGCAAACCCAACAGAAATCTGCCTTACAGTTCTGATTTTTACAAACCATATGGTTACAACCTCCATCCTTCTCAATAGTGGCATTACACTTGGGGCATTCCTATTCAAATTAATCCAAACCATAATATATCGTGAGTTTCCATTAGATTAAAAAACTTGATTTTATCCATCAAAATATTATTTTGCAGTAAAATAATACAGTAGATGTACAGTACCTACCTCTATGATCTAACATTAAGCTATGACACAAAACAGCCTACATTAAAAACTGATGTAAAGTAACTCTTTAACTACTCCGTTCACTAAATTGTCAGCACCACAAAAAGCCGTACCTTGGTATTAGCGGCGATCCAATTCGAAGTTTCGGAGTCATCGTCGCATTTCTTGAGCCACTTCCTGAGCCAGGAGCACTTGACAGGATCGTGCCAAGCATGTCCACATTGGAAACAAAATTTGAAACCACAGGTGCAGGTGACGGGTCTCCAATCATTGTACTGCACACGAATAGCATTAGTGCAATCCGCTGATGGACACCACCGCATCAATCGATTACACTTGAAATATAAATAATATTTCATTAAATGCTCGACTAAAGACACAATTAGTAGGAGTACGAATCAGCACAATTACAGAATGTTCAACTTACCTGAACAAAACTATTAGTAATGAGATGCTGATATTTAAGTTTTACTTTAGGGTCAGTCAAAAGTTTCATTACGGTGGCGTCGTCTACTAAAATTGGGCAATTATGAGCAGCACAAGCTATTGTTTGCCCCATCCCTTCTTCCATAATCTTTGTGGTAAGATACTCATTCCAGCATTGTACGCAAAAACGATGACCACACTCCATACCATACATCATCTAGAAGACAATTTTGTAAAATCATAATTTACACGGGTTCAGATCATTTGACTATATTTACAGAAAGTACCACAAACACAACTCACAGATGAAGGTTTTTGTAAGTAGCATATTTCACAATCTTCGGCACCTATGGTAGGAATCGTATTTTGAGACCGTGTTGTATTCGGATTAATGACTCGAGCTTCTTTAAATAACTGCTCTTGGTCACGTTCGTAATAAGCTTCAAGTAGCTTTTCTTTGTCCCAGCCAAAGTGGTTCAAAAGAATGCGCATAGTGGTTGGAGGCAACTGCAGTACTGTATTGGCCTGCAAAACCACAAAAAAAATTTTTCTAGCTCTAAAATCATTCTCAATAAGAGTGAAAATAGTCATCACAATTTCCCTAAGGACCAGACATTATTCATTTAAAAATTCACGACAGAAAAAGTTAAGTATCTTACATCGCGAATGCAGTCGATCATGTGCTGAACAATGGCTTCCGTAGACAGGACAACAAACGGATAATCATCCTCTGAGGTGTGATCATTTGATCTCCCTTCCTTTTCATCCACGAACTCCACATCTTCTCCACTTGACTCATTGCCACTATCTTCGTATTCTTCCGAAGAGTCCATGTCACTTCCGCTGGACGGGCGAGGATCAAGTTTTAGTTTCTTCGAAATGGTTGACACCGTTGAAGTTGGCTCTTTCACTAAAGGTTTCGGTTTAGAAGTCGAAGGTTGCTCAACTGGATCTGGCGGTTGGTCACTGAACAAAATTACAAACTTGAATTACATACAAAAAAAAAACAAATGTCAATAAATTTACCCCCACTGCTTCACAAATATTTCAAAGGTTACTATTTCTAAGTTTCAAAATAGCTGTCACTTGCACAACTTCTGGACCAATAATCAATAATCAAACATAATTTACTCTTTCTTCAATTTTTTCCTGCAAGGACTCTCAGACATGGCAGATACGACTTCTAAATCCTTTGTTGAATCAAACTTGAATGATAATTACCCATATACACACAATTTGGACTCAAAATCATTCAACCAAAAAATTTCGATCGGAAATCACAAGTTTAGATTTAGAATTTACGTAAATGCCTCCTGCCCCGTCAAGTCTCATCACACAAGTGCCTAAATCCCTTCATCCCTCCTCCCATCATCCGTCATCATTAAATTCCCAAAACCTAATAATTATTCCCAAAAATTCGCCCCAACTCAATAAAACCGAAACCTCCAAAAATTTTTCTAAACTACCATCCAACAAAAATCCGAAACAATAAAAAAAAACACGGAATAATTACGAAATAACCCTCTGCCCCCAAACTTTCCCAACTTATATTTTCAAAATAACAAAAAAGAAAAAACCCTAATCACATCATCACCAAGGCTTCAATCTTCTTCCCTACAAGTACTAATCGAATCCTCACTTAATTATATCCTACTACAGCTTCCCAATACACACTCGAAAAACTATCACAACTACACACATACGACACACTCGACAGTCACAATAATTCTCGACTTTTCATACCTTAATGATCAGCCAGCTGAACACAACTTACACCAATTACATTAATATTATCTCCTGAGATTTCAGCTCCCAGCTCTCTCCTGGCACATCACACGATCAGGTTGAAACGAGTAATAAGTGTACAGTTATAACAATATTACACCCAAAACGAATAATTCTCAGTCAGTCGTCATTAGTCTCCCAACGAAAATAAAAAAAAACCAATAACCAATAATAACACTCTCAATATAAACTCCACACAATTCAAAAGGTCTTCAATGACCTAATTCTATATATGCAATAATTGCATAATATTTCAAACTCCTCAATTATCCATCCACCTGATCATTAAAGAAAAATCCTAAATTCCTTCACCAACAAACGATTAATACTCTCCCAGTCAATAATAACAATCCCAGAATTAATTATTATTGCACCAAAACTTTCCCCACAAACAGTTTGTCCTACTCCAGCACTTTATCCTTACTCACTTTACTACGATCTCCATCCGTCCACCCCAAACAAATTAAAAGACAGGTAAAGAGACGTATTTTTTTTTAAATAACTATATTCTTAATTTAACAGAGATAGACACATCTGTATAATAAGTTATACACACTCACACACACATACACACACACTCGTACACTTTATATCGGAACAAGTTGAATTGATACGCTCTCTTGTGCGAACAACCCACACCCAATATTTTGTATCAAAAGTAACTCAACATTTTTAATCAGTTCAACTTTTAGACCTATACCCAGGAGTTTTTTAACCTATCCAAAAAGACCCAATAAATTAATTTAAGTTTTTGGTCTCACATTTTTCAGAATTTCCTAAAATGTCCTTGAACCTCATGTACATATACACACACAGCTCTCTCTCTCTCTCTCTCCCTCTACATACACTTAAAGTTTAAGTCCTTCACCTCTCATATAGTCCCACTATTAAATACTCCCAGTCACTTTTTACTTATTATTTATTTATTATGTACAGACGGGAACTTCTTTATAACAGCACTACAAGAAGAGTAGAAGTAGAAGGTAGAAGCACTAAAGCAATGTTCAAAGTCAGTGTGCATAAGTACTCCACACACACATACACAACACACCACAGCAGGAGTATAGTATACACACAGACACACACAACACTCACTATATAGGAACGTATCCTGAACACAGAGAGAGAGGAACTCGTACAACGCTCTTTTGCTCTTTGACTATTCCTATCTCAAGACTGAACTTGCTGTACTCTTGCTTTGCTCTATGCTGGAGTTAAAGCTACTAGTGCTAGTGCTAGTGCTGCTGCTTAGTGCTTTGCTTGCTGGCCCGTGTGACACATTACGTCTTGTATACCATTAAGCTTAAGCCTTATACATGAGCCATCCCACTGTTGCCTCACGTCCACCCGTGGAGCCCACTATACCACACACATACTCACTCTGCTCAGTGCTCACCTTCCAAATCCCATAAATTAATTGACACTTAGGTAATATGTCCGCAGCTGGTGTGTAGAAGGGTATAGGAGAGTCTCTCAGTGGCTGTTTGGACGTCAGTGGCGACTGACCCCTCAGTTTCAGCCCTCAGCTCTTTTATTAAGCTCTTGCATTGCATTGGGAAGGGGGATTGTGGACATGTAACGTGCATATACTGGAAAGGATGCAACCAATGCAAACGTTTCAAAGCATCGCATCAGCCGAGAGTCAGAGAAACAAGGAATAGTGTGACTGCATATTATTTAAGCATAGGTCGTGTTCGTGTGTATAAACGAGCCCCGTACACTTTCTTCACACAGATGGAGAAAGAGGGCCTGACGTCAGACCATGTGACTTGGACTAAGGGGAAAAATAGAAGTGGCGAGCCAAAAGGGAAGGATATTAAATGATGATGTCATGTATACAAAGACTTTGAAAACGTTTCCAGCCCAAATAAAAATATTTTTTTGGGGAGGTTATCTTTCCCAGAGATTAAATACTTTTTTAAATGCATGAACCCCTTACACTTAACAAAGGTATTTTCGGGGAATTGTATTATTGCTGAGAGTCTATAGTACGGATGCTATGAGGTGTAGTTCTCAAATGGTTGGAAAAAGTTTTATTTATAAGTCACAATCAATACTTGGAATTGATTGAGGCTTATATATTGCAAACCCTTACGGAAAGTCTGCGCATTGGAGATGTAATTTGAGTACATGGGCTTCTCAGATATTGGGAGTAAATGTGGGGGAATTCTGTGATGGGATGGATTGTAAATAAAATAATATTCTCACAGAGTATTGTTTTTATTTTATGATTTCAAGTACCTACAAAATTATCCAGCACTGTCTTGCAGTGTTTTTGTATTTTTTTAAAATGAAAAATATAATAATAATACTAGTCACAAGGGATGAGAGAGAGAGAGAGAGAGGATTCAAAGATTTGTACATGCCTATAATTTTACAAGGGTATAAATTAGTATCTACTTACCATGGAATTAAATAAGGAGTGGGGTACAGTACTGAGTGTGTGAATGGAGGAAGATTTTTTGGAGATAAATAATATATCAGTAAATTGGTCAGATGGAAGGAAATGGGGACTCAAGGGGAGTATCTTGATCAAATACTTTTGACAATAGGAGATTCAGGGTAGTTCTTGGGATTCTAGGATTTTTGGTCGGGAAATAAGTTTAAAAGTGTGACTATACAAATAGTACATAGGTATCTATATATTATATATATGGTTTCCAGCTCAGAAAGGGCTTAATACTGTATAGATATAAAAAAAACGGTAGTTTAAAGATATAATATTACTGAATGATGTATCTCTATAACTAAATACTTAAAGCATACAAACTTAAGTACTGCTACTTCTCATTATTACATCTTTAATAAGTTTCGTAAGTAAGTTTCCCGATGATAGCCAATCATCATTCAGAATTTTCCGTTGGTATTTGGGATACTTATCTATATAATTATATATAAGTAAATACCTTTGCCGAGTTCCTTGAAAATTGATACTTGGGGAAGAAAGTGTGTTTTCGGAAAAGTGAATTCATTGTGAAAGTTATAATTCAGTTTCACAACTCACGGAGAACTTTTACGACATTAGAATGGAAGCTTAACTTCCGGGGGGAAATACAAGGGTAACATAATGTATTTTCTGAGAGTATAATTATAAGTAGATATATAGATATAGACACTACAAATATATACGTACATTCAAAAAACCAGTGATTGCATTGATGGTCAAACATAAAGATATTTTGGGGAAATGAGCGGAGTTGCGGAGCAAAACGTTACGTACAAATAACTAACAACAACACACCTATAGGCTACGAACAGTACGAACTGTTAGAGGTAAGTAACTCCAATCTGTTCTTTTGAGGACATAATGGGCATGAAGACTTTCAAATAACCTCAAAAGATATTTCCAAACAACAAAGATGTGGCAATTCTAAAGATTCGATGGACTAATAATAAATAGTTGTCAACATGTCAACATTTCAAAGAGATAACTTCATAAGAAAGATTATTAAATAAAATTATATAAATACTTTGGATCAATTGTACCGTAAATCAGCAAAAAGGATGCCACAATTACAAAGATATAAATTATACATATAAATTAAACATATCTGATAGAATCCTTGAATAGATATACAGATACATGGAACGTAATTACAAATTACATACATACATATGGTAATAATTCTAAATCAGTACACTTTCAAATTCAACAGTCCGTAGTTGAAAAATTACTATAAAAGTCAGTAGATTTTATCCAAGAGAGATGCGTTTTCTAAGTTGTTCCTTTTCAACCAAATCAAAGAAATTTGAAGCCAAGTAAAGGGGATCTTTGGGATTGGACAATCCATTTGCAATATTTTCCTTTCGAATTTGTTTTGCAGCTTCTTTCATTTGCTCTAGTTTGACTCTTTCGTACTCCTTCTTTAATTGGTCTTTGAGTACATCATAAACATGCTTGGGACTATCTGCTGGAATGGGTTCTGGTGTGGGCGGTGTGAAAGACTCCATACTCCCGAAGGCTTTCCTCATACTAACTTCACCGTTGGCAATATCTATGAAAATCTCTGGATTTCGAGAGGGGAAGGGTTGACTATCTTCAAAATCAGAGGGATCATTAAGAGTAGGAATTACATGATGTCTTGTGGCTGCCTCAGGTGCCTTATTATTCCCGTGTAATAGGGATGCAAGTTCATCGTAGGAAACATGATCTCCCACACGAATAACAGGCTTTGGTGTTGTAGTTGTTCTTGTCGTTTCAGTTGAGAAGCCTAACAATCCTTTTATGGAGGACATAAAGCCGGGTGACTCAACTTGTGCCGTCACTGCACTCGCTGACTTCTGAGCTTGAGTCTGTGGGTTGTCTGATATTAAGACACTTTTGACAATGTTATTGCCTTCATTGCGGATCTTTTCCACAACATAATTTTGCATTAAGTCAAGAAAAGAATTTTTTTCATTCCACTCCGACAGGGTTTGCATTACAGATCTTCTGTCCGCTTGAGACTGTGCGTTTCCCCTCCTCGGATGTGTTATTAGTCCGTGTGAGTTGACATATTGTTGTTTTTCTCGATGTCGTTCCATGTCTCTGATGATGGGGTTGACTACAGCAGCATTTCTTTTAGCATAGCTATCATCAGCTGCCGAGTAATCATAAAAACCCATGCGATTGTGCAACATGTTAGGACTTACTTGATGCGTATTAGCCATAACGTGGCCATGGCCACCATCACCCATGTTATGAATAACTTGGAAATGACGTGGAGCTTTCCTAGGCTGGACCCGTACTCTTACGATATTATTGGAGTTATCTTTCCTAAACGAGAATACATCCTTCCTTTGTGGACTCGGCAGATGAGATTGATGGGAATTAATAGTACTGGGTGAATTATTATTGTGCTGATTTCCATTTGCATTGGAGAGGAGCCAAACTTCATACTCTGTCAGCTGACTATGCTGGTTTGATTTTAAATTCATTTCTTCCTTGGCATAGTAATTGAGATAATTTTTTTTATTTATACGATTAGTCGTAAAATCTTGCTGACGAGTCTGTGCCTGGTAACCATTTGGGGGCTGCATGATGTGATGTACACTGGATGTGGAAGGGTTTGCTGAAGAGAAAATTCCAGGATGCTGATGTTGGGGGAATACAGGATGGGGCTGCTGCGAGTGCTGTTGAGGTGAACCATAGTTTCGCTCTTTTGTTACCGGTAGATTGCGTCGCAATATTCCATTGTGTCGAACCCGAACCGGAACTTTTGTTGGGAGTTGATTTTTATAAATAACTTGCAGTCGTCGGTTAGGGTTATGGTGTTGTTGTTGTTGTTGTTGTTGCAGGAGCTGCTGCTTTTGCAACTGTAATAATTGTTGCTGTTGTTGTTGTAATAGTAGCTGTTTTTTCTGCTCATCAGTTAGCGGCTCAGTAAAAAGCTGTGGACCAATCTCAAACACTACTTGCGCGTCCGCATTTTCCCCGAATCTATACCCAAGACCTAGCCTTGTGTCCACGCCTGGAAAAACAGAAATAATTACCCAAATTCAGACTTGCATCATAGACAAATGTTATGAAAAAAATGATTTCACGTTAAAATTACGATCGTTTTCGTTACCTCTCAATTTAGGCGTACCATCTTGGGGTCCTCGAATAGCCCCACCAACAACAGTTGCTAAATTCCCTAAAGTAGATAATAATCCTGGCCGCCGGGATTGTTGCGGAGTGCCTCCAAGTCCCAAAAGTCCCGACAATAAGTTAGCTTGACCTGCACCACCACCACCACCAAGCAATGCTCCTAATGGATTTGCTTGTGGACCAGCTAATGATCCCAGGGTCCCCAACAAGTTCAAAACTCCTCCCAGTTGATTTATCTGATTGCTGGAAGCCTGATCCAAAGCAGGGACAGCATTTTGGAAACTACTGAAATCTTGCTGGTTTGCTGCCTTTGGAGGATTAACACCGGCAGAAGCTAACAACAGATTTGTCAGTAGGGCGGCTTGAGCGTCTACGGAGCTCTGTTGTTGTTGTGGCTGTTGCGGTGTATGTTGTTGTTGTGATGGTTGTTGAGGAGTAGGCTGTTGTTGTGGGGCTGGTTGCTGTGCAAGTTGTTCTTGTTGAGTTCCTGCAGCTGCAGCTAAACCTAACAAAGCTGCTAAGCCAGCATTTGAGTTTCCTCCTGAATTTCCACCACCCCCGGCAAGCAGACTACTCAAGAGTTGAGCAACTTGTGCATCACTAACTTTTGGATTTTCTGTTGTAGTCGTTGTGGTCGTTGGAGTTGGAGTGGGTAGTGCTCCCCCCAGTAAAGTGGCAATTTCAGGTGATAATCCTCCAGAGCTTAATAAAGAGTTTACTAATGACAAAGATTGGACTAGATCTTCTGGTGAGGGAGCATTATTTGAAGACTTTATGGCTCCATTTGATTGCAATGGAGTGATGGCTGGCACAGGTGCGGATGATGGCGAATCACTTTGAACTGGAACGCCTGGAATTTGTCCTCCTAATAATGACAGAATCTGACTCAAATCCTGACTCGACAGCTGGTCATTTGGGGCTATTGCCTGAGCTTCCGCTGCATATGGCACCGTAAGAAAGCAAGCTGAAAAACAAAACAGAGAAGTAAACTCCACTAATTTAAACGATCTTGAAAAATTTAAGTCAACAAAGAATTTTTGGAATAAGTGCAGAGAGTGTGAGTGGAGAATTAGTAGAATCGGCTCATTAATTTCTAACTAAAGACATTTATTACTCCAAAAAAAAACCGAGTCAGCAAAGCGTTTTGCAGGACAGTAGTGACTACAGATACGGTGAAGAAACCAAACAGAAGACTAGTTTACTAACTACAAGCTTTACAGATGCTCTACCTTAATACTGTAGCCTTGCAAATGCTATAATCGGCCATACAAGCAATTGGAAGAAACAAAGAAAAAATTTTGCTTCGACCAATGGTAATCATGTCAAGCACAAGCATAACATTCTGCTCTTGAAAAAATTGCTCCTTCAAATGCATTCCAACATCTGCGGCTCGCTTATAAAAATCATTTATTACTTCGGAGAAATGGAAAGTAAGATGTGACTGTTGTGAACAATGAGAATTCCTCTAGGAATTCGCAATAACAGTCAGTGGTTTGACTACAGTTGCATTCAATTCATCCCTACCCCGTACCCACCAAAACAAGACTAACAAGTGCATGTCTCATATATTCATTCGTATCACAAACGATTTTCCACTTTCTCTACTTTTGCTTTTTGCTACTTCAAGTTTCTCCACCTTAAGTTTTGATCTCGGTAGTACTGGAGAGCATGGAAATGAATAGTAGGGCTCAACAGGGCTAGAATATTTAAATAATTGCATAGAACCTAACACAGCATTCTGAATGCATGTACTGACATATGTATGGGCAAATATTTACATGCCAATCTTCAGCCACAACCACACTAATAAATTTGAGCTTATGTAAGTCTGTCTAACCTATGACTGTATTTATTGTAATATTGTAAAGGGCTCATACCATTAACATCACTGATTCCAATATTTCTCCACCCACTCATGCAGAAGCTTTTGCAATAATTTAAAGGTAAAAGCCCGCATTCCTTGCACCCAGAGGAGACTAAAAAGATCAAAGTGCTTACTCACCAGTGATAAAAACGACTCCACAACAAAGCCCAGACATCATCCCGAGTATCATCATGGTGAATCTTGAAGATATGTGGAACAATGTACACTCCACGCCAAAGCATGTAATACTACAACACGTGCACCGCTTGCTTGTAATATATAAGTATATGTATGTAATTATATATGGCAAGCAGGAAATAAGGATTTTCCGGCTAATTTAGACTTTCTTTAAATTTTTGATTATATTATCAGTCCATGTGTGGAAACTCGAGGGCACAAGCTCTGATCATACGGGTTAAGTTTCTCAGAGATATGATATCGTGAATGGATTTATTCACGGAGAAATTCCGACCATGTGTTTCAAAGGTAGATACACAAAGAGTCACGCTTCGATCCACTTCAAACTTATTTTTTAATAGATACTACATGACGGCACAAAGCAAATGAACAGATTCTAAGTCATTTCTCCTTGCAAATTGACCTATGGAGTTGAACAGCCGTGTCACTTTGACTCGGCACCACACAAAGGCACGTTTTGGACCACGCATCATAGTTCCAGGTATATAATAATTCAACACGGAGCAGGAACAACTAAGGTAATGAATTAACCTTCACGAAAACTCCTTGCTATGCATTAGATCCCTAAATGCTAATTGCTCCAAATTGTTGTCCGTAGAATCATACGTGTGCTACTGAAACAGTTTGTTACACGGGCGCTCAGGAATTTATTCCAATATTTAATATCTGAAGGAAATGTCAAGACTCACTAACCCACAAGAAAATGTTATCTTTTAAATTTCGTATTCAACAAAGTACCGTTAAACTTTCAAAGGCTAATCAGTCCCGGTTTCAGAAAGATTGTCACACAAAGTTTAAGCTAAGGAAGAAGACAATATTTTAAGGAACTACTACAACAGTAATACACAAGCTGGGAAGAACCATGTCAGCAATGTCACTACATGCTCACTCAACACCTGCAAATGAGCTAATGACCAAAGGTTCATGAACGAACGAGGTCCTTCTTAAGAAGATGAGGATTCACTTGAGACGCTTTACCATTAAATCAGGTACAACCAAGTAAGTATGTTCATCCTGGGAGTTTAACTACTGTCTATCTCCTGATGAGGCAGGCGGATTGTGGTGGTGCACGTTGCACGTAAGCATTTCTGGGGAAACTACCAATTTGCCTTTTGATTTTGATCGAATTCCCTTGGGTACTCAACAATACATAGGATTTTTTTTTACAGATACATAAAAACAAGCTACTATGTTTGGCATCAACACTGATCCCAAAGCAAAGAGAGAGTCTGTCGTTGCGTTGCAATGCTCTTTCCCCATACTCCTCTATGCCTAATAATCTGTAGTGGTAAAGAGCGATAGAGTAGTGCAGTAATACAAATTTACGATTTCAATCTTAAGAAATACTGCATTTTTAAGTCATTGTAGTATACTTACTTACATGTCTACATTTTCAACCATCCTCTATGTATGTGTCGAAGGGAAGGGATCCAAGTGGAGTAGAGGGATGGGTGAGTTTCAAGAAGAGAAGAAGAAAACGAAGAAGAGAAGAGATGAGGATATGCATGAGCCTTTTGCCAAGTATGCAAACAATAGAAACCAGGCATTGTACACACATATACACATGTTCTGTACGCCAAGACCGCATAGGCCATTCAGGTGTGCAAGAAGTGAGCCACCTCAGAGAGGAAAAGTGGGTCAGTGGGAGTCAGTCATAAGAAGATTCGTTTTCGTAGAGGAATCTCGAATCATATACATACATATGTACATACATACATATATACACATCATCTGCACGCTCAATCGAAACCTGGCTAGGATTTTATGCATCTTCATCTTTATACACACCCAACTATCAATACAGGCAATAACAATCTCATCAATAACAAAACCACGCTTTGGAAGCAAAAGAACAGTCCCGTCACGAATTGCCGATGCTTATTTCCCACTTTACTCTAATTGTGTTTACGGGGAATCTCCCAATTTTTTTTAGATGAGCACTTATGTATATCCATGCATACCCCTTCCATCAGAATAATTCTTATGTACAAAAAAACCAAGCGCGATGGATCTAAAAACATTTTTTACAAATGCAGTACTTGCCTAATCGTTTCAACCAAAAAAAATGTCCTATTATACTGTAGAGACGGCTCAGGATATAATGTACATAACTCTGTTGATTCATGAGAGTGGTTTGCACGTATCCGTATATGTTTATACATATATCGGTAGAAGATGCACGTGAGTAGATGAAGTTGACGCTGACGCATATGTATGGACGGTATGTATACGCACATGTACGTAAGTATGTACGTTTGCAAGAAACGAGTTCACACATTCCATATCTTTTTTTATGAGAAATGCCAAGATTGTGTGAAGTAGCAATGCATGAAGAGATTAATAATTAGTGCTAATATGTAAGTAATAGAAGTACGTGGAGATAATCAAGTGCTTAAAGTTTGAAGAATCATAAAAGGAATAAACAGGGGTTACCCATCATCATATTACTATACGCTGTGACTACTGAGCAGCTGGGCACACTGTACTCCACTTCATCTTGATTCTATATAAGTATGCAGTGTTTTTTTTTTTGGCGGAAATTAAATTAAACTAGTGTGAGTATATGAGGACTACAAATGAAAGCTTCCCATAACAATTTAAAACGCTCAGCATGCGTATCCCATAAATATTTAGCCTTTAAAATTCGTTGGGGGAGAGTTGAAAGGAAACATTCCTTTAAGCTGGACAGGTGTGTCCAAGTAAAGTCAAGATTACTCTTTGACTTGATGCACGCGTATTTCACAAAGAAAACCGCTCGGACTTAAATGCTTGGAAGTAGCAAAAAGTTCCAACATTAGTTTCCATTCAGGATTTTTCAAGGGAAGCAAACAAACGCAGGTCTCTGCGCTCGTTTTCCTCAAATCCTTATCTGAATGAGTCACATTGGACACAAATGTAGAAAACAGATATGCATGCAAAATGCTTTTCATTGTCAATGACGAGACTACAGGGTGCTGCTAATTTCATATATCTTTACGATTGTAAATGTGCACAACTTCCATAAAGAATACAAATGCTGCTTACGCTGCAATTTACATTATGTGTCACTTTCATGTCTCATGTTCGTTCCGGTCAATTTCAATTCAAAAACTTTCGATTTCTTGGTAGATTACAGGACCGATAGCAGGAAAATTTGTATTTTGACTAAGGTGTGACCACTCCACTGCTGTGAATAATTTATTTCACATGAAACAGTCCAATCAGTCATCTAACGTCAAGACATTTTTGACAAATTGATTGTGGCTAGATAATTCATATCTCTCCCCACATTTGGAAAACCTGTGGGATTTGAATTGGATTCAATAAGAATGCCACTAGTGCGAAAACAATAATTTCTTTGTTCCCTTTATTCTTCTTTCAATTAGCCCTTTGACTTTTCCGAAATTTCCTGTATGAACGAATTATTTGAATGAAAGTAATGACAGAAATATAGGTTTGGCATTTTGCATTATCAGAAGACCGGTCGATTGTTCAGTAACGTGTAAACAGCTTGGAGGAACCAGCACCACCAGCCCAAGCACCCTAAATTTTCACTTTTCTTATGAAAAGTGAATGGTTAATTTTTTTTTGACAAATAATAATTCATTCCCTTTATCCTCATTGAAATTGTCACTTTCCTTTGATTATTAACCCCCAGACAAATCTGTGACCTAGCTTCAACATCTCTGTGAACTTGCACTTGAATTGAACATGTGCTTTTCCCAAACTACTGTGACCAATGTCGATCTCTCCAACTGGGCGTATAAAGTAAAACCAGTTGGCAAATCGTAGTAATTCAAGGAATGAACTGCTTGTCTTAACCATCATAATAACAGCTCTTACTTATTGTTACATTACTGCTTTGCTTGCTTCTAATCTCACCATAAAACTACAAGTGGGCCGTACTAGTTAAGGTACTGCTAATTATACAGTCGTCGGGTCTGAGCCCTGGGGTCTGGGGTCTGGGAAAGAGAGCAATTGACTCCTCAAATTCACGACTTTTGAACCCAATGTATGTGTGATTTAGGGTTTGAAGTTTGAACTGACAATGAGAACCACTCTAGATTCTGGCTGCAGGAAGAGGGAAAGTGATACGGTTTCGGTAAGGTTATATACATCCATTGCAAAGCCGAAGCAAAAGTCATGTAGCTTGATATTCCACAAAAATACACAGACATTTATAGTATTACAATAGTTACAGGTTTTGTACAATACTGTAGCGTACATCCATACATATAGATATATGAGGTGAGGCTTGTGGCAAATTCAAGTAGATACAAGTAATTTTAAAGAATCTCATGTGAATACCCCATGGATAGGATTAGCTACTAGTGTGACAACATACACGTGTGCATGTACATTTATAAGCATAAATTAACAACGTTGAGAACCACCCTGAAGGAGCTCATTCACTGAAGTGAAGGGTAATCGAAAGATGAACAGCAGAAGGATGTGTGATAGTGATTATAATTGGTACTTTTGACCCAATGCAATGTGATCTCATGCATATAAACGAACCCTTGCAAATACATATATCTAAATGCTCAGTTGATCAAAATAACCAGGAGGTTTAGTGCGTGTAATTTACCTTGACATTTTAGCGGATGGTTGAGGTTGAGGTGGCTTTGACTTGGAACCCCGTGAACTTTTACTTCTGCTTTTGCTGGGCATTTCGGTTCATTAACTTTTCCCGAACTGACGTCCAGAGAGCAACTATTAATTATGTGGTTTGAGGAGTTCTTTCCCTTCTCAACACCTTCATTCACCGATGTCACAGCGAAAAAAAAATAAACGGAAGGGGAATAAATTTTTAGAGTTCTGTCATCGAAATAGATTCCCTTTTAGTTCATACTAACACAATACATAGGGCCATCGGTCATCCCAGTACAGTGCCCTCAGTGTAACGACACAGTACACCGTACAATTCGGTTTCAAAGACACAAACGACTACAAGAACTGCAATTTTCAAAGTAATAAATGTAAGTTAATAAGACGTTCCGCGCTCAAATTACACGCAATGGACTTAATGGTATGAAATTAAATGAGTCCCTTATTACTTCTTAGGAAGGATTTTAACGAGTTAAAATCAATATAGCGAAGTGAAATCGAGAGCAAACCGGTTTCAAATACACATGTAGGCCATGGGCTAAAGTCATAGGGCTTATAACTTACAGACTAGAAAGTCGTAGGAACTGAGAGAGGGGGTCAATTTTAGTACCGAGCACATCACATAGGATTTACAATGGTTAAAAAAACAGGAAGGAAATGTCCTAATTGTCTTTGAAAGCTGATCGTTTCATGTTTCTTTAACGGTTGTCCAAATTATTCGATTACGGTAGGAGCAATATATGTTATTATAGTAGTAATTATACACAAGAGAATAAATAATTACCAGTTGAATGACTCCCTCAAAATATATGGCCTTGGAGCGGTGATTCACTGGAACAATTTTGGAATTAAGCCTGTGCTTAATAGTCTAACAGTTTCACGAACGACAGAGTCAAGGAAGTTTTACAAATTATTTTTAAATTGTTTACTTTTTAAATCTCCGCACACCGTAAGCAATCATTATTACAAAAGGTCCGAAAATCTTCCATAATATCAAAATTACACGAGCACATGTACTGCGACTGCCTCATGCCTCATCCATAAATGGTCTTCCTTTTGGGGATCCGGGTCTGGGCACTTTGGTGACGGTAGCCAGAAAGCCCCCGTTTACAAATTAAAATCAGTTTTCAGTTCGAAACAAGTTAATTTTAATTTATTTGTAATAATAGTCCGTAATTTAGTAACTTACATGTAACTTAATTCCAAACTAATTATTTATTACCTGCAACAACAACTGCAACTTACTGCAACCTGCCTGCGACGTGCAACCATTATTATTGCTGGCATTGCATTGTATATTGTATTATTGCAAATATTGTCCTTTTATTTGAACTCCTGAAGTTAGCTTTTATTTTTCAAGTTCAACTTTACAAAAACAGTTAAAACAAAACAAACACTCGTCTAGACTGTCAGTTGGTTACTGTGGGTTGGATATCAATAGTATGTGATGAGCAATCCGATTATTTTATTAGAGCCAAAGCAAACATTTGGAAATGGGAGAACACAAAGAAAGTTGTTTGTCTTTCTTATTGATCTATTTGTAAAACCATACATACGTAACTAATGTATGCGAATTTAAATGATTGTCCCCTGTTTGGCTATCATGTCACACAATAGGGCTATCTATAGGTCCAGATGAATACAAACAAGCTTCATTTATCATAAATCTATACACTCTATATACTAATTGGAATTAGTATTTATGATTTCAATCCATTTAAGATTAGCTGGTTTCGTTATATGTATGTATTTTTTACTTACAGCTCCTACCAACTCAAATCTTCCCATCCCATGTCATGCTTCCATGGAAGGATGCCTTTTTATGTGAGATGTGTTCTGGTAATTATTTTTTTCATGCCAAATCTTTTTGCATAACTGTTACGCTTATACTTCACATAACTATAGTCGAAAGAATACAAAGCTTCCATTACAGCAGTTGCAGTATAGTGATTGCAGCAAATCAAAAATGAGAAATATTAAAATACTGATTACGCTTCATCCAAATTTCCCTTTACTGCAATGACACTACAAGTATATCAGAATCATTACAAGACAATTTTTACAAATTCATCCTCATATACATATTTCTGTGATTGAAACAGCCTTGTCACAATACTAACTACATTTTTATAGGCATGTGTACAGGACATTTTGTTTTGTGCACAAATAAATACATTCATAATTATTACTTTTACATTCAATATCATCAGAAGAACACTCCAGTTCAGTGCAATGTTATGTTTTACCATTACCACTACTGGGATGTGTTAGCGTTCCCTACAATTATTGGTACAGAGCTGAGAACTGCATCTGTGACAGAAATTATTATTATTATTAAACAAAGTAGCAAACTCACGAGAGTGCCTCAATGTTTTGGACATTAGCCACGATGCCTCGAGGCAATGTCAAACGAGCACAGATTAGACATTATTTGCTGTCCCTATTTGAGCAACAGAACCAGAATGAAACGTTCCTACTCGTTCTATTTTTACAGTTATTTTTAACGATCCTCACACTTTTACTCAGGGATGCGCAGTTTGAAATCTGCTATAAACCTGACCACGTTTTCTGGTACAAATGACTTAACTGATTGTACAACAATTATTAATTGTGTGCAATAACATGTTTTCTAAACACATAATTATACTCCTCTTTCCTGCTATGATCAAATAAGAAAACGTTTCCTTGCCACCCCCTACTATACAATACAACATCACAAATAAAAAAATTAAATTCACAACAACGTGCGATTATTACAGCAAACCGATGAACATAAATTACTTTGTTTTTTTGATTGTGAATAGATACTTGAAACGTATAAAAGTCCCTATTACTAATTACATAATTATGTATCTGTACAACAGGAATGGTGAAACACTAAAAAAAAGTGTTCACATAACAAAAACCGACAAGTGAAAAGATTATCAGCATAGAAGTACCTATGTATGATTTATTAAATTGAAACAAGGTGTGTGGAAGTGATAGACCAGGAAATGCAAGGACGCTCTCAAAATAGATAATAACATTTCTCTGTAGTACTCAAGGACTGTCAATCACTTGCGAGTGAATGAAGATGTTTTGTGTGTTAGTTCCTGAGCGTCCCAGACACATTCAAGTAAAGTAACTAAAGCCAACAATAAATCATCCTCCTTCATAGTATGGTCCCTTGCTTCAGCTCAGTCAGCTGGAAATGCAAATTCTTTTTGATGAGCCAAAACACGGAAACTAAATAAGGAATGCATTTAATTTGCCATGTTTCCTTCCTGACTGAGTACTGTCAATATTGAGTATGCTCAGAGTTCCTGGATAATCGAATCGAGACATAAAGGAAATTGTCAGGAAAACTGAATGTGCTTTCGTTTACCCATGTACAGTAGAAGAATATGCATCTGTCACGGGAATCCTGCTTATATATAATTAATTAATACAAAAGTCTGTCTAAATGTCCACAGTATATGTCCAGAGTATTTTCACTCCAACAATATGTATATGACAACAATATTAAAGTTTATGATTCAATGAAACATATCTACATATATTTATATACCGCCTTTGCACTTTCCTTCCAAACCCAGATACAAAAACAAAAGTTAGTAACTTGTAGAGTCCTTCTTCCATGAATATTCAACATACCATTATTGTATATAACATACTTGTATTTCCCTGTAGGCAAAGACGAATTTACCAACACTGTCGCATCCTTAATTCATACAGACAGAGTATAATACGGTCGGAGTACAGGATCAAGGAAAGAGTGCAAGTGCACATTTACTCTATCGTGTGTCCCACATTTATCCTCGATCCTCCAAAAAATCATTTTTTCCGTCTGCTTTTGGCCAAAATATAGGAAAGGAGCACTTTTGTCAACCCCTCTTCATGAATATCATTATTTTGAAATCTAGACCGTGCGGTTCTCATGTTTGTTTAACAACACCAAAATTATTCTTCAATCTCAGTCAAGTTAATTAAACATGCAGCGTTATATAGCATATCATCACCAACAACTGCCTACCAGGCTTTAATTGTTTATCATATTCCCACAACAGAATCACAGATTCAGGAAAAATAAGGGCAATGCTCGAACATTCGAATGTAGTTACCACATATTACAGATATTTGAATGAATGGATAGTTTACTTCTCTACCAGCTCCCAGACAAAACTAATAATGATACTTTAATCATTGAATATTTGTGGGAAAAGACAAGACAGAGTGAACAAATCCAAATGGAATGTTTCATGGCCTACTTTGAGAGTTTACCTTACTATCCACATACACTGTACCATGTGCATCGATTCGAGATCATCCCTTTGATCATCTCCCAAAACATGAATAATTATTTGGAAATCCAAATAACAAATAATATCTACTCAATATCATACTGTATATAGAGAGTTTACATTTTTACATAATGCAGTACTGGAGATTGGAAATACGTGTTTTTGATGTGCCCAGATTATGCTACAGTTAAAACTTGGGCATTGAAGGGTCATTCAACTGCTGCAGAATAATAATTTTAGTGTGCCTTCAAAAACAAATTGGTTGCTTCGGATACATGCTTAATGTAATTAATGTCAATATGTGACTCTACTACATAGCACTGTACTGCCTAGTAGTACAAAATAAATAATATGACGTATAGGAATAGTATCAATTAACACAACTGTGGTAAGTGGATGGCTGTATTTGATGTATAGATGATATATAGATAATTACATATGTGGACTCATAATAATTATACATTGGCGAAGAAAGGCCGGAAGTAAACCCGTTACTTTACATGTCGACAAACATGACGGCAATTAGTCAACACAAATAATTGCATAACATTGCTACTTGAAAATTGCAAGTTAAGTTACAATAATCAATTAACACTATACACTCGCTTCAATTAAAATTTGCTCTGTTAGGTTGGAATTGACTTTAAAGTATTTTTGTTTGTAATTATCTATGTACGTATATGCATTTTCTAGAAACTACTTACTAGATGAATAGTTGAGTAGTTTCTGAGAATCCAATACAGTAATGATTCCAGAGCGCAATACGTTCGCTAATAATAATTATTTTCTACATTTACTGCATACGATTATCAGAATCCCCAAATATAGCATGGAATACATTCTACTTCCTAAATTAGTTTTCAAAACTTTTCTGAAGTATTCAAATTTACAAGCTCAAATGTCATCTGCGAATTCGATAAAGCAAAAAGTAATGATTGCAAAATTACAGTAATCAAATTGTTAAAAATTGCGAACTCAAACAAAATTTTTTAAAGTTGAATGAACTTACATATTTTTATACAAACTACACTTGTACAACAAGACGGAACTTGTTTGCGCAGCATAAAGGATACGATAAGAAAATTACAATATTTCCCTATTAATTGTCTCCGAGGAATATACATAAAGGAAGTCTCATAAGTGGAAATTACATTTAATAAATTTAATGAGTAACGTATTTATGAAAATTTATTTAGTGACCCGGGCTATCATTTCTGAAAGTTTTCAGGCTAATGGGAAGAACCCCATGTAGCAGTGTGCTTCAACTCAAATGATGTGTGTATGTACATACTGAAAATTACAGCAAACAGCAAACCCACAAAAACTGAAAAGATCCAAATTTTTCCCACTTACAACAAATAGCGGACTGAACTACTATTCCAGTGAATCGCTTGCCTAAATGTATGAAAAAAATTCCGAAAACTTGCACTGCGTGCTGTTTCAAATCTATTAATAAATGGTAGTAGAATGTAGTACGAGCCGCTATCAACAACACACGGAATCTTCACGTTATGTGCAATTATACTTAGAATGCAAGTTCTATTTAGTGTAATTGCATCGGAGGAGGGCAGTGGGCAATAACTTCCGGGCAGCAACAGTGAAACAAATTCTCTGCTAAATAAGGCTTCCAATTAGGAAATTCGAAACCTTGTTTTCATTTAAAAATAAAATAAATATGTAAACAACTCATTCCTCTATTCTGGAAATGTGAAATTATTGGCCTACCACACCACCCTGATGAAATAAAAATGTGAATTATGTTCAACCTCCACTATTAACTCCCACTCATTCCGGCACATATGCTACCATTTCAATTTCATTCAGGAAATTCTATACTTGCACTTCCAATAATTATCAGAGTTGAGAGCTTATTAGTACATAGGAAATATGTATAATTATGTACAAACGTCAGCAGCCAAATTAACTTTCAATGGCCAGCATCTCCCCAGTTTCCAACTTCCAACTTTTCCAGACATGACTGTTTCAAAGAAACAAAAATGTTAACAAAACAGACTCTCACAGTTTTCACAACAACCCCTCACGTATCTATAGAGACTAGGGACATATCCATGTTTTCAAAACAAGAGTCCTGTTTTTTTTCTACACTGTTGAACAGCCTGGAAGGGAAATTTAAAATAATTATCTTTTTTAGCCTACGCATGAGATCCTCTCCTGGACCCAGCATTGTGTCACCACGGGTTGTAATAACAGATTAGTTTCCAGGCTGAAAACCTGCTCGAACCAGATCCTATGGGATTGTAAGAATCATTCTTCACATTTTATACAATTTGTCTCCAGTTTCATCATTATAATTAGTACTTCATGTACATAACATGAAATTACGGGGATCCAGTATGACTTCTAACTATCTACATATGCCTCATAGTTCCCTATATATTTGTTTCTACTATTCCATCACAAGTGTACTAAAATAGATGAAACAATCAAAAAATCTGCACACCCCTGTGGCATGTGGGCAGGTTATATACTATGTTACAACAACTGTGGTCTGTGCCTCTTTTGTTGGAATACTGCACAATGGGTGATTTACATATGTCAGATATTTGCGACATACGAAACGAGCTTCAAATTTCAATTCTTAGAGCAATGTCGGTGAGTAGCTACTCACAAAAAATATTCTACATTGTACATTTCCCCGTGCATTAATACCAGAAAAAAACGAGTCCTTTATGTTCGGTTACAGATATTCAAGGTTATATTCATACGTACGATACGAAGAACTGCACCTTTGTCCGGGCGTCAGCAACACTTACGGGTGACTCATGGTAGAATACACTATATATTCCAATAAAGGAGACATTTTAACATCAGCGCATATTTTAGAATCCGTCATACTCATTTCATCACTTCACATTTTCAGGATTCACTTAATTACTGTACATACCAATTAGGAAACATTTTCAGGCAAAAAGCCCTGTATTTTACTGCAAAAGAGATTACAAATAAATTGTAAATATTATCTCATGTAAATTACTTTTCAGTGATCTACTATATACCTCTGTATATTGTGCATTCGGACTTGAAAGCTAAAGACTAAAGCATATATGATTAGACTCGACAAATACAACTACATTTGACAAAAATTGTCCTCCTTAAAACTGTGAATAACCTCATTACTAAGAAATGGAGTATCAGGGACAGAACCCCCAGAAAGGATGGAGCAGATAGCAGCTGATTATTTCCAGAACTTCTCAAATTTTATACTCAACATAGACTCATTTATCTTATTTCATGTTATGTTATCCTTCTCGTTTCCGAGGGGAGAGAAGAGACTACATACTTGGTACGGGCAGGTGGCAGGTACGGACTACGGAACTACGGACACATCAAGTCAACTCATTCTTTTATGGACTTGTGATGTGCTGCTCCGAAAACATAGCATGATGTCTCCCGTCTCATTCCCATAGTGAAACATAACAGACATAATTAGGAATGACATGTGCCTGTAGGTATGTGTAATTATACCTACATATAAATTGGTGATACCACTCCGCAATTTTCCCACATCTCCGAAACTCGCACAATTGTTAACGATCTACACAAGAACTAGCTCCGTCCGCCACTCGGAATAGCTGCACAGCCCTCAGACGGTGTTTCGGAATCCTGATCACAATACAGAACAAATCTATGATGTGTGTGAGGGCCAGATAAAAGAAATTTCTCACAAGCATCGGGATTCATCATAATGAACGTTAAAGAATAAGGTTTACCTCCACGTCCTATCGTAAATATTCCAATTTCCATCACAATTCTCTCAATATATTGTTAGGAGTTCGGATTGCTTTACTCAAGTTTCAAGGTGCTTTTCCCATTACAACGTGATGTTACGGATTTATGTAGATAGATAATATGGACGCCAAAATAGTACCTGAGTAATTCTTGCCGGAAAAGATCATGAGCACATACACAGATACGTATGTACATGCATAGATACGATACTTGCACACGTTTTAACACACGAGCTTTTCATTTGACAGCCTCAAGACTCAAGTTATTGTACTTTTCCTCCTACAGGATTGACATTTACTAACACTAACAACGCTATCTATGTATGTAGACAGGAATGGATGCGTTTGAAAAATGAGTCAACTCATACTTTCATATTACATTCTCTCAGGCTCTCAGGGGTTAACAATCAGTGCAAATAATCTTAAAACGTAATATTAAGACTTTGCATCAGAATTCCCTATTTTAAAATATGTATATTTTCCTCCACTCCAATGAATAAGAATAAATTAAGAATGGATCCATTCTCTCTCCCACTCCTTCCAAGTGTAACTACTTCACAGTTCATATATAAATGACGTTACTAATTAATAGCGGACTAGGGGGTGTCACTGGAGGCACTGTATTTGAATTTTAATATCTTTAATTAAAGTTATAATGACACCACTACCCATGTAAAATGTAACATCAAAATAACCCAATGGCAATACATAACTAATTATATATAAATCGATGATTTTGCCTAGGCCTGACGAGAATGACAATTAACTTCTAAGAACTTGTGATAACGGTGAATTGTGGAGTGTGGACTGATTGATATCGCAATTATTGTTATTAATCTAACTGAATGGATGAAACATCTGTTATCTGAAGGTTTGATTTTACTCTGTAAGTAGTAGTTGTATGTAAACTTGACTGATATGCTCAATTCACGCCATACCATGTATTTTTTTTTTTTTTCTTCCCTAATTGCAAGAACACAGTTCTCCATCCAAACGGGGAAGTAGTAGTAGGTGCAAAAGGAGTCAGTTCCGCATAAAAAGTCTTGATTATCTCGTACAGCCTGATAATGTGCAGAGAGGATGACGGCAAAAAATACAATGATTTACAAATAATGTTCCTGTTTTTCATGATTTTGCGCCACTGTTAATTGAATACCAACACAATTAACCACTTTCAACCGTAAACGGTTCATACTCAATCGAGCCATTGAACTTACAGGAATCTTCGCACAGTGAATGCGAGATTCCTCATATACTATTTCATGTATTTTATAACAAGTGGGAGCACATGCATTAGTACAAGGTACAGAAAAAAGTACACCGTATCCGGGAAAACATTATATTCCTTCCTAACTATAGTCCCAACAAACACCGGCATGTCTCCACCACTTCCTCAACCACTCCATCACTAATCAATACTGGCAGGAATGAAAATCCTAATATGTAACTTCTCAATTATGGTTAGAAGAATCAAACCTAAATTGACCCCTCAGGTCCTTCAATTGCCGGTCAGCCACAAAAACAAATAAACTAGCAGCTATGTATAAGTATAATATGTTCCTTACTACAGTTTGCTACTTATACTTACTATACATTCACATACTGATTGGGAAAAAACAAACAAACAAACCGAGGGTGAATCTATATAAACAGGAATACTCTCATACTTACATATGTTATGCTGACCGTGTAGCACGTACATATGTATGTATGTAAGTAAGACATAATTACATAACCGTCAAATGGAGAACTTGAACTATACACAACTTGAGTGCAATTTGTCTGGCTTATTGGCCGAAAATAAAGTAAGTAAACATCAAAGGGCTTCCTGTTTTCAGCTCGTTTAGGATCAACTCATCATGGTTGGGTCAATAAACGGTAGAAATCCAAAATTATAGCTTTAATATTTCAGCTAAAACTTTTATACTTCATCCGTTCATCCACTGTAACAAGGAGGAAGAAGATGTATGTACATGTACATAAGAAAGAGGCAAAAGTGCCAAAATTATATTCACTGATTAAATATGTCTACGTAAAATTTAACAGGAAGACTGAATGTAAAAAAGATCTTATAGGCCCAAGCGGGACTTGTATACTTATACATACATTGTTGTATGCACCAGCATCCAACCTTTCAGTTTCCCTTCGATTCCTCAGTGATGGTTCACATGCTGGAACAATTACCATTACCGTACTCTCAGCTCTACATCTTTATCCGTTAATTTCTTAAATTTTTTCCCTTGGGATTTCAGAGTCGCTCTGTGTAAAGAGACAAACAGTTTCACAGTAGTAGTTAGTAGCAGAATCTGTAAAACTATGGCGAGGTGCTATCCTCAGGTGTTAGTTTTCTGAATACGAATTGCGGTGCATCTAACTATCATGGCAATATTTTTAATTGTTACATATACATATATATGTCAATATGGGCATGATAATCTTACTTCCTCTCTTAATTATCTTAGATCAGATGATTATCAACCCTTAAAGGTAAATACGCACTAAAATCGTAATAAACAAATGTTAGAATTAAAGTATAAGTGAATAGCGTATGACGGCTGAGGACATTTCTGCAGACCTTTGGAGTAGTGCGCACTCTACATTATGAGCCAGTTATTTCGACTTATGCTACCATGACATTGCAATGACAAGATTGAGTATAATTAGCCCTAAACTGAAATGAAAGTTGTGCAAATACACGTTCTCAATTACCCCTGGTAGGTAATAACTGTTTGTATACATATGTATACCCCTCATAAGTTCCTATGCTATTAGGGACAAGGATCAAGCGTTGTATTTAGGAAACCAGTTTTGTCAACTTGCTTCAGGAAGCAAGCCAGCCATTGGTACATACATATATAAATACATACACACATACATAGTCATGTGCACTGTAGTAGACTTTGCGTCTGACTTAAATTCCATATATGAGGGACATGGATGCTGAGGAATTAATCAAGTTCCTATATGAGTTAGACCCAACACTGCGGGACGGGACCACGTCACTGTGAACTCACCATATTATTACTAGTCTTCGACTGGATGCTCGCATTACGGATTTAACAGCGATAGTCATCAGTGAGTAAAAGGTGGATGATAATTATTATATATAGGAACGAAGTACATCTGCGGTTCGCACTGCTGCCCTGCTGCATCTCTTCCTAACCGTTCTTCAACCATACCTACATTCCCTCTTAATAATGACACGTACAGACAGGTAGGTACATACTTCTCGTATACTCAGGAACATTATAACCTCCCTCCATCATCCTTAGTTAAAAAAACATTCACTTACTTTACTTTCCGTAGCCCTCTCTGTAGTAGGAGTAAGTAAGAGAGTAATACTGTGCACACACACATGTATAATGTAAATGGTTCGATCCCGTTTTATTAGTAAGTAAGCAGAAGTACCTACATACACACGTATAGCCAACACTTGAGTGGAAATTACAATTAATGCAGCTACTCCAAAGGATAGATATTTAATGATACACAAACACATTTTGACTCATTTTCAGTCTCTACATACATAGGTATGTGATAGTGTTAGGTAACCTTCCAGTATGAGGGTTGAGGGTAGAGTTGTAGTGATGGGAAATAATATGAATAGGAGTAGGATATACATAGATAGGCATATAGACAGAGCCAAGCTCTTATGATACTCCACTTCAGTGCTTTTCGTTATATATCAAGCTCAAGTCAACTACCTTAAACACGTCCGATGCGATTTTTCATTATTATTTTCTACTTCTTTGACTCTCATCCTCAGTTAATACTTCACCCTCCTCCTGGTATACACGCTAAAGTGGATATTTCTGAACAAGATCAACTCCACTCTAAAAATAAGGCTTCTCCTTGATTGAACGACTAAAATTTTGTTTTGATAAGAAACTAGACTGCACCTTCATAGCAGCATTTTATTACTCCATCAGGAATTTATTGAGCACAATCAAATAAATTCATCTAAAAAATATGTGACTTTATCATCCGAAGTTAACTGTTCTAACAACTATCACAATCAATACAATCCGCTCGTTACACCGCCCAATTCTGAATCAAAACAGAGAGTCATTATTACTATCACTGGAGATTCTGGGACTGTGCATGTAATCATTAATTACTTTCATATTGAAGGATAATAATTATAACAGTTCCGTTACATACATTTAAAAGTGAATTCAAATCCGGCCATCTTCACTTCAGTGAAAAGTTGTAAACAACCCACAGAATCAACACAACAAGAAATCAATTGACAAGGAAGGAGAAAGGGATTTCCTCAGTGGGAGACTTCTCGCTACACTTCATACAGCGCCGACAATAAAGCTTTTCGTAAGTAGGAAGACACTTCTTTTTTTAAGTAGTTCTCATGCATTCCAATCAATACATCACAACCTTCTGCTATCTGCTACAGAGTCAGAGAGAGAGAGACTTGCAGAATACATACTAGAAAGTTATATACAGTGACACATGTATAGACATCAAAAAGCATACTTTCAATTTTCGTGTGACGAAGCATCCTAACAAAACTATCGTGATCTTTCATATTATTTTCTTTTTTTGCGTTCCACTTGTGCTACTGTCTTAAAGAATAAGTCCCATTTTATTCAACTGCCATGTCAAAATTACTTATTTCGACGTGGGTGTTAATATTCATACTAAAAAGTTACATTTTAGGCTTGTCAGCTTCCCGCAGTTCAATGACGATGAAATATTTTCATTTCTTCGTAGTATCTACCTACCTCTCGATTCCTGTAGTAAGTACCTGTTTGAGTGGAACATTAAAATAATAGGAGTAAATTTCAAAATTACCCTATAATGAAATACTGTAATGTACATTCTACATTTGTTTATGTGCCTGCATACATCCACACTACTTCAATAATTCCAACTTCCATCACTTCAGAAATATTTTGCTAACATATGAATCCACCCTTTCCAATCCAAGGTATAAAAAGTACACCGAAGCCGCAAAAAAATGTAATTTAGCACTTGTGCAACTGTGTGTATAGAACATTATTACTGTTTTTATTGGATTTCCAATATTTTATATAATGTTAGGACTGAGACAAAGGCCATAAAACGTTCCTTGCATATTTGTATATCAGGATAAAAAATCTATGACTCACTAGAATTTCAATAACACCTTCTATGTTCCATCGTACTCTGACTTATATTGGTTACATAGCATCAATTTGACGCAGTATAGTATCCCAGTATGATTTGACCTACAACAATATCTACATTTTGAGATAATAATTTAAAATTCAGTATCTATTATTCAAAGTATTCAAAGATTGAAGTCCTACAGGAAGTTCGCCCTCCGAAAGGAAAGTGTGCAATAAAGTAGGGAGGAGTAGGAACATATCTCCAGGTGTTACAAAGGCATGTGGTTTATTCCGAACAGTCCTCCCTTAAGTAGTAACATGTCGAGAATAATCATCAATAATCATTTTATTTCTGGAATTACAAGGAAAATCGATTTTTCGACTGCTGTTGTAACCGAAGATGCTTAACTAAATAGAAATCGTAGGCCAAGTGCTCCTCAAAAAGCTTGTGAAAATACACTTCAGACCAAATTCAATGATACAGTTGGAACTAACCATTATACAGAAGAGCACGAGCAACGACAAGCCCCATTGTGAGAAACGACAAGCCCCATTGTGTAGTGTTGATAGTTCATCCCTGAATCCCTTACAATACTACCAAGTTTCAATTTCAAGATTACTTTCCAGTGAATAAGGGAATAATATCCGGATTGAATTTCAGAATAATATTAAGACCTTGAAGGAATTTCCCTCGTTGTTATTATATTTTGTTACGGCATGATATTATATATTTTAACACAATAATAAGAGAGGAAACTCCTTGGTAAAGTTATTACGAGAACCAAGACCCTTAAAAGTAGACAAGGAGATGGATCGATAATAATTTCTAGTTTTCCCTTTTGTCTATATATGACAAAACTCTCAAATTAAGAAAAAGTTATCCTAACGGAATTTTTGTCATGCTACACTCCGCAGTCGTTTCATTGCCCTCAGACTGTACATACATCACATATCTCCACACATACGAATTAAAAGACCTTTAACGCCTTACAACTCCAATTCTACCGTAAACACAATAACAGCTCAGTCTACCAGACACAGCTGCCACATGAAAGCAACACCAGTGGCAGTGGCCATATAAATGTAGCATAGTGTCTCACGCCAGAATTCAGCTGTAATACTGTCATCAGGCTTCTTTCTTACTTAAGTTTCAAATGACGACACAATTCCTGTATAATATAGAATGACACTATCTCATAACATGGGAAAAATTTCACATTAATCAAGCACTTCTTTAGTACTCAAAGAGAGGTTGACATTTCTCAATATGTGAGCGATTCTTGTAGTCTCTACGTATGTATGTATTTACAATATACATATAATTATACATGTAGGTATACACATGTACAACGGCCAGTACGTGACAACTATATTACTTCTCAACAGGAACAGGATGATGTTCCTTTATTTCGGGAGTAGTCCTCTCAGTTTCTAATGCATATTCCATTACTTCCCAGATAAAAAAAACAATCTAGTGCTCAAAGACTAGTAAAGTCAGGAACTTAAAGGGGAAATGTGTAAGACACAAACTACCAAAAGAAAAGTGCATTTGAGTTCCCTAACTCCTTCCTACAGAGTTTCCTTTTGTATTTACAAGGACTACACTGGGAAATGAAAGTAAACAAATTAGCCCTGGAAAAAAATATATATGTGTGTATTGTCATCCTGATAGATATAGCTTTCATACATGTAGTCCACTCTCACATTTAATGTACAAAGAATGTTGATGGATATGTGAATTGCAGGTTTGACTTTTAATAGTCACGAAGAAAGCCCATATATACGGGGGGCTACGTACATATGTACATACGTAGGAATAAAATCAAGTCTACAACATCATCCTATGAGACAGCATAGGAACTTTGTTGCTCCTGCTTCCTAGAGTACATACACAATTGAGTACAGTGGAGATACTTACACCAGGACGAGGCCCTACACTAGTACGCCGTCACACTTTTCCCAGACTAGCCCGGCTCAACTCCTAACCGCACAGTCAGTTGAATGTGAAAGCTGGCCGAGTGACTACCAACCAACAACGCTGACAGTCTCTGAGCAAAAAGTCCCTTACAGTAGATACTGGAGTGGGATTCAGTCCACAATAGTAGTGGGAGATTGGGAGGAAGCCACTTGAACTAAAAGTTTTCCTCTAACATAGAGAGAGAGAGAGAGATAGAACCTACCTACAAGTTACTCACCTAACAGTTACTGTTTTATTCATTGCTGAAGTGTCAAAAGTACGTGCGTGCGTTGCAGTCAACATAAAAAAGCTTCACGGAAAAATGAGCCACTCCGACCAGTTCGTTTTTTTATTCCAAGCCCAAACACACACAGTGAACAAATACATACTGTAATACAAGTTTTATCAAGTACAACCAACTGAATTAAGCCTAGTACCTATATATAAAGCAACAAGGAACAAACGCTCAAAGGAAGAAAAAAAAACCAAAAAGATGCCCACGTTTGGTAAATAGTACTTGGCCTGGAAAACGAATCGAGAAGGAGCACTTATATTCAGCCTGAATTTATTCTATGCCAAAGCACACACACACACACACACACACACACACACATCTAGATAGCTCCCCCAAAATAAAACTCATGGCATGAAAAAGGGGCAGCGTTGTCAAAAAAAGAGGTACTAAATAAAAAAAAAAAACTTTCGCTCTTCCTACATCAAGTCTAAAAACTGAGGAAAGGCACATCCGCCAAGCAGACAATGCGCGATTAAAAGATAGTGTACTATTCCTACTACGACCACCACCGCTACATTCACGCAGACTTTCTTCACCGATTGCTCCACTTTCACCCAAACTACTACTATCATCGTGGAACATAAAAACTTCTCCTTGGCTTGTATATCTCCATCTCGTCTCTACAAGGAGGAAAAGAGTCGTAGTTCCACAGACTAAATACGAGGGGTTGAAGAAACTTCTAGCAAATTCTAAAAGGACTCCAAGTAACGATTGGGGTTGACATGAGCCATTTCAAAGGATGACCATTCGGATGAAAAAAGTGGGACGGGGAAAAACTGGTGTTTTCTTGGGGCATTCAATCTTGTTTTTTTGAAGATTAAGTTTGTTCTCATTTACTTCTGTTAGAGACAAAATTCTTTATTTCCGGACGTAAGGAGTCACATACGACTTCAACAGAAGAGGAAATCTTTGTCAGTCCACGGAGTCAAAGGACGAGTCTCAACTCTCAACAAAGTTTCATTATTTCAGCTAACATAAAAGGTAAGAAATTCGTTTCCTTTTGGTTTCCTCCAGCAGGAGCGCCTTCAACAGCCCCTGTATCTACAGTCATCATTAATTAGATTAAGTCATACTGGTTTATGGTCCTCATGAAATCACATCCGCAGATACATAAAGTTGACAGATGGGTTTAGTGCGGATACATAGCTGGCTAACAAAGTTGTGGGTTTCACACAACCGACAAATGATGCTCCAGGGAATTATGATACTCAGAAATTAGATCCCATCACTGTCAAATTTAGGTATCTATATCCACATATTGATCGAAAATCCAGGAAGTCGTTTATATTCTTCACAAACCCACGAGAAAGGAACCCCACCAACGCAAACAGCATTCAAAGGAATGACAAAAATTCTAAGAACTACTAGGACAGGGCTGTCAGTGCAATGCCAGTCCATCTCAATCCCGAAACATTATTTTCATATCCATGTGATATGGTAGAATCTCGTTCCGGAATTGGTAAAGCATACAGTACAAATGAGCAATTCTTAAAATAATACCATACATTTTATCTGTATGACCTTTAAAATTAACCGCAGGAAATTATTATAAACTGATTGATAAATGTTCCATTGTAATCTGTAAGCTTGGAGTGCAGGTCCAGAAAATCCCTTTCCAATACATTTCTGATCACCCATTTTGACATAAGTTTAAAAATTCAATATGCCTAGGAAACCCTCGAAAGCCCTTAAATTCCTTGAAATACTCCAAAAACCTCGAAATACGATTCCATCCAATTTTCACACGATACATTATTTCTCGTACACCAGAGAGAGAGAGAGAGAGAGAGAGAGAACTTGTACAAACCCAATGGCTATAAGTGATACATTGCCCGAACCCATAGACAACAGAGAACCATAAAGGGACACATATCCACCAGGTAGTTCATTCCTGGAAGGGAAGTGAGACACGGTGTTGAATTTACGTGCTTCCCAGAAAACAAACCCCAAGCGTGAGGTGGCAAATAAACATGGAGTGGATCATTTCCTTGGTGAATTTCCACCATGCACGAATTACTCACTCAGCTGAAAAAGTAAAAAGAAAGTATTTTTAAAGCTTTTGTATCTTTGCCACATGCCAAAAAACCACTATAGAAATGCCCCATCCAAATGTCCCTCAACTTAAAGTCAAGCATGCGATTTGTGGCAATGTTTTAACACTTTATATGTACTGCGTACTTACATTCCAGCGGGTTTAAATATAAGTACTTATGTATAAAGTACTATTTTAGGCTTTCCTCATCACTGCAAATTGAACTGACACTGTACACTTTCGAAAGAATAAAGATACCATCACTTGGTAGTTTTATCTAAAAGGTCTCAGTACTTATACCTAAAAGTGAACATATCGAATATCATATAATATCTATAGATATGTTTATCTACATGCACGCGATTTTTCGATAGAAAAGCTATTACGATATCTTCTGCCTTACTGTTAGATGTGGGATTATGTGTCTCTATCTGCCCCTTTGGAAACTACGGGAAAGTAAAATATTGCCCACCCATTTAAAACAGGAGCGTCTATGTAGACCCGGGATTGACTTCACCTTGCAAAGAATTTCCCTGTACTGTATAGATATTCAAATATGCATGAAATAAGGTCCGGATAACATGCCATGATAAAAAAGGAAATTTACTCTCATCCAATAATCCATAAATATAAATTGCACTGGCATGTCAAAGGGTTGATAACAGATAGGGCAATGAATAAAGAATGAACTTGATCTTAGAATGAGGAACTAGATAAACGCAAGTCATCAAAACGAGAAAGAAAAGCAACTGCTAGGAATAAACACCTTTTCCTCATCACACCCATCAAAACACACTTGAACTCAGCCCCTTGAAAGATCCTAAAGCAAATTGTAATAAAAACTCGGTATTCAGGTTTTTCCAGATTGGGCAACCGTACATTATTACGAGGGTGACTACGGGGACAGAATACTGAATAAACGATCGTTCCCATAGATTACTTCCATCCATAGTTTAACCGGGGAACAGTCAGAAAATTCTACAGAAGTCGAGAGTAAATTGAGGTGTTCACCATTTGAGATTACCTACCTAACCAGCAATTTTTCCCTTTTGAATTGCTGATTCACCAGAGTAGGAACTCAATACATATGTGAAATAGTAGGGAGAGGAAGCTTGACAAGAGGAGAAAGTCACGATCAAGCCAACGTGAAGGTACAATTTACCAAGTCAGGAGCTCAACGACGTATTAGGCCCACGGGGCATTTAAGGTAAATAGGGAATGTAAATAAATTCCCACTGCTCGTCCTCCATCAAGATCTTGAGTCGAACTTAGGACCCTCATTTATTTAAAGAATAAATTGCAAAGTAGCTACAAAAGTAAATAGCATTTTTAACTTTTTACTCCAAATATGTTAGGACCTATAAGTCCCTTCAGACTCTCCGATTGATGGCTCTACTCACCTTAATATATAGAGATACAGTTTGAATAGATAGTTTCCCTCATGGGATGATGCATCTTGAAAAGGAGCACAATTCCATGAAAATTCAATTAAATGTAGTCAGTAAAGTTCCAACTGAATTTTAACTTTAGAATTAAAACTATACAGTTCAGTAAAAAGAAAAAAAAGCGTCCGTCCCACGGATTTCTCTGAAGAGAACGTGTGCTACAAATCAATACTAGTTTCAGTTTCCTATTAAAACCCAACAAAGTCCGAACCACAGAGAAGTAACATATTGTGAGATACTACACATGACCGGTAAATTTACATGGAATGCCCAAAAGCGTAAAATTCCTTTGTTCCACAAATGTCTACATGATAGATACTGTACTGTATGGGAAATACATCCATGTAGGATTAATGGATCAACGCTTGAAAAGACAGGAACAGGAAATTAAATACTCGGATCCCTCCGAAAAATACTTTCTATCTCTAACAACAAAATAACGACGGGATAATGATAGGAGGACTCTACAGTACCAATAAAATCCACAATTGCCATCCGCTCATTTCTATCAGAACTATTGCTCGAGTGCACGTATGTAGTTATAGTACATATGTATGTATTTATACTACGCCAAAAACCTTATAGCTTGAAGGCAGTTCTCCAGAAATGACCTGTCAAAACTGCCTTTTGTCACGTCAGAGGGCTTTTTGACTAGTAGCTGTGTCAAGTGTACATAGGAATTCGTCAGACCAATAGCCAAATATTCATACAGTCTGTCAATTCCGAGGGATTTTCCCGCCGTCCTATTTTCTACTACTACTACTTTCCTAGCATGAACTCGTGCGAAGACAAATAAAATTGTAATATAATTGTCTATGAGACTATACTCCAGATGTACATTTGCACATGTGGAAATATTCCACTCTACAAGCAATTTTGCCCAAACTTATACCTAGCTGTTTGTACATGTTGTCACATTTATTTAGTATATCTCAATATTCAAATTATTCAGTCTGACTAGGAATAAGAATGGAATTGAGCATGTTCAGACACTTAGTCCGTGTCGATCATATGCGTTCACATTAAATTCTCGTTAATACTAAATGTAACTGGAGAAAGCACCTGCATCCCTCCCCCTCATCTCATGCATCCGAATTAGCAAGTTCGGTGAGTTCCAAGGGTTCAGCGCCCTTAGTCTGAAACTACACAAGTATTTCAAATCGACCGCATTTAAGACAGCACGTACATATGTAAGTATGTACAAACTATTACGCATCCTGCATATAACATTGTAAGAACAAAACATGAGATTCTCTCTTTCTCTCCCTCTCTCTCGTTCGTATTCCAGAGAAGCGGAAAGATTACGAGTCACTAACCTCCCTTTTAGTTGGGAGGCACTGTAGAAATTAGTGAACGTGAAGAAGTATTTTGTTATTTGTTTGGTGTGTGGTGCATACATAGTAGTCAGTTGATGACAGGGGAGCAAAAGACCTATGAGAGGGATTTCCAGTTCTCCTCCGAATGTTAATTTTATGCATATAAATCATCAGAGCTGATGTGAAGCTCTGTGACATACCGTAGGCTAACATCTATTTTATTGATCAGTTTCTAGACTGTGAATATCAAATTACCTAATTTACTCTTCGACAACCAATTGAACAGGAGGGACGGACGGACCGCACAGTATTGTGTAAGTGTAATCTGACGTAGGACAAATTGTGAGTATACACTGATTAGTACATATACCCGAACAATAATTCAAAATAGTTCCCATGAATTACAAAAATATATAATAATGATCCCCAAAATATATTTTTGTATGACGTAGGGGCGTGCTTGATCAAATAAATGAAAATAACTTCCTCTGCTTTTCCCATTCCGAGTATCCGGGTTGGTGGTCAAAACCCGTCAGCCAAGGTTAATAGAAAAAGGAGGCTGGAAAAGTCAGGACGAAAGATTCAGGAGCTAGCTATAATTAGCCCAGTCATATTTTACAACATGTAATATATACTAATACTGAAAGAAATTACATGAGAGTCACACAGAGCTCAAGTAGATATAAAATACACTGTACAAGAATCCCTCCACGGGAGGTTAGAGTTATACAACCGAAGTAAGAATAAGGCTTTCATGTCGACCATAACCGAAAGGCCAACGCGATAGTTATCCATTCTCACGATTTTTCCGAGAGTACGTACAGGACCGTATAAAATACTAATATAAAAACTTGGGTTGCCAGGCAATTTTCGCCCACTCCTGCACGCATATCCTTCTTAAAGAAGTTCCAGGTCGAGTTGAAATCTGTGCAAGTAGGTTATAAAAGAAGTAGTCGCAGGACGGCATGGCCCAATCACGAATCAACTGCCTGTGAGAAAATTATTACTTTTACTATAACCCCATCCCTTCATTCCCTGACTCATAAGGTCTTGCCGGCACATACATACATCTCTAAAAAAAGTCAACTTTCACCTTGCAATCTCAAATTTACTTTTTTTTTTACCCCACAAGCATAATACACACAAATTGCCAGGTTGCTCAGATACGGATCCTGATCAGCCTTGAGACTTTTTATGGGTTTCCTTTCGGCAGCTAACGTGCCAATTTAAGGGCTAGCACTCCATTTTCCGTCAAAAATGATGAAATATTCAATGCTATCCCATTAAAACATTATTGCTCCGGCCGTAATAATTATGACTGCCCTCACGTTTTTCCCCAGGAAACTAATTTTATCCCAGATCAGACTGTCAAGGCAGAAGGACAAGGATTTCCTATGTATGTATGTTTAATATATATGTACATACGTCATAAACAAAAGTAGCATTGTAGGAGCAACAGCAGCAGCAGCGATACTATAAACCAATAAATCCACAAGAAAGTTATGTCAATCACAGCTATATTATACTGTGTTTTCACACGTCCCTCAATGTATATTATTTGTATCTATTCAATATAGACTGTAATATAGAATACTACTTCTATAAGGAGATTGACACTTGTGTCAATTACCATTACCTTAGTATGTATGGAATCTCAGGGAGCACGTGAACGAAGAAAGTATGATGGAAGCCTTTGTGCTCGTATTTATTGGTAATAACAAGTTACATGTTACCACCTCAATCATAATTTCCTTACATGCAAGTTTCATGATATTCATCAGGAATCAGAATAACAAACGTATTCCACAAAGCCTATGAATAGTGTAGGGACTGAGTGGTCATTGTGCCCCCGTTTCTTACTATGGACACATCCTTGTCAAAGGAATTTTTTTTTACCGACCTCTCAAACTCAATATGATAGTGGCAATTGTAGCTTTTAGCTATCGAAGGTGGTAGCAACTTATTCCACTGAAACGAATCTGGTGTGTAGAAATATTGATTTATCTGCAACCTAATTTCCTCGCATATTCTCATCCTTTCCCACATGTACACATGCTGCTCTACTTACTTGACATGGAACTGAAATGCAAGTTGAGCGTATCTATATACTTAAGTACCCTAAAGGCATATATGCATATTTTTAATATGGAAGTGTCACTCCTGTACGTAAATACTCAAGTATATACATATGCACATGCATATTTAAGTACAATTTCCCGTCATGCATCCGGATAAAAACACGTAATCCGTCTAGGGTTGCATGAAAATGGGAATCACGTTTTTTAACCCAATAATAAAAAAAAAAAAGAGTCGGGACAAATTTCGAGAAAGTTAACTTCCAAGTTCTCACTTCATGTGAGACTGTCTTATACTTATGTATGTAAGTACCTATTTTGAGAAAGCGAGAGAGCCTCGAGGAAAGTAGGAATCTGAGTCCTGTGTACTACAAAAGTAGAATTACTCTCCACTATGCATTTTTCAGGAGAGCGTTCGTCAATTCAGAACAAACTAATTTTTTCCATTCCAATTTTCCCAAACTCTGAGTCAAACATGACTTTCGATGAGAGTTTTCCCTGGTTTCATATCATCTAGTTCTAGCCGAAATTCACAGTAAGTTATACAGTACTGGCATCTAATAATATTACCAAAAAAAAATAAGGGCTACCTCTTCCAATTACAGTTGATTGTATCCGGAGACTACTGCGGAATTACTGCAAATGTCACATGACGAGTTATGACTCAAACTTTCAACATTAAAGCACTATCATTGTAACAGCGTAAATCGATTCCCAGAAATATATTTTTAATCCTACATTTGAACAGCTCGCTCATACTATGTACATACTACTTACCATCAACCATCATTAATGTAAATTCAAGGATCTGGAATAATTACACAAGTCCACGTGGCCAACAAATGAGAATTCTTTAGAGAGAATCTTCGAAAGTCATTAAACAAAAAATAGCAGAATACGTCGTCAGGAAAAGGGGTTTTTTAGATGTTTCAAGAGATACTGAAATTATGAAGACAAAGTTAAAAAAAACGTACAAGGTAGATCATATAGAAGCTAGAAACTTCAATATAATTTATGAAACTTGTGTGTATCCATGTATGTACAGTAGTACACTTATGTAGATAAATAACACAAAATAACATAGGGTATGAAACTTCGTAATGTCCTACGCGACTGCTGTAGTGATGTTCGAATGTTTCTTATTAAATTCAAATTATTTTTTTACCATTCTCCGAAAGACATCTTAGGATTCCTAACGTGCTTTTCAGTGAACAAATTATTATTTATAATACACACAATTGCAAACACCCTTGAAATTATTCCAGAAACTAGGAAAGCAAAGGATGCTATGTATGCATGTTTTTGTATTTCATGCCCATTTCTGATATTCAGTAGATACAAATCATCTGTATCTACTTTAAATCTAAAATGACGCATGGGGAGGAGAAAGTTAGGAATAAACACATTAGAATTCATTCCATTAAAACCCACCACTGTTTCTTCATTCCTCACACATTTATGTAAAACTTGCAACTTATGTAAAGTAAGGGCAAAGTGTCCTCAATATTAAGTTCTAGTGAACTATACAACCTACACAAAGTGTAGCCTAATTATACGGACCAAGTATGAATACAATTGGCCAAGGCATTGACTGACGACGGAAATGTTTATGTTCTACTTGTATTTACCAAACCACGTATCCCTCCGTCAGATCCCCCTTTCTAAAGGCAAAATGAAAACCCTGAGTGGGGAGTTTTGCTTTATACATCGAATGAAACTTGGGTGTACAAGGTCATCTCCAACCTTTAAAAATACGGATCTTATTATGTAACAGGTTCACGGGCAGAATAAATTGCCATAACAGAATAAGCGAGAGCGAGAAAGCAGTTGTTTACTCGGTAACTTCATGCTGAAAGTCTATTTGTAACAACCTTTTCAAGCAAATTTTCCAGCGTGGAACAAAACTCATTCCCCGCATTTGTGCGCGAATCCCCTCCAATTATATGCATAAGGAGCTATGCAGATTTATAATTCACGCGTTACTTTCTCAACAAAAAAGCTCCAATTTAGCAGCACGACAGGCACGACTGTATAAGTAGGATTAAAATAGCGAAAATTTTACTTCACCAGAAGCTGCTACTTCCGAACTGAAAGACTTTCCTGGAATTTGCAAGATTGAAAGTCATGGAATTACAAACTGCGTACTAACTTTTAGAACTGTTTACAACTCGAACCATATTATATATTTTTTTGTGAGAGTAACTTTGATTTCTCACAATGTTATATAAAAGTTACATGGTCAGTTTGCACTGTATGTGCCTTCATATAATTACAAACATAATTATCCATACCAAGGATGTGCATCCGTATATATTTGAGCTAACTGGCAATTACGGAAAGCACTCCTGCATTAGCACCTGCCGGTAGCAAAAGGAGACCCATTTTTGGCAACAGGAGTGTGGGGAGAGGAAGTGCTCTTCTTTCCTTGTGTCATATAATTATGTTACCTTCTAGGATTGAACAAGCTCGACTTTAGTACAAAAACAAGCGGAAGACATTTCAAACAACACCGAAAACCTACAATTTGCTTTTATCAATTGAATTAGTACAAGAACATGATAGAGTAAAAGGCGGAAATGAAACTCGAAGAGCGAAAGATGTTCCCTGACTCCAGTACAAGATTAGTAGCACATGTGCACACTGTGTATGCATGTATAGTGCAATGGAATATGTAAGTATAATTAAATCCTCATTTAGGAATGTGCTCGACACATACTTCCTTAAACTTGAGACATCAAAGCAGATAGTGTTTCGCTCTGGCATGGGAGTCCTTTCCTAAAAGTATTAAACCATCTCAGCTTCAAAAGATTGTCATTACTGCATGCGCATCCACCGCAATGTATAAGGATAGGAATACCGTCCAAATACCCGATTTCAGATCTCAAGGTGCGCTTCTCATATGCGGAAGTAGAGGAATAGAGGAGAACGAATGAGGAAGATATAACTCCAGCAAACTTTTCAAACTTATGTACCTAAGGAGTCGTGCATGGTAATATCTACATATAGTAGATACTAGTCCAGTGAATGTATACAGACGCGATAGTGGATAACATGGCATGAGCTCAGTTCAATAACCTTCTAGTTACCGCGGGGAAGAGTGCGGACACTTAATATTTAGAGGTTGAACGGAAGGAAACATTCATCCCTAAGTAAAAGACAAGAAGATCCTCGGGTCATTGAGGTGTATCCTGAAGGTGTAATTTTTGATGTAGCTAGAGCTATTATCTATGTATGTACATGCAATGTGACCCTGCTATACCGAGATAGCTTCAAATCCCATCTACTCTGAGAAAATAGATTTCATACAAAAATTGGAAAAAAATCTACAAATTCTCCAAAGTCAACATCACTATCGATCAGGAGCAGGATGCAGATGTGCATTATCATATCCAAGACATTATTCCTTTCCTGGAAAACCGAGTTGATGTTTGCGCCTTGTGCAAAATCCAAGTTTCTCACTAAACTATGTAAGAGTCCGTAGAAAGCACGAGCTCTACAAATTTCCATAGGAATTTACCAGTGTGGCTGGAAGTAAAATCTAAATATTTGAAACTGGTAAAAAGCATAAACAGACAAGTCGTCGGAGAACACGCCACGCGTCAACACATCTGCTATACAGTGAACATTTCGGAAGGAACGTCAAAAACACTTGGGAGGTGTACAGTCAGGATTTGTCATTTGTCTTCAAGTTTCATGAAGTTGTGAAAGATGGAAATATGACGCATTCAACGATGACATAAATCAAGAGAGCGTTGGTAGCTGGGACATTTCCGTATTATTATGACGGGGAAATGGTTACATGAATGTGCTAACGTAAGTTCCATTCAGACAGGTTGATGTTGCATGGGAATGTTTCCCAGCTTTTCCGGGCATGACGAGCTATCCCTGGAGACAATTAAAAATACCTGAAGACTTCTCGCATCGTTAAGTCTGTGATTTAATGAATAGTGATTAATATTAACAGTAAGAATGGTTCCTGGAACATCTTGTACAGGATGCCACACCACATTACTTTTCCTCACTGTATCGAGAATTTACAATCCCATCTAAAATAAAATCTTGTTGAGTGTAGTATTCGTGTAGATAATAAAATCCCAAGCAACTTTTGTCAGAATGGGAGAAACGATGCGTGGGATTCGGAAAAGGATTATTTCCATTGTTCACCCGGAGTAAGACTCGTACCTGAATTAAACCCTATTGATGAAAGGTATTTTCACTATTGCAAAAGTTTGTTACGCAAGGTTCCCCAAAACTAGAATAATTCTGGCTACAAGTTCCAATATTCTTGCTAGACTGTAAGAAATTCTCTGCAAATCATAAGCTGTGAAAAAAAAGTGACGACTCTAGCTAACTAACAATGAAACACCAGCTGCTTTTTTCCTTCAATTACTATATGGTTACAGCCTATAAGTATTTCTGAGTCTCATTGGGAAAATTGAGTCAAATAACTTCCTAGAACCTGACCAATCACGTTATTATGAACTTTGAAGCTATTATTTTGGTTAGAATTTGTCCTAGGTCCCTCCTTTTTGGTTAGAATATGTAGAGTAAAAATAACTGACAATTCAGAGGAAATTAGAAGAGAATCCTTCCAACCCACTCAGTTCAAAGGATATAATCTAGATAAATGCGGATACTCAGGAAAATAATTTGTATATGTGACTCCTCAGCTCTACGGATATTATTATAATTATTACATAATTACAGTATGATATGAGGGTAGCAACACTAATGGTTTTCCCTAATGAAATAATCCAAAGGCACCGGTGGTTTAAACATTTCATGGACCTGTACACATCCAAGGAATAGATTCAAAATGAATGGATAATTATCCTACTTGAGGAAAGGGATTTCTAGTCCCCCTTTCCTTTGATTTCTTCAGCCTCACGTGGATCCCGTCCTTGGAGGGTTTCCTCGAGCTTGGGCAAACCCAAAGAATTTTCCCATCATCACATTTCATTCCAGACTTTCGACCTATTTTAGATTTTAAGTATACTCTCAGCCAGAAACTTATCTCAGGAAATGTGTCCTGGAATGAATGTCTACCCCCAAGTATGTAGAACATTGGGGCTTGGAACATGATCCATAAAACCAAATATTTCCACTCCACTTTGCTCTGGATTTCTATAAATTTTCTTCTGTGGACTGGGAAACCTCTCGTATTGCACCAGCCCGGGCAAACTTACGATCCCGATGAGACTATCACAGACGAATTTAAATCTGACAAATCCAGTCGTATCAAAAATCAAAACATGGTATTATATAAGAAATACAAACTGAAAGCAATTTGGGATTCCACAAACCCGACCCAATACAATTCTCACCTTGAGCTGCCATCGTCATCATTCTTCCCGGATGCGGACTCAATCTCCGAGCTTTTTCGTTTCTTAGCAGATCCTAATGTTGATGACACCCCGTTGAGGACTGGCTCTTCTGTAGAGCTTCCCTGCCCCTCCGTCCCGTCCCTTGACTTTTTCCATATTTTACTTACAACATGAAGTTTCACCCCAAACATTGCTGCCACATTCTTTTGCGTCGCCCCTCCTTTCAACTTCGCCATTATTTCTGACTTCTGGTCCGATGAGGGAGAATCCACCCGCCGTCTTGGCATTTTCTACGATTTCTAATGATTCCAATAAGTAACTCAAGTAAAACTGAAAACCTCCAATTTATTACACTGAAATCCAATTTGCATTCCGAAGTTGCAGAATATTTCGGAGCAATAATGTAACTCTGTTCTATATATTACGAATAATTCATTCATAAAGTTCGGACTTAAAATCCTCCTTACAATAATATCACATATGAACTACGAAAATATAAAACTTTTTGAAATCACAGATACACTTTTGGGCTTAATTTTTGATGACACACGATTGCGACGGAAAATTCGAGAGTTATTAAAAAAATTATTTGACAATGGAAGCAATTTGTAAAGTTGGGGCTCTTCGCGCTTAATTCCCATGCACTTGAAATTATGTATTAATTATAGTAGTAACCGCAAAATGTTATATATGTAAGCAAATATATTAAATATGAGCTGTTTTTTGTAGATGTATAGCGTTGAATACAATAATTTTGTGAACTTTACTATAAGGGTATTGAACGATATTGGTTGGCTGCGTGGTTGGCCTGGTTGATTGCCTCCATTTTGGTTGTCCCCTGAAACCTGAAGTCTGATTGGACGACGGCATTGATACTTATGCAGCACACGTACTGTCCAATGCTCCGAAAGCTATACATGGGTTGAATTTCAATGGAACAGTACTTTCTTCTTGTATGTATTGTAAAGTTAATTAGTAAAATTTCTTGCAACCGCAAACCTCAACTCAATATTTTTAGGACATGTCCTTGGCCCCACTGGTTCCTTCCTTTCCTCGCCCATACTGTAAAACATTAACATGTATTTGATAACCTGGATAAGTTAATACACCCTAGTAGCATTCTCTCTGCAGTGGAGTAAGGCAGTATTAGAGAAAAGTGCACTCTTTCTATAAAAATATTCCTACAAGAAGCCCTATTTTAAATTTTAATCTTAATGTGAAAGGAAAGCTCATGGTACTTAAATACAAGGAGAAAAATTACCATAGGTGTTTAAAAGGTATTGCGTTTGCGTCCTACCATTTCAGACTCGTTGGGAAAACTGCCCTTATTGCGCTCTGGTTCTGTAGAGAGAGAGCACACTGTAGTATGAAAATAACAATAAGATATAATAAAATAAATCTGCGTAAGAATTTAGGGAGATTTTGTATACTTAAGGTGTGTAGAGTATAGGCTGGAGTTTCCAACCCAATCTTTTCGATCCACTTAAATATTTGCATGAATTCAAAGAGAAAGAATTCGCTAGCTGACTGATAAGGAAAATTATGTTTTGTGTAGATTACAGGCTCACTGAGAGTAATTCTGACGGAGTATAGATTATGATGTGTATACGGAAGGATGCTTGTAGTTGAGTAAAATTATAGGGTTTGTAAATATCTATACATGGTAAATAGTAATTCCAATATACTGCGGTAGATTTGCTTGTGGGAATGGCTAGCTCTTTGAGAAAGTTTGCCTGCTTGGTAAACATAAGGAAGTGGAGTACTATGAGATGATTAAATATTTTGAGGAAATATCAAATGGTTCAAAATGTTTTCCTAATGTTACATCCAACTTTACACCCCTCCAACATCACACGCAGCTGTTGTCATAAACCAGGCCGAGTTGGATCGAAATTTGTAAATATGTCAGCAGTTGCTGTGTATACCGTTATTCGGGGCATTAAGAGACTATGCATGCTTTATAATATTGTAACACACGAAGCGACATGTGTGCCTAGACTTATTTGCTTGAATAGTCAACAATTTTATCTTTCAGTCAATTTAATTCCATGCGTTTGTGAGTTTGTATTTCGTGTTCCAGACCATGAAATTCAAAGAAGGAATTTTAGTTGCAAAGAACAAACTTCGGTACAATTTTGTCTATTGATTATATTAAATGCCTGATTTGACTGCCAGGGATGTGTCTATCTGGAATTATAATATAAGATAGTGACTAACAAGTTGTAAGTTACAGCTTAGAATCATTCGTGTGCACTGGAAGGTACATATGTACATATGTTTAGCAAGATGGTTTTGGGGTTTCATCCGGAGGTTGAAAATGTTGAGGGCGTGAGCTCAAGCTCCTGACAAAAATCTGCTTAGTGGCAGATTTACGCTTGATTGTGGTTCTTCCAGGCGAATGTTCCGTATGATTAATTGTCGTTTTTACAGGGAATTTAATTTGACGGGATCTGGTGATTTGTACTACAGTCTATGAATGCAAGGAAAGAAAGCATATGGACTGGAATTTGGTTTTGATACCTTGTACCAAATAAGTTGTGTTTATTAGTTTCATATTATTGGTGTCAGATTCGGAGAATTAATTTTGACTATCACAAAACTTTGGTATAAATCTTCCCCAGGCTCTAGATGTAGAAGGTTTCTGACAGGTGATGCTGACTACCTCTCTGCATTTGCACAAATAATTATCTTCTACAATACCATCCATTTGACTGAATGGTAGCCGCACTAATTACGTCTCTCAAAATGGCTTTGATCATCCGCTGCTACTGCAGACCTGAAATGATGAAGCATTTCGAACAGTTTTATTATTAAGCATGTGAATCTCTGTGAGATGCAGCCTTAAATGAGTACCAGAAGTTTCAACAGTTTACAAACTTTTGTTATAGAAAGTACAAAGACTAGACATTTCATACAGAAACGGAACAAAAAGTGAATTAAGTGGGGAATCATGAACTACAAATACCAGTTCAAGGTAAGCTTTCATCACTGATGAGCATATTACTTTTGTGAAATAAAACTCTGTCTCCTGTCACAAGAACATAAGGAATCGTTTTCGTACCCATATAAAATTGATACTTACCTTCAAATAGGAAACATGAATGCACGTCATGAGAGGTGTGTACGACTGACATGATTCTTCTTTCGGGTCAACTTTTGGAGCTTTAAGCAAAATTGATAAAATAATTAGAGTTTTAGAAGACACTAATAATTATTGCAGCCAAGAAATACTTCCAATTTGCCTGTGATTTGTTTATATTTTCAAAACATGTGTCACTTACCATGCTCATTAAGGCACTGCTCCATTAAATTTACCAAGTCACCCCGAACTGACTCCGGTAGGGATTGGTTCACAGCTGTCACAATGTTTTCCACGTGCGGGGTTCCCATTTCATCAACCTGCACAATGATTAGTGTTTACCATTGAAATATTGCCCAGCTGTTTTGTAAATAAAGTTTGTTGATAATTAGTATTGTCAAATTTAGAATAATTACACTAAAATCTACTTTGTTTTTACCAAATTTTGTTTGATGATCACACATTTTCCGAAGCACTGAAAAAAAAATTATAAACACAAATACTGTAAAAGGCTATAATCAAAATTCGAAGTAAACCGAAGATACGAGTGGTAATTTAAAGGGAACATGTTTGAAATCAGAATGGACAGTGCACCATGATTATGAAAAATCAACTAAAGACGTCTTAACGACAGTTGCTAAAAACGTCGTGTCTGCCCACCGCCATGTGTTGCTTGGACAAATTTGTCCAAGATTCTGCACCAACTTCCTTAATGCATTCCTGTAAGATCATCATTTCCGCCTGTGTCATCCGAATGTCCAAGTTTTCACATTTCCCACTTTCCCCAGCTTCAATCTGTATTAACAAATAATAGTCATTAGAAATACTTTCACGGAGTAAGGAATTTAATCAAAATATACTAATTATGGGAAAGGGGAATGAATACTCTCTGTGAACACTTACAAGTAGAAAGTAAAAAGATATGCAGATGATGCCCGACAAGAGACAAATTCTAGAGGCTTCCATACTGAATCCGGGAATGATTAATAATACCAACGTTTCTAAGCAAACACAATGCAATTTGTGATTGCAAAATTAATGGATGTGGCTTTATAGTACCTGGAATTCAAGGGCAATGTGGGCCAAAAACTGAAGTTTCCTGGTACTCGAATCCTTTAATTTTTAATATTAAACAATTATGTTGTCATGCTTGTTCCGGTTCATCATTTGTAATAATTTTTATGCTTGTACATGCCTAATTAGGAGTACATCGCATGCTCAACATGACTGTGTATGGTACTGAAACGATAGGAAGGAACGAAAAATATCCACGGATATAAATACTCACATTTTGCTCTGTATCATGCTTCCCTTTGTTTTTCGAAAGTCGGAAAATGATTTTAGATGCCAGTTAGGTACATATGTACATTGCGCAATTTTTTCCTAGAAAAATAATCTTTTCTAAGTTCTTCACATAAGGCGTAGAATAATTATTTTAAATGGGAGCTATTGTTAAGTGCAATTAGGTAAAGCAAACATGGAATATTTACAATAGCCCTGGCTTCACGTTGTACAGACGATGCATATACAAACGTGATAGGGTTTGACAGCAAGGTTGCATTCTTTTGAATCCATGCTCAATTTTACGTCAAAAATATTTGACTCGTTGAGTCAGTCGTATCTATTATCTCAGTTGATTTAAGTGCATTATGAATTTCCTGCATAGTGGTCAGCACTTATGTACATATGCATTTATGCTACTATAATTTACACATATCTACTGATATATTTCTGTTATTAAAATATGATCGCGTGCTGGACTTTTCATATGTGTAACTATGCCAAATGTAAATGAGTCTCTTCCGGTCGTTCCAGGTTTATATTATTTTACATGATGGATATTTTTATTGTCTTTTGCTACTAAAAGAATTTAATATAATTATGTATATGTACAACATCGATTCGATCTAAAAAGAAATTTTGAAAACGGACCACTAAATATTTTAGTGCAGTAGTACAAGTCTGGGAGTGAGACTTTAGAGCCAATCCAGGTTGTGAGCTTAATTAAAGCACACTACAATGGAAATGGTCAGTTCCTCTCCTGGCAAGGTACTTCCGCAAGGTATCCCAACGGACGAATCACATTTTCATGCAGGTCTGGAAAAAATCCAATTAAAAGAGTCATTATGATAATTCCCAGCTCTACTGCGGGCATTACAAACTCTACTTGAGCATTCTCCCTCTCTGTGGTCTTAATCAAAGAAATGAAATTGAATTTCAACATATGTATACACACTATCTGCATTTCTTTCTCCAAATCTTTACAAGACAGGCGAAGTTCGGAAATGTGATTTCCCGAGTATTATTCGGAATTTCGGAGTCAAGACACGAAAGAAAGTAGAATTCATGGTGCATTTGAAGTTTAAAAAAACACGCTGTACTTACATTCATGAAGGCATCCGCCATACATTGACAAACGGGGACATAAGATTCGCAAGACATTTTCCAGTCCTTAACCTTACCACCTGAATGCAAAATTATTTAGAATTTAGTTGGCATTACAAATTCAGAAAAATGGAGGCGAAAATTAAGAAATCCCAGTTGGGACATACCATGCATGTCAACACAGCTCTCAGCCATGGGAATCAACTCTGATTGAACTGCGTCTGGTGCAGTCATTTTCACCAGCTCGATAGCCTTCTCCTTATTGGGCATTCCCATATCATCGACCTGGTATAATATTAGCACAGAAAGAAAAGAAATCAAAGCTTTGTATAACATCTCCTTTGTTCATTTAATTGCTTCCATTAATTATTCTATAAACGTTTTTTCTTCTCAGATCTGACTTACAATTCCACGTTTGATGACCATGCACTTACGGAAGCACTGTTAAAAAAAAAAGAAAGTAAATAAAGTGAAACTAACTCTATTGAAATTTTGCTCTGACCTTTGCTAACCAATCTAGTGCAGTATGTTTAAACTGGGCATATACACTAGTAGCTTTAGAGGCGTACAAAAACAAGTTACACCGAATGACTACATCGGTCAACAGAGATCTAATTACTTAAATACAACTAATCCTTTAACTACAACTAGTGATCTAAACCGGACTAGCTCTACGAACTGAATATAAATAACGCCTATGGATTACAGGCATCATCATGGCCTCTTTAGGGGTCTTGGCCTGAGTTTCCTTCATGCACTCCATCATCCACATCTTGTCCATCTCGTAAACCTTCATGTCCATGCCTCGGCATTTCATGTTTTGAGCGCTCTGTAAATTCCAATTTAGAGTTTAATATTTTGAGGATCATTTTTCAGAAAATACAAATTTGAGTAGTGAGAAAATTTTAATACAATTTTAAAACACTTACGGATAGAGCAACCACACCAGCGAAGAGAAGAGTCGTCAAAATGGTTTTTCCAATCATTTTCGTCTTTGAGTAAACTTCTGAAAAATTGACAGTTGAAGATAGACAAGTAAGAACCAGAGTTTGAATTGTTTATGCGACTGAAATGTTCCGGCCTGTCGGTTTTGTAGCTTCCTGACTTCCCGTGCATAATATACGAGATTCATAATTAAGCCAACAATTTTTGTGCGGAAATAGCAATGTTAGCAGTCACCATTGTTGTCCAATTCCGTGGATAGCTATCGTCCATTATTCTTGGAATATTTTGCCTAAAAATATTTTGACTATTGTTTAGGAAGATGATCGCAGATTAGAACGCATTTTTGTGCATAATGCAATCACGCACTTAACTGTTAACCTTGAGTAGAACTCAAATTCGATTCGTTTTCGTTATCAGTTTGCGGCTTTCACTGAGATAAAACTTTTGACATCAATAATTGACTACCATGTTTTATGGAATTAAATGTAGAAAAGTTGAGTCAACTGTGTTACAGGATTTCATTTAGTTTTGTCCAAAAACGACAACTATGTTTTAGCTTCTCTTATTTCCTGCATTTTGTCATCATTTTTGTTTCTCAAGGAGTGTACCTGCTCGTGGGTTAATTTAATTGTCAAAATTTATCGAAACCATTTAAATTTAAATTGAAGAATTATTGCATACATGGAGTTTGTGGCACAATGAGAATCGTGTTTTGGTACAATTTGTTGACTCTTTCAAAGAGATAGGACACTACACACACGGTACTTGCTCAAAAAGTTTTTTGCCCTTTCATAAGTAGGTATGCAAAACACAATCTTCCTATGTATATATGTACATACATGGTTTTTAGACATAATTCGCTCCGACTCGTAAACTCCTGCCGGTTGGGAGTTCATGAGGATACAGTAAACAAAAGCCATTCAAAATTAGGCATTTCATTTTGAAACTAAAACCATTCACGATACAACCTCGGAGAGTCGTCGCAAGTCGTAATTCTTCTCATCTCAAAAACAACACGAACAGGTCCCTTCCATCCCATTGAGTAGCAGAGGTTGGGAAGGGAATCAAAATGACACATTATTCATAAGGGAGTCAAAACCAGGGCAAAATTAGTTTTTCGCAAGGGAGATTCCTTCATGAGTTAGGTATTCTCGGAGCTCGAAAATTAGCTGTTAAACGAACCGAAAGCACGTTAAAGCGGGGGCGGACTCTTCTATTTTTAAAAGACTGGGATATTTCTTGTAACCATAAATAATTGCTAGATGGTCATTGATGTAATTCCGGCATTCCATTCAGGGCTAAGTAAATGAAGCTTCGAAGAATGAAATAAGCATTGCGCAGTTACTTACGTACGAAACAAATGCTAATATGTGCCTCTGTACACACTTAATTGTTCCAGGGAAAGTTTTCGTCATACATAAAAATTTTCCATCGGTTAACTCAGGTCTAGTTGACCTGAGTGTTATGTACTGGAAAAACTGGTTAATAAAACCAAAGAAACGTTACATTACAGGATCGGACCATCACCAGGAGCAATATAATCTTTGTTAATGCACTGACACAAATTTGATATGATGTATATGCACTATCAACATAGGATAAGCGAAACTAGCTGGGCTGGATAAGTACGGATCGTAATATCGTATTAAGCAGGATTACTGAAGTTCAGGTTGCAATGCTTACATTTACTTAATTAATTAGATCATTTCGTGAATTTCAAGGTCCGTTCCGGGGGTGCTTACTTATGTGCACCAATAATATTATTATAGCTTACGGAGTAAATTAGTAGGGATATATTTGACACATGTTTTGTAATTTCAAAGTTCTTCTTGCGTAAAAGGAAAATTGAAGGGGATCTGTTGCCCTTTTATTCCCTTCTGCTAACTGTGTGATGAAAAGGCAGGGATTTCTCAGAACTATACAGACACGGATACATACATACATACACCAGCGACTTCATATCTATTGTTCGATGTATAATTTTTAGGCAGTACTGTTAAACGTAGAAGACAGTTGCATCGCCCTAATGAAATATTTGAATTAATTACATTCCATTGGAACACCTACACTTTCCCCGACCTTCAGCAGATTCATGTTCATTAGGGTAGATTAGTGGTTCGTGGTTACCCTGGGCATTGTGACATATGATGTGGGTTCGGAAAGTTGCCATTTCTCCAGAAGAATGAACATATGTAATCACTTGAGCTATAAGCTCAATTCTGATCATGCAATAACATGAACCTATTGTCAAATGAAATGTTTTCTACCTAATTAAATCTGGGGGTACACGGGTACTCTGGCAAAGAATGTCTGGCCTTTCACCAGAACTACCGTAAGATAAAGCTCATAGGCGTTTCGAGTATGACTGCATTTCCCATGACGCGCAACGTACCACTAAATTAGTTCATTATGACAGTAAAACTAGAACTCCGCTGATCATTCACACTTGACACCTTCAGTCTACAAAAATATTTTTCTCCGAAAAATATGAGTAAGAGCGTTACGTAACTGTAATATTATATATGGGTTTTTGCAATCCTTAATCTTTAATATGGTTTGATTTCCAGGAGATGGGTTAATTCCAAGCGACCGCGGGCTCAGACAGATTACAACATTGGACCAAGATCACACCCAATGTCGAACATGACATTCGAAGAATTAACCTACTCCGAGAAGGTACTTCTCTCGAGTGTGGCAGCGGGGGCCGTTTTCGTCACAGCGGTTATCATCGTGTGCATCACAAAAAAATCATGTTGGCTTCACAACTGCATTTGGGACGACGGTAAATCAAATTTTTTTTTTTGCATCATATGATATGATTCATATCAAACCCTAAATTACACACAGCCTTGCCTACCCAGTTGTAACAGGAGGAGATACTCATGAATTAGAGTCATCTTCAAAAGTGATAATTATTTCTCAGTGACATTACTTCTCCCTTTTTAACAATTTGAATATCATATCCACTGCCGTATTTCTTTTGAAGCTCTTATACAAAGTCATTCTATTAATTTATGTGCTGAATAAAGGCACGTGTAATCCCATTCCAGACTCTCTCCCTCAATCATTAATTTGTAAATTGGAATGCAGTCCCGTTATTAAATCATCGTTTCCAAAGTAATCAAAGAATTGTGTCATAACTCCCGGAGATTGATTCCAAAAACCAGGCCGCGGAATCCCAGTAATTAATGGATCCCCCAATCTGTAAACAAGAAGGGATCGTGAGACTGTCGGTTTTTAGGATTCCTCATTCTAATCCTTCCAGTCATCATGTTTTTGTACATTATGTGGGGAACGGTTCGAGGGAAGGTAACATCATCTGGTAATCATTACTTCGCCCGTAGGACGCATATGCACATTATTGTATGCAATTTCTGGAAAAGTAATTATTATATAACAAGCATTTCATCAGCTGTGCTTTGACAAGCCCCAATTTTTAATTAACGAGGACAAAATGTACCATAATGGTTTCCCCCGAATGAAAAAATCTCCCAGTTTTTTCTTAGATCTAGACAACCTCTCCCATTTACACAGAATTTTGTAATAGTATACATCCTATTTGCATAAATACAATTTTTAGTACTTTCCCATAAAATAAATTCTTCATGGAAGGGTACTCAAGATTCTAATGCGAGTATAATGGAATGCCGCATAAATTGAGGGGAAACGTTTTATGCTAATTGTTTGTTTGACTTTCCAGAGAAAAAGAAGCACCCAAGCATGGACGATATAATTTGTATTCGATACCCACCGGATATGTATCCTACATCCGTAGGAATCTACAGAGAGAGTAAGTCCCTTCTTCGACAGAGTTGTTCTCTACTGCATGATAACGATTGCTCATATCCAGTCATGGAAGACTAGTTCCGAAACGTTTACCTATACCTTCCCCATCCCCAGTACTGTATCCTCATCTCCAGGAAAGCTTGAAAGCTGCTGGGCCTTAGCTAGTTTAGAAACACACATTATTTTAAACTCTCATGCGGCCATCTAATACATATGTATCTTGCACTACTACAAGAGTATATACGTTAACCCACTTCTCTCCAAAGTTTTTCTTACGCTCACTGTTTTTGTTACTGATGTGGTTGGCAGCAGCTTCTCATCAGAACCAGTGAGTGTACAAATACCTAGTGGTGCCGTACTTTTCCATTTTTAGGAAATACACTAACCATTGTCTCAATGCGGGCACAATCTATGAACGGAGCACAAGGCACATGTAAAGGAACCATGGAATTCTGCGTGCGGGAGGGAAAGTCTGGTGATTCCCCATGGTTGAAAGGAGCTTTACATGTTCATTACATATGCACTGCTCTACGTGATTATGTACTTCTCCAGGATGATCCAGTACGGATTTGCAATGCTCTGCCCATACATAAAGATAAATATTACGTGAGTCAAATCAGAAATAGTGGAATAACAGAACCGGAATAATAATATTAGGAATAAACAAATCCAAGCCACTGTAGCGTATAAAGTAAGGGGAAAAACGGCAAGTACTGTACATTCCTAGAATAATTTAATTTCACAGTATAAATATTTTATACGTCTTGTTTTCAAGCCATTATTCCTCCAGAAATTGACCAAATAAATAGTTCAGTTTCCATTGTGAGTCCGAGATTCAGCCCGAAACCAGCAATTTTTGGAACGTTAATATTGTCATCTCAGAATAAAATGCTTAGAAAATTCCAAGAAATATTTTCACAGAATATGAGGTAGTCATGCAGCAGCCTTGAAACTGGGACGGGGATTGTACAATATTTGTTAATATTACGGATATTCCACCTACACATGGGCCCCCGTATAATAATTACAGTCAGCAATCTTCCATCAAATGACCTAGTTTTGCGTAGGTTGGAAATTTGAGGACAGGACGTTCCCAGTAACACGGACAAACAAAACTCCCATGTAAATCTTTCTGTCGTGATTAAAGGAGGCCCCTGCATATGGCGGAAAGAGCTTTAATTTATTTTCCGTGCATGCCGTAGGGGTGTCAGTTTCTTAAGTCATATTTTCTGCATCGTCTCTTTTCTTCTATATGTAGGTTTATGTATGTGTTCACAGTTCAAAGAAATGATGTTTTCAAGCAGCCTCCTGAAATGATTACTTCTCCCAGGAGGAGACAGACAAAATATTATGTTAAGGTTGAGACACACAAACGTTGATATGAGGCAAACCTGGGAGTCATTCAACTCCCACTGAGCTACGTAATGGAAATATTTTGCAAACAAGAAACTTTGCAAATTGTTGTTTCTCCTAGAAGTCTTATTTTTATTACCATTTCCAATGTGATGCCTATGATATATATAACAACAAACTACCAGATCTTTAGCACTTTACACAATGCTTGTATAATGATTAATGAAAGTATCATAGTAATGTAATCTATTGACCGATTCAGCCGTAGTTCTTCTAAATGACAGCAGGGGAGGAGGAAATTAAAAGTTGAATGCTGTTCTTGAAGGTTTCATTGATTTCATATGGTAATAATGTTGCATAAACTCTCAGAAGAGACTCGAACGCATGCCACCCTGCCAGATGAATTTATTCCAGACAGTTTTCCAAGAGAAAACATTAGTGGGTCTATAAGAATGCTAGTAGTAGTAGATCGTTAGGAATAAGTACTGAGTATAGGGGTAGGGAATGTGAAGGAAGAAAATTGTTGGGATAAATGGTACAATGCCCCACTCTCGGATGTTATGTGCTCTTTAGCCTCTGACAATGAGAAAAAAGTGTAATGTGATGGAATTTTTCTGTTTGGCAGATATAGCGAAAAGCCCCGAGGACGAACTGGCTCGTTTATTCAATTCGACCGTGAAACGAGACTCAACATATAGTTCCATGTCTGAGACAAGCAGTGCTTACGAATTGCCTGGCTCTCCCCATGTGATGAGCTCCACGAGCTCTCCAGTAACAGCAACCGTTGTCTCCACACCGGAATCTCCCGACTCTGCTACTCATTTGTCACCCGGAGGAGCGTCCATCAGTCCGCAATCCCAAACACCAATCGATGGCTCCAATCTGATGTCCATGATTCACAACAACAACCGCCAGCCGTTTTTCACATTTGCACTCAAATACGAAAAAGAGAATGGAGTTATGAATATTGATTTCATCGTAAGTTTTATTGATCTCCGGTAACAAAATTAATTATTACAGGACAGTACAAAAAAAACTAAAGGATATCTTGCATCTACTAAATGAGCTTTCTTTTATTAGCCTTAAGTATAATTATAAGTATGATCAAAGTCGCTACTTTTTGTAATATATAGAGAACGTATGATTGGTACAACAACAACTGCTTGTAAATTAACCGTAGAACTACCTAGGTCAAGATTTGCAGTACATGTCGAGTGTTTAAAAGTAATCAAATTAATATGCTAATGTCGAAACACTGACGGATTCTGACAGGAAACATCAGAAGTGTTTAGTTGAATAGTGCAATTATTACTGTATGTAAGTCATGATTTTACTGCTGGGCTAATATATAAGCAATAAGTTGGGTGGGTTCATTTCCAGCTGGAAATGATCCAATGTAATTATAATCGTAATAGGTAGTAGGTATTTCCAGAGTGGCTGTAATTGCCTACTTGGAAGTTTGGATTAGTTCCGCCATTCCAACTGATGCCACGTTAACGTTTAGGAAAGTTAAGTTAATGGAGAGTCAAGGAAGTGGAACGAATAAATTGCTAATGGTAAGACTGCCACGTGTGGAGTGCCGTGTGTTTACAGTCTGTCTCAACAAAAGTTTGCTAATTGTAAGGAAGAATGTCAGCTAAAGGATTTGAATTGCTTTAATGATTCAATTATTGTAATTTCCGCATGCTAAAACTATCCTCGGTTCATACTCATTCCAGTATTTGGGCAAAGGATAAGCTATAGTTTATAACACCTTTTATAATGTAATGTGCAAGAATTGGAGAAAATTCCCCCCATCTTCAACAAATTTTTCAAGGAAAATTTACTGTATATTCAAAATAAATAAATGAAGTGGGCATTTCTATATGTAGTTCTTCTGTTAGCTGCCCTATCCCGTATTAGGAGGGGTAATAGGGAAATAATATTCCCTCCCCATGTTTTAGCAAATCTTCAAGTTATTCAGAATTTGTTTCATCCTGCGACTTTCGTTATAACGATCAAAGAAATGGAGCAAAATGGATTTTCAGGGTAACAGAGAATTTTGAAAGGTTTTAATGGCTTGCTCAAATACAGTTAAAAATATAATTCACTCTCGATTGGAGTAAAAAGGGATGTGCATAATATATGACCCCCGCGTGAATACATTTAGTAGGAAATGTGCTTGAAGCAAGGTTTACCCTGAAAATAATAGAGACATTAACTTTGCAATTTGAAAAATACAAAAATTGAAGAGATAAATTTAAATTGTGACAGTTCTTCAAAGTTTTATTTTATTCTTGAATATTTGATCGACTGCTCGGAATCGCTGGCTAATGACTGGCTGGAACGAGCGACAGTAATGACTTTCTCCCTTAACTTTTCATAACCAAGAAATGAGTCCCTATCTTTCCTCGCGTTATAAAAAAAATGGATCAATACGCTTCTACCCCGACATTGTTTCTTGCACACGCAAGATTAACATATGCTGCATAGAAACTACTTATGAAGCTGATTCAATATTTTCAGGGGTTGCTTCACACATTTTCCTCCTGCGCGAAGAGCTCATTTGAGTAAATAATTTAAAATCTTAAAATTTTTTTTCCTATAAAAATCTTGAGTCTTTGTTCCACTACAGAATTGATCGTTGAATTGAGAGTTTTTGGGCTAGTAGACACTAATTTGGAAAATCATGGGGGAGATGAATACTTTTACCATCACTTCGTATATGAGCTAGTAACTAGTAATAAATGGTTTCGTGAACATGATACTAGCTCGTGCAACTTCTGTAACAATCCGCCCATTTTTGTTTTGTACATAAATGATGGATTTTGTGATGAATTTAATACCTACCAACCCGTGGGTATTCCGGTATCGAGATTTCTGCTCGAGAGTTTGTTATTCACGTAGAAACCCTGTGGTGACAAAGTAATGTTAATAGTAGGATTACATATTTAGTATGCACACAGCCACCTGCATATGTACGTACGTACATACATACGTACATGGCATGCTCAAAATCCGTAATCTAAACTGAAACCAAAACTTTGCAAGCGCCTACGCATACAATCAGTATTTTGAACATTTGAACCTCATTAAATTTTCAAGTAATTGTCCAAAGAAGGGGGAAGTTCTTGAAAATTTTGACAACAACAACAACGCCAACTTTGCCCATTGAAATTTAAGTCTTATTCTCTGTGTCCCTTTATTATTAACGATACGGATACCCACAATGAGCGAATACATATTGATCCCAGCCCTTGAAGTTCCATGGTCTGTGCAAGTACAGGCGTTTAGAGAAATATTACTGTATTTCCTTGACTCAATATGCACTCCATTTGTTTACCTTGGCTCACTTTCTTACATTAGTGTGGGTACATTAATTACATTTAAGTGCATACGTATAATGAACATATCATACAACCCAGTCCCATACCAGCCTATTCCTTAACCACTTCTCCACAAACATCGCTGACTCAAATGTCTCGGCGTAATTTCGTCTCGAGTCGATCCAGCCGTAATAAAATTATTTGGTGAGGGTACAAATGAGTCTTAGCCTATAAAAGTTACGTAGTTGCCATTGGAATGATAAGGCTGGTTCGGCAGTAATAGTTTGGCTGTGCTAGAAATTGCGTCATTTTTCAGATTACAATTTACCTCGGACCAGTAAACATAAATAAATTAGTTTCTAGACAGCGAATTAGGTTGACCCAGGTCAGACAGAGGTTCTTTTTATATACTATATAGTTACAGAAGATGTAGGGTAAGTGAAACTTCATGGACTTCCTCATAGTCACATAAGCCTTGCTTGTTGTACAAACGAGGATTTGAGTACAAAAGTTTCTCTGCATTTGTTCTTTTTAGAATGAGGCAAACTTTTATCTGATTAAATATTACTGGAAGATACTATTTATGCAGTCGACGGTGCCAAGTCTGACTCTATTTAAATAAATAATTAAATAGAATTTTTTAGTACAACTCGTACTCTTGCCAGTTGCAGGAGAAAGACTTTTGCGTCTCTGTCTACGTCTACAGATAAGAAAATGACGGAGTTCATACAAAAGAATTGTGGGAAACAATTCAGGAACAAGGAGTTACCTTTGAGTCACAATTGTGGATAATTATCCACGGAGAAACTTTAAACTGTAGGAAATGCTGCAGACCCAAAATATACATATAATTTCGTTAAAACGTGCTTTGTATTCTCTGTCCTATTGATAGGAAGCAAGGAACCTTCCGTTCCGTGAGTACCTGAACCAACCCTCGGACGTTTTCTTCTCTGTGGAAATCCAGCCCAAGAAGAATCCAGGTCCAAAGAAGGAAATGATGCGCTATCGATTCGTTACGAAAACTATCAAGAAAGCTGTGGAGACTTGCGATTTCAGTGAGACGTTCCTGGCCCAGCTGTCTCAAGTGAATCTGAAAGTATGCAATGAAAATAAATGACTTTTTTACGATCCATTCGCTTCATAAACTTCAAGGAAATTTCCTCTCGTATTTATAATCAACCAGTTCACACTTACTCTAATACCAATAAGCCGAGGATGTCGGACGGCAAGCATGTAGATATAGGTACATATGTACATACGTATACATGGAAGATCCGGCAATTGTAAAATCATACGAGTTAACTGACTGCAATAAGTACGATACAAGATTGCTTATGGATACAGTGCATGATCCTCACCGGTCAATTCCTGACGAAGGCCGTGACTTTCCCTTTGATTTGGTTTTCTTACTTCGAGTGTGGGAACCAGCAGCAGGCGGTTGCATTCTTTTTTCCCATCATGTATCTATGTATGTATGTGGGTCCCTTGGGATTGGGAAGCACGAACGAAAACTACTTGTTTTCACTTCAAAAACCTCTAACATATTTTCTGAACAATAAGCGTTAGGTTATGGATCATTTTTCGTTTGATTTCTCCAATTTTTCACGGCTGATTTTCCATTTGTAACCAAAGCTTCAGCCTTTACAGATTTATAGCGACTGGTCTAGACCGCCTTTTGCGAAGTCTTGTGGAAATTCTCGTATGTATAGGGGTATGGAGCAATCACATGCCTGGCGTCTGCATCAAGTAGATTGCGGCTGGAAGTTCAATTCAAAGATAATGTCAAATCATATTTTGTTCCTTCGTACAGGATGAAAGGCACAGAGTAGAAGGGAGCTTCGTTTATGTAAAATATTAGTATCGAGGGATAATAAACCTTAGAGTGCAGCTGGACCGCATCTTCCTAGGAAACAGTATCCGCAAAGTGTGCAAACAAATATTGTGATACGGGTATCAAAGTGGTGGATGCATGCGTTTGAGTTGTGCTTAAACATGTAACGTTTGAGATTAGAGATTTTGTGGTATTGGAGTTTTCATTTGAGTTTCTTACATACATACATACATATAGGTAACGTATGGTATAGTGCGTTTTAACATGCTTGCTGGAGAAGGGTCAAAAGATAAAGCTGGCTAAGCTAGAGCTAAGTTCAGTTCACTGCTTTGATTAAGTTTGTGTCTTTGGGAATGATCTTCCGGGGTGAAGATTTAATTAAAGTTTATTCATATCTCCTCTTTTTCCAGGATTACATGCTCCGATTCACTGCATTCGATCAAGACCGATATGGTAACCCTACGGAGTTGGGATCAACCTCAATGACCTTTGAGGACTTCCGGGACTTCACGGCACATAAACTCATTCTCAGCTGCTCTCTCCGCGATCCAATCATTGTGAGTACTTGTATTTTTCTCAAATTTCATTAGACATGTTCTTATTTACAGTATTTTTTTCTTGATATTTACTCGAGGCCATTGATTTACACTTCAAACGTACATCTGCAGCCGTCGGCCCAGGGAACATTGATTTTTAGTAGAAGGGCAAGCTTCAACAAATTGACAAAATTAAATTTATTACAGTGCTTTTCGCTTTACCATCCGTTACGAGGACAACATTAGCTTTATTGAATTACTAGTAGCAGGTAGGATGGAGGGTACTGTTCCAAAAATGAGACTTGGATTTTATTTCCAGCGGGTGAACATGAGAACAAGCCGTTTAAAAGAGAGCACAGACCTACAATATGCTTCAGTATATACATATGTATATGCATGCTTAAATCCTTCAAATGTTTGCTTTTAGCATTTTAGTCATACTGTACACTCATGTAGCTTCTTCCTAAAGGATTATTTTTACATTCACGTGAACTGACATTATTCTCTTTATGCTCCAGATTTGATATGAATTTTGAGCTTTTATTTAAGTGGACATTGAGAGGATTTCGCGAAAGTTCTATCGTAAACAGGTTATGAACATGTACAGCAGGTATATTTGGGATGATACGCTTGAGGCTTCAGTTGTATTTATTTCCGTATTTATTTTTGTATAATTTGTATCTGCAGAATCAGTCTGCCGTTAGGTTATAAGCTCGTGTCTTCTATGAGTAACATTGAAACTTGTGGGAGACTCTGAATTTTAAGTTGACGGATATTAAGGTTTAAAATCCAGAAGGGTCCGTACTCCTAAAGTTTTGTAAGGCTTTCATTATTTCTAATCTGATGGAATCCTGGAAAATGCGCATAATATACGAATCCCTCCAGGATCCGCCCGGATTTGTCAGGTCATAATCTGTAAAAATGCCATTGGGTATTAAAACTCAATTTTAAAGCTAGGAATGTCAGGCGATATTCAAGTATTACAAAAGAAAGAAGTGCAGGACAGAAATATAAAATCCTTCCGAAAATGCCCGCACAGTATTTTCATTAAGGGTTTAGTTTGTGAGCATTCAAGGTTCAAGGTGAAAGCCTTGAAAGTTTAAGGAAAGAATGTAAGAGCTCGGTCATCTTGGAAGGTGATCAACTTGATTAGGTCCGCTGGGAGCCTACTTTCCTTGAGCCCAGTTGCACTTTTTCCCTGAGCAAATCATTAAGAAGGCTGTTTTATGTAAGTAATGTAGCTACGATCCATGTGCAGTTTGTTTTGATCCTGGAGCCAAAATCTGATTAGCTATTGTCACTGAAGGATCAATCACGCGCAATTCTTTCGGAATGAGCATTTCTGTTGGTCAACATATTGGATCGCTCCCAACTCTTCCAGAACTTATCTCAAATATAACGGCCAGCTCGGCTTTGAAAGCGCGAGCCATTTTTAGATTAATGGGGCTCATAGTCTCTCTTTATGTGGGTCGGGATGTCTTGAGGCGTGATTATGTTGGAAAGACAATGATGTTAGTAATTTTCTTATTTGCAGAAAAGGGGCGAGATTCTCATTGGACTCTGCTACCTACCAACTGCTGAAAGAATGTCGGTGACTATAGTGAAAGTCACGAATTTGAATCCCTACTTCAACCAAGGAACCATAGGAAAGCAAAGTAAGTACCCAACAACATCCACGAGCTGTTTTTTAATACAATTTTATGTTCCGTCATTGAAGACTTCTGTATCTTTGATAAGCAATTATGATGTATGTATGTAAACTCATGCGCAACTCTGCATAACTATTCATGAATCCGTCCGCATTATATTAATTGCATATGTTCATTTATAAGCGTACACGTGTTTTAGGTTCACGTTTGTAGTAATAATTTCGAAATCTAAGCTGGTTATGTATAGGCTTTGATTAAACATCAAAAGCGAAATAGAGAGCTCGGGAACGTTTTAAAAGTTCTTGGAGTTCCTCCAAACATCGGCCAATATAGTGAAATCAAATGCTGTACTTACAAACAATTCCGACACTTCATACCTCAACTAATCCTGATTTATTAGATAGTGTAAGTAGGATCACTGTTTGAAGTACTTTTAGAACGTTCAACCTCGTTCCATGTAATTCCAGTGAAGGTGTTTATTATGTATTGATTTAGTTCCCTCTTCTCTTGAGCGCTAAAAAATGCTCATGCATTAAATTATACTTACATATAGATATCTATAGAAGTAATATTTCTCGGTGTACTTTGCGCTCGTCTGTAAATATTTTCAGTAAATGTAAATATAAAGATAGGATTTTATTAGAGAAAGGTTTGAACGAGTTTGTAGACAGCTGACACATTTGTGTTTACATTTCCTGCTGTGGGATTTTTTCCCTGAGACCAGGAGGAAGTTATGGAGATTCTTTCTCCCGGTTGGCTTTCTGAATTTCTGTCCATGAATAATTACAGTTGGCAGAGTGCTGAAGGTGGGCTGTTTTTGAGTATTCTCTATTCATGTTATACAAAAATTTATCATGAAAGAATTTCCATGTAGAGTTACGTCGTAATGGTAAATATTCAGGATCCTACTCCTACTAATATGCTGCTGGCTTCCGTATCTACTTACATTCGTGGTTTACACGTGCAGTTTTTGACCTTTTTCGACACGTGAGCGACGGTAAGTAAAAGTAGAAAGGTGAGCGTTTACGTTAATAAACCTTCTGCCAGTTTGATATTACAACTCCGTAATACCCTCAATATTTCATGCTCTTATTGTTTCTGGCCTTGGAAGGTGTTTGAGCTGGAATGTACAGAGTTTTGCTATGTCACGAGGCATTTTTAATCCTAGACTTCTTCTTGAAGAGATGATAATTGACTTCTCTCATAAAGTTTTAAGTACACATGCATGTGTCACGTCTGGTTTACTTTCTTGGATTTTAGAACCTTCAGTCACAAAACGATCCAACTTTAACAGCCATAGGATATATATCATCTGTGAATGTTTTCCCGAGAGCTCATACAGATTAGAACAACGTTGTACTTAAACTTCGAATATAGCCACGTATTTCATTATATGAAAATCCTTTCTGGAGCGGAGTCACAACATGTACATTTTTAGTTCATTCGAACTCCAAACAATAAGTAATTCTAATTCTACCCATATTCTGAATAGCATGCTCGGCTGACTGTGAGTGTAGGAAGAGCTCATACTTCTCCTGTGAAATCATCTATTTCGTGCTTTCAGTCAGCTATCTTACATACTTCATGTACATTTTTGTGCTCACTCTGCTATGTACAATGCAAGGAGGAATAATTCCTTGAGATTTCTTTGGGCTTCATGAAAGTCTCGGCGCTTTCTCCAAACTACTCTTGGAATTAGCAAAGGATCTCAACAATAATACTTACTCGTATGCATTCATGCTACTGGATCCTTGACAGGTTTCTCCTATCTAACTTTTGATGATGCGGTTACTTCAGAAACCTCAAGTTCTGTGAGAATACTTGGAAACGAGACCACAGAATTGTCAGTATCAGTACAGCCTTGTCCTCATTGTTATGCTTTCCTAGGAACGTCTTTTTTAATTTTGACTATAAATATCTACAGCCGAAAAGTGAAAGTGGGGCTTAAAAACCAATGTGGCTGTCACATTCGTTGCATTTGATTAGCTCCGTGTGCCGCTCGACATAGGTGTCTCTACAATGGTAACGTCAACTCACATACCGAATAATGTCATTAATTTTCACACAACTTTACAAACCGACCACGGGCATCTATAAATTCGTGTTTAGAGCTGTACTGAATAATTATCTCCTAAGTGGGACCTATAATTACGTTACGAGGGGAAATTTCCCTTGTGCGCATACATACTGGTGCGGGCGTCCTGCCAAATGCCTGGTAATTTCTGCCAACACACATGCACAGCTCAGGATATATTCAGTCCAGGCATACTTTGTATAGCTAGCTCGGCGAAACACTTGTATTTTCTGTATTATCAACTGAATTTCGTACTTACTAGTACTGTGAAGTCAGTCTCCACTGACCATTTTAAGACCCACTATGTGCGTTTAGAGACTCATTCCTTGTAACATGAGGATGATTTGGTAATGATGTGAGTATCTAACAATAATTAAGTATCCACTAAAATGTGTCATTATGCATGTTTTAATTCCCAGCTGGTAAAGCATTCTTGGTATTATGGTTTCCCATGATGAAGTTTGTAAATTACACTACAAAATGGTAACCTGGTAAGACTCTCATTCAGAAATTGACCCTCGTAGTAGTAGTTAGAGCATGAGCTTTCCTATATGGTCGTTGTAATATTGCATAAAAGAATACTTACCTTCTTCTAATGAATTTATGGTCTTGGGACCATCCGTTCGAGGAGCGATTACATCCCAAGATCAACTAAGGAAAGTGGAACGCTTCACATTCCGGGGTAAAGCTTCAAAGAATTAGTTCCCCTTGAAATATAAACACAAACATTTCTGCAAAACCAGGTCTTTGATCATTATTCATCCTTAGCACGTACATCCTCCCAGAAGTGTTCACTTTACATCGTTCCAGAAAACTGTTTCCATTCAGTCTCAACCAATTTATGGGTAGGCAGTCTTTGGGTCGGCTTACCAGTCGATTCCGAGCAGAGCTCACAGCTATCAGATGAATAAATCTAGGTCAGGCTTAGGCCTGGTAATACTTCACGGTCTTTTATATAAAGGAAGTCCCTGGGTCCTCCAACCTATCAGTCTTAAGGTTACGTTGTCATTCTTATCCTATCAATACCTTTTTAATATAAAAGGTCTTATCTTATTCCCTTGAATCCAAGAAATTGGATTATGCTTGTGCATACATTTCTCGGTTTGGGATGTTGGTCAGGGTTTTGTAAAGGGAAATAACAGTACCATATGCATATAGCATTTAATTCATATAGCTGGAATATGTGGATACATAGTTTGAGATGGGAAATTTTCTCAGTCTACAATATATGGCTTAGTGAGCGCTGAGCCCTTATCCATGAAAAATGATACATGGAATATTTAAGTCAAGAAATGCATCCCTAAGGTCTTCCGCCTTATAATAAATTTTGCTACCAAAAATTAATTTAACTTGACGTTTGCTTATTTCTTCCAGGTATCTGCTTCGTACGAGTCCTCCTCATGAGAGCTGACACTGGACGGGTATTGAAGAGGAAAAAGACGACATTCCAGCGACTGTGTGGAACTTCTTCCGATCAACCTCTGTTCAATGAAACACTCGTTTTTGACATGCCACCCCAAGAGCTAATCCAAACAGTATTGCTAGTTCTCGTGTGTCAAACAGATAAGGCTTCTATGTCCAGGTACCGACATTCTGGAGGAGAGATTGACTGTTTGACTTCTGGAGAATCTCCCACGTCCTCAACAACAACTGATGACGGATTATTCCATTACGGAGAAAATCTGAATGTTAGCCCACAGAAAGGAGAAAGTAGGAACTCGAATTTGAGTGCCAACAGACTCCACGACGACAGGCGGGGTAGTGACTCCCAACTGCATCATAAGCCGTCACGAACACGGGACGATGTTGTCGGCAAAGTTGCTTTTGGATTCTCAATTAAAAATCCTATCGGGAAATACCATTGGGAGAAAATGCTTCGGAATCCCAGAAATGTTAATACCGAATGGCACAGTTTGAAGTAAACTTTCCACTGAAATTTGGATTTTTGGATCCAAAATCGAAATCATGGAATATTGATGTTTGTAATTATATGTTGTAATATAGAAATTAGTTTTTTGATGCATGTACAAACCCTTTACATTTTAGAAGTTATATTTACAGTATATATTTGTACACAAGAACACTGTCTGAAGTCGAATACTAGCAAGAACTCGTTTATCCTCGGTTTTATTATCACATTGTAGACTTACAATAATTAAAGTGGATATTTTCTTATTTATTTTACCTGTAAATGTAATATTGTAGGTAAATAGGCTCGAATTCTTAAGTTTATTATGATGTTTTGCCACTCCGTGGTGGTGTTAATTCTTTAAAATATGTAATTCAGTCTGTAGTGACTCTGTGTAAAATCTTCTGTGCTAATTATTACTTGATCAACGTGCGAAACCAACAATGTCATATGCGTATGTATAGTTTTGTGACAAGGTTGGATACTATATCAAGTTCGGGTCGACACGGACAATTGTTTAGGTTTCGGTTGCATCGAGGTTCGAAATAAAATTAAGCACTTTGATGAAGTTCCCATTTAATTTGTGGATCTAGCCCAATACTAACTGTGAAGTCTTTTTCGGATTATGTAACATAATAAAATAATTAGTTACCAACCCACCAATTATCAGCTTAAGCGCGTTTGCGACAAACTAGAATACGCAACCCTTGTTTTAGTAAACATCCGTAAATGAAGTAATTACCTACTTTTCTGTTCAAGAATATTAGTTACTTTTCAGATGTATATTTTCAATATTATTTTCGAGAGAAGAGTAGTAACCACTGACGATGTTTTAACAAGGTATGAAAGCAAGGGGTACACGGGGCTATGTCGCAACTTGCAGTGAAAACAGAACTACAAAACTGTCAATAGTTCGTAGCGAGTTTAATTTTTTCATTTAATGATTCTGACATTTCTAAATTGAACGGTACAATAGAAACAAGGTATAGACAATGAAATTATGTTTAACTGTCATGTAGAAAATAAATGTATATGGTAATGACTTGATAGCACTGTCTTAAGGTGAGAGAGGTGGGTAGAAGTTGGATTTGTAAATAAAATGTCTACTTGACAACGTACTGGAATAAATATTCAATGTAAAATGGTACAGCGTATATTTACTACGATACTACTGCTGAAAATCATTTTATTTAGGCAGAACAAAACTCGTTGTGTTGCGAGTCGTAGTGAAACATACTTATGTGTATACGTCACAAAGGATACTTTGCTTCGAAGTATTGCAAAAATTCATGCGACTCACATTCAAACAACAATTTAAACAAAAGATCACTGATTTTTCATCTTTCATGTCAATTGGGAACGAAAATACAATGAAGGGCGACTAGTACTACTTTTGACCTATATTTTCACTATCAGTACTAGAAACGTGTTGAACCGACCAAACTGGCTAAAGATCGGTTATTGTTTGCTCTTGACCATAAAACGTAGGCAGATGCTAGTCCAGCTCCAACTAATCCTCCGACTCCACATTTCCTTAGACCAGCTGAAAATGATAAAAAAAAGAACTTCAAAGTATTGCAAGAGAATTTTCAATTCTAAATCCGCAAGATATGGAAGACGTACAAATTAAAATTTTCTGCTACTGCCTATGAAGTAATCAAATTCATCACAGCTCTAGTAATTATCATTGGCTGGGTTACAAAATTTACCCCATCCCATCTTTTAAAATTTAATTCAAAGTTTGTAGCAAATTCTTTTCCATATTTTGAAAATATTGCAATGTCCTGGGTCCGTTTTTGGGGCCACCGAGGTCAAAAACGTGAAGCAAAGTTAGCATTTCAAAATTAAAATATTTTCAAGCTTAAACAATTGTTTGTCAGAATGTTTTGACTTTCGTTTTCAAGGAAATTACATGGCTTTCCCGAAAACCAATTGATACGTCTCTGCGTTGAGATTTGGATCATGGTCGGTAAAAATAGAGAGCAAGGTTGAAAAGATATGGAGCACGAGGTAGTATTGAAGGGTTCAATTTTTCAATCATACTAGTCGTGATAAAAATATTTCAAAGCACTAAGTTTTTAGCTAATTCCATTGGCATTCATTTGGAATTAATATCACTAGCTAAATTACAAATTGCAACCAAATTAGTGACGCAAGGTTTGCGATTATTTCAAAAAGTTCATCACTAACAATAGGTTTTGCATTATTTAGGCCGTTCGTCACCAGACCAAATAATGTAAAATCAAACGACTATTAAAAATTAAACTAGAGAGTAGTGATATGACGGACTGTGAAGAATCTTTCATGTACGGTAGAACGCTACGAACAAAAAAAAATTGCTGTAGATACTTTCTGTAACTCAAACTAGAAGCATGTATTTTAAAGATCGAGAGTAAAGTTCACAATTTCTTCGAATTTTTAAAACTAGGATTCGGTAACCTTCAACACAACCTTACCAGCTCCATAGCATTCAACCCTCTCGTCTTATTTTACTGAAAAATGGATCCTCTACATTTAAAAGCATTTCACTTAATTTGAAGAGATATTATTAGTAATTACCACTACCTCAAAACAAACCCAAATCAAAATGCTTACCCGAAGATTTGTAAAGTAATCCCGTGGCTGTTGCTGCTCCTATTGTATTAAAATCATCATCGTCTCTAACCCAATTGAGAAGAACACCAAATCCGGAATACATTAGGGCCATTATACCGAGGGCATTTCCTGACGTAGCTCCTCGTTTTACAACATAGTTGATTAACCTGCAATTCATACAAAATCAATTAACAAACCTTTCCACTTTGTAATCCACACAATACTCACTCCAAAGTACACATTAAAACCCAAAGCCGTACTGGACAGAAAAACACCCACAGCATAAAAAAGGCATCTCTCAAAACTATAAACCAAACATATAGGTATAAAAAAAATCCAAAAAAAAAGAGGGAAAAAAGGCACTCAACCACCAGCACTTACTGAGTTCGACGAATTTTAGCAGGTTGACCTTTGGTTTCTTGAAGACCTCGATATAAGCCGGAGAAGCCTCCAACACCAGCACCTAATATAACCGAGCCACCGATTGCTCCGAAAGCATACTCTAAACGACCTCTCTGTCTGCTGGCCCCTTCAGGAAGTATGAATTCAGGTTCTTGGATCGCATAAGGATTTACGTTCAAGTAAGGGGACAATAAAGGGGTATTTGTGTTACTGCTGTGAACTGCAAAAAATAATTACAGATACATATTAGAATCAACATTTCCCCACCGTCAATCCCATCAAACTATACACTCTCAACAAATCATCAAATTTTACATTTAAATTTAATTTTACTCTAATTCCTTAATTTGCGTTTCTATTCTATTCTGACACAGTATCTTAAAATAATTTCTTTTACAAATCATCCAACCACCCAAATCTCCTTTATCCTTCACACTCTCAATTAATTAATAAAAACAAAACTGATGCAATTTAAAATGAAAATGTGTAATCAATAGTTATTATATTCCTTTCCACTTACCCGATACATTCATTGAAGGGTCGTCCGGGGCGTACGTGGGACTGTAAATACCTAATAAGTTCCTAAGAGAGGAACTTTCCTTCTCCATGTTGGAACCGCTCAAAATTTTGTCGGACGAAATTTTGATTTACAATTTTAATACTATTTTTCACAAAATTCCTGATTTGTTAATTGAGCTATTCTCTCAAAGTCGGAGGTTGTACAATTCCATTGCTACTCACATGCTCTCCGAGTGGCCATGCGGATTGCACTAGCGAAGGACGAGGGAGAAGAGGTTTATTTAAAATTTGACACCCCAATTGACGTCACTCCTCTCAAACGTTTTTCAGTATCAGAGCAAATCCGGGAGATGGCACAAGCTCCGCGTAATTTAATCCAGAAGCAAACAATAAATATAATCCATTACTATTACAACGAAGCTCTAATAATTAAAGAAAGTCGTTTATGAAGTTCTTCAAGAATAGAAATCCTAATGGTCATTATTTTGCATTTTGTTCATACAGTCTGAATAGGGTTCTGAATATAATTACTTTTAAATTGCTTATAAGGAAAAATCTAAGATGCAATTATTACTAATTATTATTAAGTTTAAGAGGGTAAATAAGGAATTCCTTTGGGAGCTGGGGTCATAAGGGACAGATGCAACTTGGAGTATGTTTAGTTTGGATTCATTTAAATGTTGTAAGGAAATTATAACGCTCATTACCAGTCCCCAATGAGGGTGTTATTTCAGATGCTTTAAAATATGCGTGTTGTAAAGCTATTCCTCAGGGATAATGCTGCAGTAAAAAAATTGCCAGTAATCACGTATAGAACGGATAAGAGCTGGAGTAGTTAAATGTGCAATGATTTAATTTCTTGATGTGTCTTACGTAATTATGTGTATGTAGAGCATGTGTTATTGGATTAAAAATAAGTCAGAGGTAGATATTCTGGAGGAACGTCTGCGGCCTCATCCACCGCGTGAGTGCAAGTGGCAAGAGCAAATCGAGATAAGAAATTAGAAAAATTAACTTTTAAATTTCATTTAGAATATAATGGTTTAGTATGTCCGCTCCTGCTGGTGAGGATTATGTACTTCCATATGTACAGTCATATATTTACAGATAAGGGGGACGTCATAAAATAATGTTTGCCGTGCTATGGTCTACCCCTGCCCTGTTGCGTGGAAAGTCTAAAATAGTAGAAATGACCATTGTATAGACGGGTGATAATTGTCAGTTAGTGTAAATTGTAGTTTCGATAAACGCTTCTGAGCTGGTACGGATTGATGCTCTACAAATTCTGCAAATTGGAATTATTAAAAGACTTTCAAGTACATCAATCCAGCCATCAGTGATATTGATTTTTCGGCCCATTTACGTAATCGGACGAAATGCAGGGAAGATAACATGGACGGTTATTAATGGTAGAGTATATGATGTAAGAGAAGTGTGGAAATACAAGGAAGGTTAAATGTCAGAAAATAGTGATTAGTTGTAAGAAAATGGAAGATGTTAGACCCGTGGTTATCGCTGGAGACCCCTCCAAGTGCGTAATACCTTCACACTTTTATCAACCATCATCTTCAAATATGATATAAAATGACTCATTCCGTGATACTTTCTTTCTTGATTTACTATTAAATGTCTTTGACTATCTCTATATGTATATACTCCTTGGAGATGGCATGATTTTGATTTTGTAAAGTAAAACTACTTTAACACAGGCATCTAGCCACCTCCCATGTAGGAACAAATAAAATTCCCTTTCAAATAGCCTACATTAAATATTTGTCACTCTGAGTACACATTATGATGGCAGGGTTGGATACCGTATATAGGGTCCACTATAAAGCCGAGTAGATTATGAAGTTAACCTAACTGGGATATTTGCATGACAAGTACTTATTGTATACTTACATACAATACGATATATGGTTCACCTAATAGTTTTACAGAAATTAATCCATTCCCTTTTCTTAAGGATTCTCAGTTGATCCAGTTCACTCTTCTGTCGGCTTTCCAGCGTCCAAGATGCTCAGTCAAGTGTCACAAACTGTAGCTCGTTCGTCCCTATCAAGGGCAGTCCTTCATCAGAAAAGATTGGTGTTGACCCTTAGTCAGGGAGGGCAACCATGTGCCACGATCTCTACTACTGGGGTTCTGTACACCCGGCCCAAGAAACTCATCCCGAAACGGGAAGAATTCGCTTCACGTCATATTGGACCGAGGCAAAAGGACCGTGATGCAATGCTGGCCTACTTGGGTTTTGAGGTAAAGTAAAACTAATTATTACGGAATTCGAAAAAAAAATCCCGAAGTAATAATACCCGTAATAATCATTTCAAAGTCCATATTTTTCTTTCAACTTGTGATGTGCAGTGCACTATGAAGACTGAAATTGGGCACAGTTGGGGCATACTGATTTGATTATTTAATTTACTTTAAGACCTTGGACCATATGATTCAAAGAGCCGTGCCTGAAAATATACGTCTGAAGAGGGACTTGGAACTGGAGGAACCTTATGGTAACAACCTTGTATTTTCATGAGCATTCATCATGTTTGGCTTTTTTAAAATTATTACACTCAATCTAAATAGATACTTTTACTTTGAAGATTCTATCAAGCACTTGATTACACAGTATTACACAGTCAATATTGACCCAATATTTATTTAAATATGTGTAATTTATGAAATGTATACAAACTTGAGTCTATTCAAATGGCAGATAACAGCAGAAATTGTATCACATTTACTTTTGACCTCCTACTATTTTCAGCTCATAATTTGTCTTACTTACGTCAATGACTACTCTTGCGTAACTTTCACTCCCTACACGTGTGTATAATAGTGGCACGATCATGGGGCACATGGATAATTCAATATTATTACAGTAAGTAAAGGCCTTATGTACAATTTTCAATTCAGATGAGCACGAATTAATCTCAAGGATCCGAGGCATTGCTGAGAAAAATAAGATCTGGAGGAGTTTCTTGGGAATGGGCTACCACAATTGTGTTGTTCCCCATACTATCATGCGAAATGTCTTTGAAAATCCAGGATGGTAAGATCATATAGATGATTTTAGGACGCAAGAGAGGCTTTATGACAATTCAAGCTTTCTTAGAATCTCCAATGCAAAGTGCAATGTTAGGCTTTGCTTTTTTATCCAATGAATTATTAACTAATAGGACTACTCAGTACACACCTTACCAACCCGAAATAGCACAAGGAAGATTGGAAGGTCTGTTGAATTACCAAACCCTTGTGACAGACTTGACCGGACTGCCCGTGGCAAATGCATCCCTACTTGATGAAGGCACTGCTGCTGCTGAGGCTATGAGCTTGTGCTACAGGTTATTTATTTTAATTGTATTTACCAACAACTACGCAAAACCATTTGAAGATATCCTACGCATACAAATATCTTACCATACCATTCACTCTTGGTTTACTCCACAGACAAAACAAACGTCGGAAAATATTTTTATCTGATAAAATCCATCCACAAACCTTGAGTGTAGTAGAGACCCGAGCGATTCCAATGGGATTAGAAGTTATCGTAGGGGATGTGAACAAGGCTGACTTTTCCAACAGAGATATTTCTGGAGTATTGTTCCAGTACCCTGATACTAATGGCAACATCCTTGACTTTAGTCAGCTTGTTCAGAATGCTCACAGCAATGGGGTATGGACAGGATGAAAGTATCGATAATTACATGCAATGAGAATAAGTAATCATAATTTACTAAACATACTTCTCTGGTCATTTAGACCTTAGCAGTTTGTGCCACGGACTTATTGGCATTGACCATCCTCAAGCCCCCGGGTGATTTTGATGTGGACATTGCAGTTGGAACCAGTCAGCGACTTGGAGTTCCTTTAGGTTATGGTGGCCCTCATGCTGGATTTTTCGCTTGTCGCAACTCCCTCACAAGACTCATGCCTGGAAGAATGATTGGTGTCACTAGGTGATTGTGAATCTCTGATTTTCAAAATTAAGTTATTATTGTTTAAAAATCTACAGTCATGGAGCGTCTCATGCAATTATATTCTATTTCAGGGATGCAGGTGGAAAAGATGCCTTTCGTCTAGCTCTACAAACCAGGGAGCAGCATATACGTCGTGACAAGGCCACCAGTAATATTTGTACAGCTCAAGCCTTGCTGGCAAATATGTCAGCCATGTATGCTGTCTATCATGGACCTAGCGGACTTCGTAACATCGCAAATCGTGCTCATACTGCAGCTTTAGTCCTAGCAAAGGGTCTTCGGGAATCAGGAAACATTGTAGAAAATGATTTCTTTTTTGATACACTTCACATCACCCCTGCTATGGCCCAAAGTGAAATTCGGCATCAAGCCAATCAGAAAGAAATTAATTTGAGATACAATCTAGATGGAACTGTACGTTAATTTATTTAAAATAGCTATTTATTTTAATCAGTTGATTTTTTTGAATACCCATCATCGATTTGCAATTTATATTGAGATTTATTTGGTAAATTTTAGGTAAATGTTGCCCTTGATGAGACCGTAACTGAAGATGATATTAATGATTTGCTTTACATTTTCCGGTGCAAAACTAACTTGAATAAGGTAAGATAGAAAGAATACTTGCAGAATTATGGGTTCTTCCAATTGATCCCGAAATAGTAGAGCACCGGGCAGAATAATTTTATAAACTTCATATATCTATTGTTAACAGCTTGGAAAAGAAATTGAAAACACAGATACCTTGGAAGGAAGTATTATAAACTCAGATTTCAATCGTACATCCTCTTACCTAACGCATCCCGTCTTCAATACTCATCATTCCGAAACTAGAATCGTGCGATACATGAAGACCTTGGAAAATAAAGATTTATCGCTTGTCCATTCTATGATTCCGCTGGTGAGTCAAAGTAAACTAACTCTTAAGAGTTTATGATTTTCAAGTATATTTTTACGTGTGAGTGATGTGGGGGAGACTTGACATCTGTGATTGACTTTAGGGCTCTTGCACCATGAAACTCAACAGTACTACAGAGATGATGCCTTGCAGTTTCCGACATTTTACGGATATTCATCCCTTTGTTCCTTTAGAACAAGCATTGGGATACCGGGATCTTTTTGAACAATTAGAACGTGACTTATGTGAAATTACTGGTTACGATAAAATCTCCTTTCAACCGAATAGGTAGGATATGTAATAGTGACGTGTACTCAAAATTATTGAGGATTAAAAGTAAAAATCTCTTATTAAAAATATATTGTGGGATATTTAAGTTAATTTAATATTTTCCAGTGGGGCACAAGGCGAATACGCTGGACTCCGTGCAATTAAGTCTTACTTGGAAGCTAAAGGTCAAGGACATAGGAACGTTTGCTTGATTCCCGTCTCAGCTCATGGAACAAATCCAGCATCCGCACAAATGGCTGGAATGAAAGTAGAACCAATTAATGTATCCAAGGATGGGTCTGTAGATGTGAAACATTTGGAGGCAAAAGTTAGCAAGCACAGAGATGAACTAGCCTGCCTTATGATTACTTACCCCTCTACAAACGGTGTGTTCGAAGAGACCGTAGCAAGTATTTGCCAATTGATCCACGACGCTGGTGGTAATTATTTTCTTCATTGGTTAAATCCGTGTCCGGCGAACTGCCACCCACACAACTGCCATAAGAACAACTGCCACAAATATTTTCTGCCCCCTCCATAAATACTCAGATAGTAACAACTGCCACAATGCCAACTGCCACATAACGAACTGCCACCGGTCGGCATGATAATATGCTAATCACCATTGTTATATGATATACATAGTGAGAGCCTTGCTAAGTCCCATGATAAAAACAACGATAATTGTAAGTTTTAGCATAGTATTTCCCTATGAGACTTATATAGCATAACATGTAACTAAAGGTCTTAGCATAGTATTTCCCTATGAGACTTAGCATAGTATTTTCCTATGAGACTTAGCATAGTATTTCCCTATGAGACTTAGCATAGTATTTTCCTATGAGACTTAGCATAGTATTTTCTTATGAGACTTAGCATGTTTTCCTATGAGACTTAGCATAGTATTTTCCTATGAGACTTAGCATAGTATTTTCCTATGAGACTTAGCATAGTATTTTCCTATGAGACTTAGCATAGTATTTTCTTATGAGACTTAGCATAGTATTTTCCTATGAGACTTAGCATAGTATTTTCTTATGAGACTTAGCATAGTATTTTCCTATGAGACTTAGCATAGTATTTTCTTATGAGACTTAGCATAGTATTTTCCTATGAGACTTAGCATAGAACAATTCATTATACGCTATTCATATACACGAAGGGGGCAGATGTGCTAGTTGCAATGAGTAATTGTGGCAGTTGTGCAGATGGCAGTTACATGTGGCAGTTGTGAGGGTGGCAGTATAGAAATCCCCCCTAGAATCGTTAAAACATTTTGCCATAAAATAAAACTCCGCATAAAGTTTTTGATGAATCTATCTGAAAACTTTTTCCAGGTCAAGTTTATCTAGATGGCGCTAACATGAACGCTCAAGTAGGAATTTGCCGCCCTGGTGACTATGGGTCAGATGTTTCTCACTTGAATCTCCATAAAACCTTCTGCATTCCTCACGGAGGTGGTGGTCCAGGTATGGGTCCTATTGGTGTGAAGGCACATTTAGCTCCTTTCCTTCCATCACATCCTGTTGTGGATCCCTTGGCTTCAATGGGACGATTGTCGAAATCGTTTGGCGTGGTCAGTGCTGCCCCCTTTGGATCTTCTGCAATTTTGCCGATTTCTTGGGCGTACATTAAGGTATTGTCTTATTGACAAATATGTGAATGTGGATGAAATTATTGCTCATATTAGTATTTCAAAATTATATCGGCCCCTATGAAAACCTGTAATTTGTGTTTGGTATAGATGATGGGAGCTAAAGGGTTGAAGCGAGCCACACAAGTTGCTATCCTTAATGCTAACTACATGTCCAAAAGATTAGAGAAATACTACAAAACTCTACACAAAGGCAAGCACGGTTTGGTTGCTCATGAATTTATAATTGACGTCCGTGATTTCAAGAAGACAGCTAACATCGAGGCAGTTGATATTGCCAAACGTTTAATGGACTATGGTTTCCACGCTCCTACGATGTCCTGGCCTGTGGCTGGTTCCCTCATGATTGAACCCACTGAGTCCGAAGACAAGGGGGAACTTGACCGATTCTGTGATGCTTTGATTTGTAAGAAATCAGGATTAATTATTATTCCCTGAATGCTTTCCATCAAACTTGATTAAAAATTATTTTTTTAATGTGCGTAGATATTCGGCAAGAAATCGCTGAAATTGAAGCTGGTAGAATGGATTCTAATATAAACCCACTCAAAATGTCCCCTCATACTCAAGCTACTATAATGTCTTCAGAATGGAATCGTCCTTATAGCCGAGAAGCTGGTGTATTTCCTGCTGTAAGTTTATATTTCAAAAAGTTCGTTTGTAAGCGTCTAAATTATTTTTAAAGGGAGACTAATCATTTCATAATTTTTGTCATATTTCTGTAGCCTTTTGTCCGCCCTGACACTAAAGTTTGGCCGACAGTAAATCGAATCGATGATATTTACGGCGACAAGAACCTGGTTTGTACTTGCCCTCCTATGGAATCTTATGTTTCACCTGGCGAAGATGATTTTCAGGAGGCTATAAAGCAATAAAGAACTACTTTTTATTTTTCATAACATGAAGTCAAATATTAATACTTGGAAATTGGAATGCCGTTTAATTATTTCATGAATCGAATAAATTTGTTTTTACAACCACCAATTTCAAAGTATCATATAACTGTATGAGTCTACCTTTTTTCCTGTATTTAGCATAACTATCTCTGCCATCTCACCTCTGCTTCTTCTAAATATTCCTGCTAAAGATGCTTTTTATCAGGATGAAAATCATGCAAAGAAATCCTGTTGGTACAGGTGGCAAGAATTTGGTAGCTTTAATAATGCTAAAACGTCAGCACAAATGAAAACGATACAAAGAAAAAATTCTATAATACTAGATCTACATACTATAATATATGTATAATTTACCTTAATACCTGGCCCATACAGTGAATGATGTTACCTTCTCGTCGAAACAACACGCTTAAATAAACAATACTAAGAAGTTAAGGATTAAAAATTAATTTGAGCACCATAACAAAGGTATTACTTTACAACCAAACAAGCTCAGGAATATTGCGATATAAATCCAAACTTTGAGGATTGGCTAAAGCACCAACATTCTTGACTTCTCGACCTTCAATAACATCCCTTACAGCAATCTCCACTTTTTTCCCACTAATTGTATACTGAAATCAAGGAAGCTGGAGATAACATTCGCCATACAAAAAAATATGCCATAACGTAGGAATAGGAAATGATATTTTATTGAGTTGAACTGTAAAATAAGTTCAAAAAACTTACTGGAATATCTTTCGTCTCCATAATCAAAGCAGGAACATGTCTCGGTGATAAATGCTCGCGAATAGATCTTTTAATATTACTGACTAAATTATTATCAAAAGTTGATTGTTCAACAATTTTCACAAAAAGGAGAACCCGCTCATCATCTCCAGTTCTATTTCTCTGACCGACGCAGACGCTATCAGTGACCTCTGAGAAGCGTTCGACTGGAAGAAAAAAAATACTCATTTAGAAGCATTCAATTAGAATTGGAATTCATGGTTAAAGTAAGCTGAAGAAAGTTAACTTATGGTGTCAGTTTGGGGAAATATATTTGTATAATCACTATGACTAAAAATTGAGGGTACCTATTTGATAAATTTCGGAGCTTCCGAATCGAACTCCACTTGGGTTAAGTGTAGCATCACTTCTACCCAACATCACTACCCCTTTGGTTAGAGGAGAAACGAGAATAAAATCTCCATGAGCCCAGACTCCGGTGAATTTAGCAAAGTAAGCTTTGTGGTACAGCAAACCATCAGTATCTTTATGGAAATTTGTGGGCATACTTGGGAAAGCCGAACGAACCACAAGTTCGCCTCTCTCATTTGTCACGCTACGTCCTTCCTCATCCACACAATCAATGTCACAACCCAAATGGTAGGATTGAATTTCACCTCTATACACAGGCAATGTTGGGTTCTGACCCATGAAGCAACCAATAATGTCAGTTCCACCTGCGTTATGAAAATTCATGTCAAATGAAGATTAAAGTTACTTAAGAATTTAAGCCGGAAGGTGAAGGCCGGGTGTTAAATACAACACAGAAAGCCTACTGACCAGATATAGAACCGACGATAACGTCCTTTTTTATGTGATTATAAATAAAATCAAAGGACTGAGGCTTCAAGGGTGACCCTGTTGACAGTATCATTCGCAGGTAGGTTTTGTTCTTATCGATAGTACTTATATCGCTCTCCAGTTTATTTACATTCTTTGTAAAGATGTCTTCTTGAACAGCCAACCATTTTGCACTAGTTCCGAAAATAGTTATTCCGACCTCTTCCACCATTGCCCAAAGCTTGGTGGTTGGACTTCCATCGTATAAAACAACGGCACAGCCTGTGAATAGGGAGCTGATAAGCCAGTTGTACATCATCCAGCCGACCTTATGAATGACACTCAATGAGCATAATCTCGCCAAATGTGCTAACTGTTATCTATTCATAATTACTTATGTGTAAATGTAAGTGTAAGACATGATCCTGTATGTGCCATTAAGTTCAAAAGTAAGCTTACTGTGGTGTAGTAGAATATCACGTCATTTTTCCGAAGATCGCTTTGGAGAACATGTTCTTCCACGTGTTTGACTAAAGTACCCTAAAGGAAAAAGACCAATCATTCATTTAATTTCATTATTTTATATTCTTGTAACTACAACACTACAAGCAATGTGCAGAGAAGAACAGGTAATGATATTACACAGGATAGGAATCCGAGTAAGCAGAAACTGTGTCATCTTACCCCAACCGAGTGAACCATGCATTTAGGCTTGCCGGTGGTACCAGAAGAATACATTATAAATAAGGGATGGTCAAATGGCACTTGTTCATAGTCGAGTGAAGTCACCGTAGAAGACCGGAACCTCTGCAAGAATTCCGATGATGTTACCCTGGTATCAAAGTAGTCAATATTACAATCATCAAATTCGTTCATAGCTCCTGACATTATGAAAGTATTGAAATAACAGATGTTCTGTTTGTTTGTGTGTATTAAACACGTGGCTGCAGAAAGCAACCATGATTACATACCAAGTTGTGCTCTGCATCTTCATTTCATGGGCTTCTTGATCAATAAAGGGTATTATAACAACTTTCGTCACACTTGGAAGCTCCCGGAGGATATCAGTCAGTTTAGTTCCCATATTATGTACTTTCCCATTATAAAATACAGCATTTACTGTAATCACAACCTTCGGCTCGGTCTGCTTAAATCTTTCCACAATTCCCTAATAACAAGAAAATTTCGCGAATAGGAAATGATCTAAGTAGTTAATTATGTACTTTCAACATCCGTACTAAAATTATACTGGTCCTAATGCTCAACTTAAACATCGTCTACGTACCGTTGCTCCATAGTCGGGTGAAGTGCACGTCCAAATAGCTCCTTGGGATGCGGTGGCTAGGAGAGCGGATAAAGTCTAGAACCGAAAAAAAACCTTTGCTTTCAGCTACATTTGGATGTCATAAAAATCTCATGTTTTATTAGTTAGAAAGGAATTTGAATTCCAAAAACAATGTACAGTTTGTTCATATACGTATACATCCAGCTGTCTTAAAATTGTAATGTAAAATCATAAAATGTAATGGAAATATACCTGCGGACAGTTTGGCAATATTCCAGCCACAACATCTCCTTTTTTTACTCCAGCTTCCCGAAGTGCTGCAGCCCAGGCTGTAACTTCTGCCTTCAGTTGTCCATAAGTTAAAGTTTCAAGTGTCGGATGCCCTTCGCCTGGAAGCAAGTCACAAGTAATTTACAAGGCACATGAAAACAGGATTTAAAATAAACTCAAAGCCGGCACTCACACTTGTGAAAAATGTCTCAAAAAAACTCCAGTATTTGGAATGTTTACAGATATCGATAAAAAATAGTCATGAAGTGACAAAATGAAAATAGAAAGACGACAGAGCGAAAATAGAGATAGTTCTTTCTAATCGAATACGTGAAGCATAAGCACACGAGCAAGTTGTTTATTTTTTGTTGGGTTTCATGAGACGTGTGTAGTACATGTACATATTTTATGTATGCACGTATGTAAATACACTCGTGTTGCGCTCGGAGCCGTACCTATTTATCAGCAAAAATAATTACACTCAAGTATGCTTTTTCTGCTGAAGTTGCTTTCACAAAAAAGTCGTTTGCTCATTCCCTTCCCTTATTAATGAGCTCGCATTAAATAATTGCCAGTACATATACATGTGCTCCATTGAGGATAAATTCCAGGTATACCTTTGTAGTAAATTGCAACATCATCGTGGCCACCAGCTCTCTCCAATAAATTTTCTGCATAGTTTAGTTTAGTTCCGACAAACCATTTAGGAATCCGGTCTATTGGGATGGACTCATCAACCACTGATTCGTACGGCTGGCTATGAATAATTTTAGTGAAGCCCCAAACTTCCTCCCAGAACCTCGCGCGGTTCTTGACAGACCATTTGTGCAAGTCGTGATAATTCTCTACATAAACAATAAAAAGAAATCATAAATTCCATACTACATAAAATATTTTATGACTACTAGCTATCTCGCAAGAGCTATTAAACAATTAGTGACATCCTTCTTACCCAGATTAGCACCATATATTTGATTAATATTTTTCTGAAAAACTTTCAAATTTGTTTTGGAAACGTTTTCCGGATTTGGGGTCCAAAGAGGTAAATTTTGTTCAACAAGGGAGCCCATAATTGCGCACAAGTGACGGTATACAGGTGTCAGTCGCTAAAAACAAATTACGTCTGACTTTCAATGATGAAAAATTGCAACACTAGTTCCTCCTCCTGGTGCAGGCTTGCAGTTTCCTGATGGACAAAAATGATAAAATATTCTTGAGTGTCGATATCACTACACTGAGTTGCACTCACCTAGTGTCGATAATAATTTCACACTGGAATAGCTATTTTATGATCCGTGGAAAAATATGTCATTAATTAGCTCCAGTGCAGGTACCACATGTGAAACTAAAGGAACTGAACCTCAGACATAAATGCGATTTTTCCTATTGAATTCTCATGAAACAAGTTCTACTACTGCTGGCAACCAAAGGTTGCCTCTGCCACTTGTAAATCCACCCTATGTGAGTGAGCTAACAGGATTAAGTTAATAAATTGATGAGAAACTGCGAGGTTATCATCATGCTCGAAAATTTCTTCACTGTAACTTTATCATTTGATAACACACCTCCTCTGTTACCCATTCAGAATCCAGCTACAGATACCTCCACCACCCCACCCCTCTTCATTGAACTTAATTTATTTAATAGCTCAAGTTTATTCCTTTCCGTTGGGATATCCAACTGTAATTCCTATACCCTTCGTTTGGGGAATGGAAACTAACTACTTCGACCATCACATCTCTCATCAGTATATAAATACTTGCTACACTGATGAACGCATTAGTGTCCCAATGCAAAGCTAGGAATTCCACTCTGCAACGTAGTTACTACAGATCTAGAATAATGTTAAGTTGCGTAGTATATAGTATCCACTTATCCAGTGATTTTATTTTTCCCATGCAAAATGTTGGGAATGGGAATGGTACCTATCCAAAATGTTAGTGCGTTTAGATTTGGAGGTCGGTTCAAGATTATATGACCACTGGAAAAGAAGTGAGATTAAAGATACGCAATGAAGTTATCCATACATAATGTATATCTCTATCTATCTATATATGTAGGCGTGCGTACAGAAGTTCATATACAAATATTACAAATGCGTAAATAGCAACTCCTATTTTATTCTTCTTCAGCTGCTCAACAACATGTACTCTGGTTTGCATCCCTGACACAATAATTGGCTCGTTATTAGTTATTCTGTCTTTAGTGTATGCACTGCGAGAGTAAAATGCGTAATAAATATATTGTCAACAGGTTGAGTTGATTTAGAGCCTGATTCAGGACACTTTACTTTAACACACCTCAGCAAAATTACTAAGAGCTGCAACTAAGAGTATGTACAATCAGCAAGTATGTGGCTAGCTGATTCCTGTGAAGTGGAAGAGAAGCTTAGTAATATGCCAAGAAATATTGCATAATTTAAATAGATAGAGTGACAATGAGTCATAACGTGTCATCCTGTGAATATAATGACCCTTTCGATTTTTTATGGCACGAATAGTAAAGAATTTTCCATGGAATTTCATGAATAAAATTTTAAAGGAAATAATAAATGAAGAGTTGTAATAAAATACAGAGACAATATAAGTATTTCCTACTTAAGCGTTACCATTTTCTACTTTAATCCAATTGTCAGAAAGGTAGGGGAAATATGTTATACGGCTCATATTTATACATCTGCTTAGCTAACAGAGCCTGTAAATACAGATAGTGTAAATTGCAAGTGCGCTTGCAGGAAGTGAGATTTCAGCTGGACTGAATTCATAATGTATATATGTAATTATATTATATCTATAGACACTAATAGGCAGCGACAGTGAACGCAAACATTTAAGTGTAAACAAAGCCAAATCATTTTATTATCACAATGTTTCTGTTGAGAATTCAAGCACCTATCAATGACTTGTTACTAACGACCCTCCCACGTAAAAAGTTATTGATTCATTTAAGTAAATAATAACCGCCCGTGCTGTATGACAGTGACTGTCTCGTGGGCGACAGTCACTCTCACTCGTCAAAGTCATCAAATTCTGTTCAACCCAGTACAGATTACTGTTAAGTATAATAATAATCGTTTCCCTAGCATAGATCATGCATAAAGGGAACTGATTTGACCTACGGAATCAATGCCCTGTTTTCCACACGTAGTATAATAAAAACTGCTGAGCTACAAATATAACAACGACCTACAAAATATCATTCGAAACATACTTCAAAATAAACAACATCTTAAGACCAAATAAGGACCAACAACCAGAACGAATCCAACCTTCTCATCAAGGAATGACTGTACTGAAAGTCGAGTAGCCTTCACTCCCAATCTTACACTTACAAGGAATGTATTTTAGATGTACCAGATATTCATTCCACCAAAATGAATTGGCATGGGGATTTCTCCAAATCTTCTAAATGGAACCTCAATCTCATATTTTAACCTATAATGTAAGTTAAAGAAACGCTTAAAATGGTAGAAGAATTAATGACCCAAAATTTTATATAGAATTAACAGTAAGGATTTCCAAAATTCAAGTTAATTATTCCCTGCCTCCAGGAAAGGCAGTTTCAGGAAGAAGGGCTTCCCTCAATTTTTTTCATTCCAGCTCGTAATTATATTCATTATTTAATTCATATTCATCTTCCGAGTTCCTCACTCATTGTCAGACCCAGTAGTACATATAATTCAGGAATGTTACATCCCATTTAAAATTTTAAGATTTGGGCTTCAAAATTTTGATTTAACACTAAATAATTTACAATAGTTTTGCAAAGTGTTTGCCACTGATAAAAAGGACTGCGAAGGGTCAACACTAACTTACTTATTGTTACTCCTTAAGTAGAACAACGCTCTGAGGAGACACCAAAAATACATTCCTTACTACAAAGAATCAAAATTAACGACCATGCGGTCCCTTTCAGATGGTCAAACTCAAAACTCGTCAAAGCTCCTAGCAAATACAGCCAAGAATAATTGCGAAAGACTACTTAGCATATTTACTAAATGGATAATAAATGCCGGCAGTTGGACAGACAGTGCCCAGAACCTACAGTAATTACATAGACGAAGTGAACGCAGATTGTGAGTAACGCAAAAAGTAATCCTATCTTCATTTGTATTTCATCCATTCCCTGAGTCTACCCCACAAGGTGCCAGAATCAATGTACACACAATTATGTACACTTCAGTAATGAATCCAACCTTACAAAAAAAAACAAATACATACTCTTCCCTTCTAGAAATGTAAAACAATCCAGCTCGCAATGCCACCCTTCTTAACTTTCAAAACAGGGAAAAACAGATTCATGAAAGGACAAAAAATAATAGCAATGGATTTTATTATCTCCTCCTTACACGCTGACTAAACTAAACGAACACATTAATGCCTACAAGCACCATTGTATACACACACCATAAGTAAGAACAAGTTTAAAAAAATACACAGGTATACAAGCGAATGCAACGGGTGCATCTCATGATTCCCAATCTAGATCAGATATCACCACAGTGCAGTCTTTGAAAACAAAGTTTTTGAGGCGTTAACATCAAACAGTCAGATTGGATTATTTCATGAATTTTTGGTCCACATATATAAAAGCCCTCCCTTCGTCTGAAAGGCTCAAACACTTCTAAACCTGAGGTAATGCCTTGGCTTTGGCTTGCAATTAGATGCGTTCAAGTATGATTATACTTATTATCTCGTATTATCATACTGATTTGCATGCCCATTAGTACACACTCCGTAATAAAAAATATTTAGGGAGAAGTCAAGCTGCGAGCGTAATAATAAGGACACATTCGTTCATATGCACTCTGACAATAACAAAACCCCAACTGACACTGAGCCCTCCCGTCACTGGGACTATATTGCTGTTCTCAATTTAAAAATCCACACTAATTTAAGCTTACTTTTGCCTAACTAATAAAACATGCTTAAACTATTACATATAATAATATGCTTAAGATTAGATATTACATACATAGATTTTTTGTTACAAATATATTTGATGATATTGTAGGTGGTAACTACAAACTACACATATATCTACATAAACAGATGTGCCTCTGACATATGTCCAACATTGACTGAGACAGAAATTCAAGAGATACTTTTGCTTTCATGCATGTTAAATTGTAGCATTCACATTTGACACTATATTCAGAGCAGGATAGGAGATCAACAACACAAGGATTTTTTTCCTTCAACTCACCCCCCCACACATACACACACACACGATCACAATTCTATTCCACACGTGCTTAATTCACTGCCTTCAGTCGGAGTCAGTCAGTCAGACGGGAGGCAGCGTGAGGGCTCCAAGTCCAACTAAGATTTCAAAAGTGAGGAGTTTAAATATACAATAACAATAGTATACAGATACTTACATGCTATCAGGCATATATTAGTCAAAAATAAAACTACCTACCTATTTCAATTTTGTTTCCTTCCCCCTCCCTTATTTATGGGATACTCAAATGAGGATTTCCTCCTGCTGGAATGAAAGAGTCACAGGAAACAGAGTGTGAAGTGCAGGAAAAGTTTGTTCCGCTCACAAACGGTTCAAAGCTCAAGTCCCCTCCGAACTCCCCTACCTATGCCCCAAACGGAGGTCAGAGGTCAGTTCGAAGCAAGTCAGTGAGCACCACTAATATGGCGGGAGACATTCGAGGAATGGATCAGAAGAAACCTAGGAAGACCTGGTCCACTGTTGGTAATAAATTAATTTTATTATTTATATTTTAAAGATGAAACCAATACAAAACACTTAACACAATGTTTATATAAATCTTTACACAATACTTTATATAATACTTTACACAATACTTTATATAATACTTTACACAATACTTTATATAATACTTTACACAATACTTTATATAATACTTTGCACAATACTTTATATATAATAATTTTAAATTTGTTTTTGACCTCTAGGCAGTATCCCCACAAAGTAACCGGATCCAAGTTAAATTATCAATTTTTGTTTATGAATTTGTCAGTTTGAAGGATTTTTTAAAATTAATTACTGAAAGTATTTATTTTTGGAATTATGTAACCTGTGAGTATTTTTATAACCATTACATGTAAATACACGTCCTGTATGTAAATATAAAAACGTACATTTATTATTTTGGGTCATGTTTTGTAGTCATATTGCCAATGGTACTTGTAGTACATGTAGCTATTTAAAGCTAAAAATATTTTTCCGGTTGTTGAGCCTCATGTTTATATTTGAAGACGCGGTTATGTGTGCAAAATTGCAAAATAGTGCCAAAGTGGACAAGTGTGAGGTTTAAATTTTTGCGGGAGCTTGATGTACATAGTGGGATGTAATTGCGAACGGGCAGATTATATAACTGTGGCTAACTGTATAGCTCTGGGCTTGCAATTTATGATTTTGCATCTTTATCTTTATAGAGTAATTATTACAAAAGGCTGGTGATTTTGTTGTGGGGATAATTTGTCCGTTGTGTGGTGATAAGACAAGTTTTTAGAGGTGTAAAGTAAATAGGGAATTAATATCAGTGTATTGTTTAGATTAGTTAAAGAATGTTTTGTAATTTTTGATGTGTTTGTTTGTTTGGAGAGAGTTGAGTGAGCTCAAGATTATTTTACACAACAAAAGATTCAGGGGCAAGAGCATAGGTTGTAGTAAGTTTGTGAGTAAATAGGAGGACATTGGGAAAGGATGTTCTTTCTGGTGTTGGAATATCCCTGATAACTTGCGTTGTTCTGATAGTGGATTCCTTGTAATTATACGGTGTAAGGTCTTCAACCTTTTTCGTACAGGATAGCTGGTATTATGTCGAAACGTAAAGGTAAATATATTGCCAATTATGGGGCATGAAATAAATACATTGAAGGGTAAGGCAAAGTTGTTATCTCATCGGAACCAGACACATAGCGACAATTGACAATGCATCTTCAACTTGAAAAATTCTGAATTATCGTGTAGGTGCTGCCTAGGGTGAATTTGTAAGGAGGGTGACTCTTGAGAGTGTTCCGTACTGTGTGGTGTATGTATGGGTTGGATAGCACAACAGGTGTGATTATTTGTAAGTTTGTTAGCATATAGTGAAGAATATCTAAGTAATAAATCAAGTAAATCCAGTTAATTTAGGCTGGGTTTAGGCAATACGTGTAATTTTTAAATTCTGGCTAGTACTTACATATGTATATGTAGGTACCTGTATTTGTCGTGTTGTTTGGTCATATACCCTTCCTTCGGAGTTTAAAAACGTTTGAGGGGATATCAGGTATTTAGGAGTCTTGAAGAGTTGAGGATGAGGTTGATATAATGGTCAAATTTAATGTGTTGTAGCCCAACCTTTAGTACGTAATTTTTGCATAGACGTTCCCAAATTCGGGAAGGATACGTTTGACTTTAAATATCAATAAATACCAATACTTGTGCGTTTGTGCGTCCCATGTATGCATATGTAAGTTTGACCTTAATTTATGGATGTACTTGCAGATCGTTCAGTACTCAGTGTTCACTTGCTCAAGGCGAATCTTGCCGAAGATGGATGTGAGGAGGCTCAGCTGGATGTTGCAAAAAAACTTCTTGAAGACAGTGATGATATCACAACGAGTGAATCTTCACAACGTATGATTATTCTGTTTTGATTCCATTAATTGTTCTGTAGCGTCCCTTAGGTGTTAGGTACTATGCATACACGCACTAACAATAGGTATGTTGAATTTTGTAGAGTTAATATGAGTGAGCCAGAGCTAACTTTTTAATTGATTTCATTTGTAAATGCCAAACTTGGATTTTTGAATTAGTCTTGTCCGCTGTATCCTAAGAATTGCGGGTAATTGTAAATGATGACTAGAAACTAGGTAATAAGTACACGTGTAGTTTGTATATCCACCATTGTATTATGAAGGTCGAATATCGAATACTACTTACGTAGGTAATCAACGAGCAAAGTTTGTAGTCGGAAAATTTATTAAAAAATAATTTAAGATGGGTTGATAATGTTATCTGATAAAACCTTAAGCGGTGAGCTGGTTTTGGATTGTCTTGGTTCGACTTTTTGCTTGGGCTTTTAAAGAATCCAGATTTTAAAAATTTATTTATGGCTAGCAGCATCGCCCTATAATGAAAGAAGTAGATATGAATTATTTACCAGGAAGAAATATTATAAAAGAAACCATAATTTTTCTTGAGTTCAATAATTGGGTAATAATAAATCAAAAAAGTTAGCGTGGGTGAGAAAACCGGTTGCACAGAGGCTCAGTAACATGGGAATTTGATGCAAAAGTTTGTGCAAGTTATACTTAAATACTGTAATGTGGAGGATAAAAAGTGAAACTGTCTTACCAGCCCCCGAAGATGGGCAACAGAGTGGAGGGCAAGGTCTCACGGAAACAAAACAAGAAATTCCAGGTGGTTTAGGACAACAAGGGTTAGGACAGCAGTCCATTTTGGGTTTGCTCTGACATGAGGTTTGCTGAGTGCAGTTGGGAGCGGATGAAGATGGGTAGGATATTCTTGGCCCGGTAGGTGTTGGACAAGCAGGTGCTGGGCAGCAAGGAGGAGGATTTCCAGCCACACAGCAAGGATCAGGTTTGCAAGGCGGTGGTGCATTGCAACGAGGGCATGATACATTAAGCAGGATGGGTTTAGGACAAGATCTTTCACATGGATTAGAACAGGAAGTATTCCGGACACAGAGCATGGGTGGAGGTAAACAGGCTGCATCGCAACATGAGTCTTGACAAGGTTTTACAATTATGGAACATGGAGGAAGCGGTTTGCAACAAGGAATTGGGCAGCAGTTTCTAGGAATAGGAGGTGGGGGAGGACAGCAGCTGTGTCTAAGTGGTCTAACAATCATTGCAGGAGGAGGACAGCAAGGGTCTGGAAAGCATCCACCTATGCAAATAATGTATACACGGCTTTTAGGTTATTGTATCAGGTCTTTTATTAAAATATAAAGAGTTATAAAAACAATTTTTTTATTCTTCTTCAGCTTAAATATAGACTAACGGGGAAGTTGTTTATTAAAATAAACCTCTTCTTCCGCAAATATTTCCACAACAGTATGGGGGGCCAGGTGATGGACAGCAAGGATCGCGACCTAATTAATGGGAAAAAATTTTAAGTAATTTTCTCAGACATGAATGTTTATGGTAGGCAGTCTAGAATTCTGAATTTAAAATGAATATGGTTCTTACATGGTCTGCACGGAGGGCAGCAGGGTTGTGGCGGGCAACACCTGGAAATAAAATGTGCATAGTATTTTAGATGGTTTAACAAAAGTTTTGTAATCGTTTACTCAGGAAGCATAAACATGAAAGGATCTCATATGGTAGTGTCAGTGACGTACCTTGGAGGACAAATAGGTGGCGAGACTACAAGCACCATCTTTTTGCAACATGGAGGTGGGCAGCATGGAGGTGGAATAAAACATCTCCTGCTAAGCTTAATACATGGATCCGGGCAGCAAGGAGGGGGGCAGCATACCTGGGAAAAAGTCATAGTTTAATTTTTAGAGACAGTCAATCTGACAATATTCGTTTCATGCTGATGAAGTACCTTCGGGAAGCACCTGGTTGGTGGACAGCAGGGACTTGGAGGCTGCATTGCTCTGCAACATGGCGGGCATGGATCTGGTTGGCATAATGTGAGCCTAATATAAAATTACAAAGACAGGAGATTAAAGATAGGTGTTCGCTCGATTCTTATTTCAAGTTAATTAGTATATGAGGCTTGTAAGATAGTAGCAGCACTTCAAATGGCTCGTATTTACCTGGGAGCAGCACAACATGGAGGTGGACAACATCGCTCTGGGCAACATCTTAGTTGTGCAAACATGAACATAAAAATTACATTTCATTTAATTACACATTTCCTGTCATAGCAACGTATTTCAAATAGATCTGTTTTCCGATTGAGGAGTATTTTACGCACCTTGGCGGATCGTTACAGCAAGGAGCACATCTTGGATACTGTATAAACAAAGAATAGCGAGTACATTAGTTTGGAGAGCTGGGTCAGTGTGGGGGAAATCTCAACACATCCATTATGAAGAACAAATTTAGTATAACATTCTCTTACCGGGCTGGGCGCACAGCAAGCCATGACTTTTATAGAAGTCTAGTTACGATGAATTTCGTCACTTTCAAATTTAGGACAATTTATGAAATTGTATTAGGAATTTGGAAAATAGGAGCCGAAGTAAATTGGTGTGTGATCTTAACTAATACAAGTAAGCGAATGACAGAAGAAAAAAATTTCTTTATTCATTATGAAGTGACATAATTGAGCCGGACGCAAAAATGAACGAATCAGTTCGCCTGATGCTTGCCATAGAGTTTTGCAAAGTTTAGTATCTGGGTCATTAATTATCCCCTTATTCAACGATCTGTTGGAAAACAGGAAGATGCGGTTAATGCATACTATTTGTTTCGGGGGTTTTCAAAGCCATTTATGCCTAATGCCAATACAAATCGTGTGGTCTTAAACTTTTTTAATCGTCATTTTGTATATTATACGGATAATGAAGGCACCGCCCGAAATGAATCCTTAATAAATATGGGATCGAATTGTATACAAATCATGTTATTAAACATTCATATTTACATTGGCAAGCATGTAATTTCTGTTTTATAACTCGCGATTCAACCCCACATTTTGCATTAAAGCACTATAAGATAGACTTATGAAAAATGTCAGTTGTCATTGTAGCCCATTGCGAAAACCCAAATTCCAAAAACACGTTGTCCAGCTTGTCGGAGTTTTGCGCTTATTACGAGATTCGTGGTGTAGCCTCGTAAAGCCTTTTGAGTCTACAGTGATCAATTAACGTTTTTATTGTTTGTTTTTATGCAGGCGAGAATTCTAAAAAGGCAATATACTGGTTGATCAAGTCAGCAGAGCAAGGCAATGAAGAAGCTACATCTCTATTGCAGCAGTGTTTGAAAACTGGCCAAGGTATGCGTTTGTGCGACTTTTCTTCTCATAGTAGTTGGGTCTCTTTTATTTTTGCAAGTATGTTTGTTAACATATCAACATATGAATGCTATAATTTCAAACTTGTAGGAATAACCTGTCAAAACATTTCTGATGTTCGATCTTGTGTCGCTACGCCGAAAAATGAGAAGCTGGTTTTCAAAGCTGCGCGTCGGTTACACGATAAGTAAGTGCTTCTATTTACAAAATCAAAGTTGACAAATCGTCGTAACTAAATAAGGCAGTGACAGTACTACTTTTTCGTGCCAGATTTAGAATAGTTGAAGCTTAAATTACCTTATTACTGCGTTAAGTTAAATATTTAACACCATATCCCAGGTGTTACTTTTAGTATGATATTTTCATTACTTTTTTCGATTATTTACTGTATTTCTACAGACTCAGCAATGGCGAAGAATTTATTACTACTTCGCAGATTCTTGGTTACCAGCAGTCAAATATTAAGTCTGATATTTTTGAGCGTTTCCCCCTACTAGACGATTTGCCTAACAAAACGTTTACGATTCATGACGATGAGGAAACACAAGATTCGAATGAAACTGAGACGGATCCCTCAACTATTGAAGAAAACAGCAAGGAGGAAAGGGAAGAATTGAAAAGATTGCTGGATCACGAAGGTGTGAAGCTCACTCGAGCAGATTTACTACAAATTGCAAAATTGTATACTTCCGGAAATGTGCCGAATATCTCAATTAGTGGGCAGATCCACACACTCCAGGACTATCAAACATTTCTCTATTCCACATCTATATTTCTCCTTCAGCTGCTACTGCTCTCTGTATTCATGAAAGCCCTTACTGTTCATTCAGTACTTTTGGTTGTTCTATCATGGATCGTGATTGTAACATGTTTGAAGCTCTTAGCTTGGCCCAAGAAACTTGCTATCTTTCATGGTAAAATAGACAGATCCTTTGCTACCTTAATTTAATTAATTTACAACCAAAATACAATAACTCCTAGCGAAAACGTGGTTTTATTCTTCAACTTAGCGGTTGGTGGGCTAGGCTGTATCGAATGTTAAACTCATTAAATGTTTTTGTATTTTTAGAATGGACATCGGCCTTTCACAGTGTTCTGCAAAATAACTCCCCTCTCGACTTTTCCAATGAAACAAAGATGGCATCCACCCAGCTACAGCCGATCTACATCTTCAGCTTCATTACGCTTGGATTTTTGTACTTCTTGGGGTCCCCACCAGAGCTTACTTTTGTGCTAGGCATCATCTCAGTTTGGGGCATTCTTCATGGCGCAATGAGTGTTCGTTTCAGTTGGCAAACAATTTTCATGATAACAACAACTCTCGCCTCAGCACCCGGCTTATCTGCAATGTATTCTCAGTCACTGGAGTTCATAGACAATCAAATGGAGAGTTTTCACATTTTCTCAATGGAGCCAATAACAAGCAGTGAATATTTCAAGCTTTTTAGGAGTATGGATTTTCAAGTAGCTATTGTGGTCGTTAATCTCGCAATAATCGCGGAGTCCTACTTGCATAGTCGAAGATTTCTTGATGTAATCGAGCATTTCGTATTGTACTTATGGTTCTTGAGAATGATGGCATCGGTTGTAGCCCTGACAATCAATGGAGTTTATTTCTGTACTGGAGCTTTTCTCATCATAGCAGTAACTTTCTATCTAGTCGAGTCAAGAAAGGATACATGGAAAATAATAGCCGGAGCGACCTTCGCAACTGTTTTAGTAGCCTTGATTGGATTGACTTGGGCAATTTACAACAATGATCCCGAATTGAACCATCGAATTGAACATCCAATTTTCTGGGAGGAATACAAAACTAACTGTCATCGAAAGGCGTGGGAGACAAAGACCATCCCTGAGACTCGAATTGATTGCTGGCAATTGTACGAAAGAAGTCCAGCTGCAGTTTTATGGACCGGAAAAATTACCACAATCAAAGTTACAAACATTCAGAAGAATTCAGTTTACTTAGAGGATTCGTTTGAAGTATCGTTCGATATTTTAGTCAATGTCGATAGTTTTCTGAAAGAAGTGGAAGGTAGCAGTTGGCAAAATCTCTTGACTGGACATCCCAAAGAAAAGGAAATTCTGAGCATTGTCTCCGTTTTGGTTTCCACCAAAGATGTCACTGGCGTCGATGCGAAAAAATTAGCTGTGAAGCGTATTCTTAATTTAAGAATTGGGGATATCATTCAGTTTCAGGGAAACCTAGTCAGTGGTGCAGGAAGCTTAAAGCCGGAAGTCCAGCTCAGAACTTTGCGTTGTATCGACTGTGTTGTGCCAGAGGATGTAGACTTTATATTTACTGCGGACTCAGTGACGAATAATTTATTAAGTCCATTTGAGGAGTATATTGGATCTCAGCCGATTTTTATTCTGAGAGAGATAGAAGATAGCATTCGAATTTCTTTGAAGAATGCAAAAGATTACTATCAATACTTCTGGGAGTTATTTAGTCAGTAAAATCCAATGCAACTCAAGAACAATTTTGCATTTTTTGCATTCAAGGCTGATTTTTCGTTTTATTCTACAACACGTCTGTAACCTGTAACCTGTAGTTATTTATATTGATAAATGTAAGATAGTCGTTCAAAGATAACTGACATTTCGTGTTGTCAGTTGTCAGTACATGCATGTACATAAAGAAAGTGAAGGAGTATGTCAAGAGATTGAATGAGTGCAATTATATTTAGTAGCTTTACAAAGATGCAGCATGCAACAGCATTTATTTTAAGTGAGTTTTCTCAAATGAACATGTTTTCTAACTGTATTGATGAAACGAAGTAGCTTAAAAATTTCAATAAAATTAAACAAGAATTAATACATCTCCTGAATATGTTTCAATATTTAATAAAGATAACGCAATGCCTACAATTCATAACAGAACAAACACATTGAATATTTACATTTGACTGGATCTTCATACTCACCTAAACGTGTGACTCATCAGTGCAGCCACATTATCTTTAACAAGACTAACGGAATAGTAGAATTTTAACAGCAATCATCACCAGTAATAAATAGTACATACCCTAAATTTCAATTTGTTACTACAAACACTGCTACGCGTAATACTAGCCAAACATTATTTTCTTCTTGGTATTCATGTCAAATGTTGGTAATCGTAAACTTGTGTCTTTCAAGTCTTGAACTTGAACATTTGGTGTCCTGTTATTTCTGTTATGATGTGCTCTAATGCTATCAGATGTGTGAGCGTAGTTGTAAAACAGCAGTGGATCTTTTTGGGCTAGAGCTTGTAGATTTGAAACTCTTTGATTCTGAAGTCCTTTGTAGTAACTGTGATGGGTATTGTATTGAGAAATATCATAATGATTTGGCAATTTAGGCGGCTTTAAGGTATCCTTGCGCCTTTGATAACCAGAACCCGAATTGGAAGGCCCAGTTGGCGTTTGAGGTGGACCATAAGATGGTACTGGTGGAGAACCATACGACTGCTGGGGTGGTGATCCGTAAGATTGTGCAGGAGGACTTGGAGGTGCTCCGTAAGATTGTGCCGGGGGACTTGGAGGTGCTCCGTAAGATTGTGCCGGAGGACTTGGAGGTGCTCCATAAGATTGTGCCGGAGGACTTGGAGGTGCTCCGTAAGATTGTGCCGGAGGACTTGGAGGTGCTCCATAAGATTGTGCCGGAGGACTTGGAGGTGCTCCGTAGGATTGTGCAGGTGGACTTGGAGGAGGACCATAAGATGGTGCTGGCGGAGGACCATAAGTTGGAGCTGGCGGAGGACCATAAGTTGGAGCTGGCGGAGGACCATAAGTTGGAGCTGGCGGAGGACCATAAGTTGGAGCTGGCGGAGGACCATAAGTTGGAGCGGGCGGAGGACCATAAGTTGGAGCTGGCGGAGGACCATAAGTTGGAGCTGGCGGAGGACCATAAGATGGCGCTGGCGGAGGACCATAAGATGGCGCTGGTGGCGGTCCATAAGATGGCTGAGGAGCAGGAGGTGACCCATAACCAGATTGAGATGAGCTATAGCCAGAGTTTGACGCTGAGTAATCAAAATGTGGAATTCGATGATGGAAATAATAGTCCTGATCCTCTTGATGCTTGAAAGACCATGCTTCAGTAATCACCAGAGCAACGCCAGCTACGAGACCACCAAGTGCAAGTAAAAGAGCCGCTTGCAAAATTGAAAAATTACCTAGCCCAGCAATTACATTCGGTATTTGATTTTTAGTGGTCAGGATGCCATCCAAAAGTTGAAATATATTAAAGCCACCGAAAATATCACTATTCAGGATGCTATCTTTTATATCCGTGATTTCTGGAGGTATTGTAGGTAGAGCTGGTAATGTTGGCAAGGAAGGAAGTGGGGGCAATGTGAACGGGGGCAAGCTTGGCAGAGTAAATGGCTTCTTCGTTGTTGAAACTCCATTTCCAGCTCCTCCTGCTGCTCCAGCAATCTCAGCAATACCACCTAAGATAGGTAATTTCGGTATCACTTTCTTCTTAAGCTTTTTTAACTTGTTCTTCTTAAAGTCTCTCGCTTCTTCCGTTGAATTTGACTCCAAACTATGGAAACCAAAAAATACCCTTCATTAAAAGAGTAAACTTTTTTTAGGTTTAATTTACTTTAGTATCTCAGATTTCCCCTGAAATTTTAAAAGGATTAAAAACGGGGCAATCGTAAAACTTACCCAACACAAAATGATGAGAGAAGCAGGGTGATACCCAACACAAAAGTAATATTTATTTTCATAGTTCCGAATTTTAGCTACAAAGTTACTTTGGATGAAACACTGACAAAATCTGACTTCAGCACTTCATTCCGACGTGATGGTATCCGACAAAACAGAACAACCTCGTTTATCCAAGTATCGATAATGTTTGGTGCAATTTTCCAAGCAAAGCGGCAATCAATCTCTTGGAGCTAAAATTGCTTACGTCCGACTGAAACAATGAGATGAAAGCCGAACACTGTAGAGTACCAAGAAGTTAAACGAGGACGTCTATCCCGTCCATACATAATTGTTACATATGTATACGTCAAGTTAGAAATGCTAACCCAGCCATTTTTAGAACGGTCGTTGCCATTACACTAATTTATTCAAATCTATTAATTTCTAGTTAATACATCTGTCTGACTGAACCAGTTATGCTTTAAAATATCAACACAATAGAAATCCGCATCCATCAACTCATGTACTGTGGTGGAAGAGATCATGAAATTTTAATGCATGCTTATTGTGAGGGCGGTTTCGAAACGGCTTGACGCTTCCAATGCTTAATATTACCATCAGGGGGTCAGGTTCAGGTTGGAAATTGAATCAAGTTCACGTCCACGGTTGGAGTCATAATTGCTACTACCCCTTCAGGAAATATATGTACGAGCAAGGTACTCTCAAATAGCATACGCATTTTAAATGCGAAATTATGAAAATTGTCATCGCGTACGACATGCTTTTCATTACTGTCTCAAATTTACATCTCTGTTTCTCCGCACAACATTTCGAGGTCCCTGTAAGCTTCCAAGTATGCTACACATGTATCCGTTGTCAATAATTCCCTCATCCATTATTCAGGGAGTTGTTTAAGTCACTGGAGAGTAACGAGAGCAACGGTACCTGGAAGATGCGATTTCTTGAAGACAGGAGAGTGACTACAAAACAGTAATGTGTGTTTGGTACACACACACACAAAATAATACTATCATTCACAACTTCATCCAGTAGTACTTTTCATTCTAATGGTCCAATGCTAATTTCGAAACTTATAAAAAACGAAGTTTAACAAAAAAATTCTCCTTCTCATGTTTTCCGACGGATTCCGCAAGATTTTTTAATCTAGTCAAAATTCTACAAGACATTTATGAAATTATCGATCTCGTGGCATTTGAATTTCATAAACAAGTACTTGCCTTGATCAATTCTAATAAAGTACTCCAGTCAAATAATTATAATCAAAACATAATAATATGCAATCAACTTTAGAACACGCTCGAATGTTTGTTAAAATGATAAAAAAATATAAATAATCTAATCAGGATGATTTTAAACTTGATGTCAACATCATATTGTTAATGCGTGTTTTTAAATACAAAGAACTACTGGGTTGCTGTCGTGTGGCACCAACGTTTATATTAAAATAATTTATTTTTATTTTTAGCGTGTATTTATATACTTATGTGATTAGGAAGTCCGCCTCCGTTAACTATATGCCGTAAATGCTTACGGCTCTTATCCCAATGGTCAGGTACAAATAAGTTCGAGTAGATGACAAGGTATAATATTATTTATATTGAAATTATTTTATTATTACAAAGAGCTCAATCAATGAGATACAAACAACAGTAGGAAACATTTCTGGTAACAACATGAGGGCAGCCCGTGAGTAATAAAAATATTTTATAACTACACCTATAAATAAAAATTAATAGGAAATATTGATTATAATAATTATTACGAAAACGAACAATCCATGTAAATGGATAACAACAATAACTATAGGATAACAACAGAAATAACAAAGAAAGTAACAAATGCAAAGGTTGCGAACTCTGAATGCAATAACAGCACGAACAGAATTTGCAACAAAATGCAAAATCAAGCTTGACATTTTGTTGATTTACATTTACATCCATATCAATTTGAGGAAAAAATAATACTCGCTTGATTACAGGTGGAAAGTGAATGATAACGTTGATTTTACGTCAAATTAAAACATAACGGATTCATCTTCCCATTTCCATAATGTCATGTAGACCAGAACAACAACAAATATTTAAAAGGTGGAGTATGCAATCGATCGCATCTCCAACGTTATATAATAACAATGATGGGATACTTATATGAATTAACAGATTGTCAGGAGCGTAGCTTGACATAATAGTCGTTACTTTCTACTCTTCTCGGATCTCAAGTAGTTTGTAGATAGGGATGGGTAGTTGTAGCGTCTATTTGGAGTTCCATATGGTATAGACAAATCGGGGTAAGCGTTTGGTGGAGCATTGTAGGCTTGCGTATTTCCAGCAGGTCCCCCAAATGAAGCATCAGATCCTGCAGCAGGTCCAGCTCCAGCTCCAGCAGCTCCAGCAACTCCAGCAGTTTGGTAGTTAGAGTTGTCAAAAGCCGCCGGGGCACCCGGACCTTGGAAATTATTAGAGTTATCAAAAGATCCGGGAGCAGCAGGGGCTTGGTAGTTCGTGGTATCGAAGGATCCAGGGGCCGCAGGAGCTGCTGGACCTTGGAAATTATTAGAGTTATCAAAAGATGCAGGAGCACCCCCGCCAAAGGCGGGTGCAGGGCCAACTCCGTAAGCTGGAGCCGGAGCAGCTGCCGGGTATCCAGAACTACTGTAGCCAGAGTCCTGCTGGGGATAACCACCCTGTTGCTGCTGATAGCCTTGTTGAGAATAGCCGTGGGAATAGTCTTGGGAGGGGATGCCATACTGGGCTGGAACGTCGTTGAGAGCCGTTTGCATAAAATTGGAAACGGTGTCCATCATTGAATGCATTAATTGGTCAGGTTGGAATTTGGACGGGATTGCAATAACAATGGCGGCTGCAATAGCTCCGACAATGAGTGACAGGAAAAAAATGGCAGGGAGCTTAAATTTAGCGAATTTGTCCAAAGCTATTTTGTCCTTATTGGGTGTAGTCAGGGAATTAATGTCAAGGCCAGGAAGTGTCAGAGAACTAAAATCTGGGGCTTGAAAGTCAAACATATCTGTTAAACTAGTGAAAAAACTGGTAAACATGGTAAAAATATTGGTAAGTCCAGAGGTGTCGATTCCTCCTACTCCTCCTGTCCCAATCCCAGTTCCGGTTGTAGGCTTGCTAACGCATGGGAGGATCTTCTTCTTGATGAAACGACTTCCATCCTCAGCTTCCGTGGTGGCGTTAAGCTTTAAATCCTTAGTTGTATCCTTCTCACTGAATTAATACACAAAAAGGGAAAAATACTATTAAAGCAAACGTGCGGAAAAAACTTTGTTTTGTATGCCCTCAAAGTAAACCCAAAAATCAATAAGACTACACACAAGTTAATGTTAGCGTAGTTGTTCAAAGTACAAATAATAGAAGTCGTTGTTAATTTTTCCAATAAAACTGATAAAAATTATAAAAAATAAAACTTTAAAAAAATCCCTTACGCGAGAGCAAGTGGGATAAAAACCAAGAAAATAGCGAGACACTTTACTCCAGAGAACTTCATTGTGTTTGAGAAATTGTCTAAGAGTTGACAAAATTGCAGAAAAAAATCACTTCAATATTATTAACAACAGTCGTCCACAATTCGGATTTGTACTGATTATCCTACAAGATGAGCAACTTGCACTGAAGAACTTGACTGATGGACAACTGCTGAGAAAATGACAAAACATAAGAGATGAAACTGCTTCATAAAGGGTAAAATAAGCAATGAAAGTTGGCCGAACAAATCAATGGAATGTAAGCATTTGTTTTAAAATGGAATACAACCATTTATATTAATATTTCATGTATTCAAGGCACTTCGACATGAGTCAAGTTCAAGTACCTACTGCTGACAATATTCTTGTTAAATTGTCGTTTGCCAAATGACTTTCATCGACATTCAAATGGCTCAATCCTCAACCGAAAAAGTTAAAGTGGAATGCCTCTTGCCTCTTGGTAATATGGGAATAATGTATGTATGTAGTCAAAGCCCCTTTGAAACTATTACTGTGTATCGCATACTTCAAAAAATTAATATGAGAGAATTCTATATATGATATACGCAAATTTACAAATATTCATTCAAGCCTTTTAGTTTCATGACGGACGTACGCGTTCCCACTAGTACCTATACATATATTAGTAGTAGTATTATTTGTGGGTGAGATGTGCTTAAATTTTAAACTTGGAATTTAGGGAGTTCAAAACGACAAAAATAGGGTGAGAAAAACCAAACGTCTCACTGAAGACACTGTATGTATGTCCGATTGAGAAGGTGACAACAGGTGATTAATAAATACATAATTCATATGTAACTGCCCAAAGGTGCTCAACCGGATAGCCCAAATCCATCAAATGACCATTTAAATATTTTATCGAAAGCTACGCTTTTACTCGGGTACAGTAATGCCATGTCATAATGTCATACAGAGATTATATGGGCTTCCAATGCAAATTTACTATTTGTCATGCCACTTGCACGCTGCCATTTACAACTTGTAAAACCACACTTTTATCTTCAAGTGTAGTATATACATGTACGGGGTATGTATGTAAGGATGTACACTTTGGGGGGAAAGCTGCGACAACGTTTTGCTGAAAATGGCTCATCTTTTAATTAGACCATTCATTGGTAATCATGCTATTTTCAACGTGTTCTAGTTTGTTCATCCTCAGCTCTCCATTAATGTTTATGATTATTCCTTGCTCTAAATTCTGATTTTTAATTTCTTCTTTGAAGTCACTTTGAAACTTTCTTCACTTTTGCATACATGTACAATTCTACAACAATACTAATTATTATTGTTCGATTATTTACGCCTCCACTGACGGACCCTACCAGCGCCTCTGTGTGACTCTTTGAAAGCCAAATAATGAGCGTAATTGGATGTATTATTTCTACAAAAACATAAAATCAAACAGTAGCATGTAAGTACATTGGAAATACGACTTCATCGGCAAGGTTGTAAATATTCTAGTGTTTTCTCACGACATAATAGTAATTCACTATTCTTCAAATATTAACGTAGTACAGAATCATAAAATCATGTCCCATCCCCGCCCATTATTATTAGGATATTATTAGCAGCTGCTGGGGGGAACATGGCGACAAAAACTTCCAGGGCACTAAAAGAGTCAAATTTCACAAATTTTCTCCATAATTTCTAGACCACAACAATCCCTCCACTTCACTGTACTGTATTGCAAAAAAATCTGTACAGGGTTAAGTGAATCCACTTTGACACATGTGCGTAATAATAATTTGTTTGTAACGACAATATTTATTACACAACATTATTTGCGGCTTTTTTCTCTGGTTACCAGGATTTTATTACTGAGCAGCAAAAATATTCAGACACAACGAGTAAAGGTTTTGCTTTGATTTTTGGAAAACTAAAAAAGTTACCCTATAAACTTACGGAACACGTAGTTTCCATTCATTCCATGGTGAAATATTATCATGAAATAATATAGGTTTATAAAAAATTATATAGCTAGCCGTAACCAGTTACAAAGCTGAAAGAAATTCTCCTTGAATTTCAGAGAAACAAAACATCAAATTTTCAATACATTCAATTTTGTGAGAGGAGAGAAAGAGTCAAAGAACCACGGAGGATACACACGTTAAATTTTAAGCGTCGACCTTTCAGCAAAGCTTGGAAATATTTACATTGAAAGTGAAGATTTGAGGATACAGAATAACATCAATATTAAATATGGAAGTTATAAATTCCAATCCCAGGTACCGAAGACGAAGTAATTTTGAAAATTATACTGGCAACAATCCTTTTTTGATGGATGATGATTCCAACGGAAATGGAAATGAAACCGCAGAAGAAGCAGTTCCAGTTCGAAGGTTTTCATTACAACAAAGCTTTTCAAGGAAGGAAACCGAGCATGGATCGGAAACAATAAAGCAAAGTAGAATCCAAATGGAGGGAATATACGCTGCTGGCGAAGGTTCCAGGAGTCATTCCACTGTCGTTCAATTGGATTCCCTGGGGTTAGAAGACTTACGTCAAGTTGCAGTCAGACTCGCTGATGAGAGAGATCAGCTTTTGCAGGAGATCAGTGCAGTTACAAAACATAATCATCTTCTGCGTCGACAACTTCATAGGAACAGCATGACCCAGAGGTGGTGTAGTGGGCGAGACTTTGTTCAAAACGATGACAAGGAAAAGTCCATCTCAACCCTCGTAACTTACAATAGTTGTGACGATACAAATGAGAATGACGATTTGTTTTTGGTTCCTGAGGACCTGAAACAAGCTCCGAATAAAATTTCCGTGATGCTTTCACAAAGTAAGATATTAATAAGAGACATACCGTTCCAAGCATTCTGATTTTTCCACAAGCTCCTTAGCAGGCATTTGCACGTGTCCGTACAATTACTGTCAAATAAAATAGGTATGACCGTCCTGGCCCAAATCAATAATCAGGACGTGCTGGAGAAAGTTTGCGCTGGAGGTCATATAGCAAAGCAAATGGTAGTAGGGAACGTCGTTGGCTACTGCACGGCTCATGTTGTACGGAAATTCGGGAAGCTTGCCGCAGGTTCCATAATTGGTAGTTTCTGCTTCATTAAGCTGGCTCACCATCGGGGCTATATTTCAGTGGACTGGAAACGCATCCAAAAGCAAATCGAGAGCCCACAACAGGAAGACACCGACACAAATGATGGGGTTAAGCACGATGATATCGCCTGGCTATCCAAAAAAATCCATCAAATTCGAGAATGGTCCAAGGAAAATACATTCACGGTTATAGGATTTTGCACGGGCTTTGCCATAAATAATCTTAATCTGTAACATTTTTAATTATATGCTGATGTGAAGCTTTTAGTAAAACAATACTGAAATCCTGCATACCTTTTAGAGGATATTGTGTATATCTGTGATAATGAAATTAAAAAACAAAGTGGTGTAAGTCAGTAAAATTTTAATTAATTCTGGCTTAAATCTTATTTATAAATGCCTAACTGCATATAAATATTTATAAGTTCGTAATATTTACCAACAAACTTCCTGCAAGAAATATAAAAGAAATATTTTTTTTTTGCCGAAACTACAACAAAATTACAAGTCTCTTTAAAAGACATTTCAACCTTACTTTGGGTCTTTTCCGGTCATGCCCACATTTCTTAACGTATAGACCGTGTTTTAGCTCCTTGGAAAGCCCATAAAATTTCCTATACAAATTCCCGTCAAAATATTGTCTGATGCGAGGATCAAATATTCAAGAAACTGACATTCTAGAAAAACGCCTTTGCTTCATGTTTCTTGACCCTGTGGCCTCAAATATTGACCCATGTCAATTTAATCAATTTTAGAAAATCTGGAATTCAAATTGCTAAAAACTCGAGGAATCAAATATTTCATGAGATAACTCCCTTATTCAGTGAGCACAGTAAATGTATCCATTTATTAAGGTTCCTGGACCACATTGAAATTTTTAAAATATCCCAATTCAAAAAATTTTTTACTTCATATAGCTTCTGGAAGATATATTTTCTGCCAGAAGCAAGAATAATCATTTTCCGAGGTCACGAAGGGGTCACCACACCAAGGGTGGATACAATTTTTTATGTCATTTTTATATGGTGCGACGCTTTGGTGAGTTTACATTTTCCGGGGACGATATTATCATCAATTATTATACAGAAATAAATTGGTAATATTATTGCCTA